>OZ012684.1:96833999-96978560 GCA_963942565.1 Maea johnstoni
TGTTTAAAACGTGCTCAGGGCCAAGGGCCTGCTGAGCAGTAAAACATTGTACGCCTAAAGCTGTGCCTTATTCTCCATCACTGTTTAAAACATGCTCAGGGCCTACTGGGCCTGCTGAGCAGTTAAGCACATTGTTCGCCTAAAGCTGTGCCTTATTCTCCATCACAGTTTAAAACATGCTCAGGGCCTACTGGGCCTGCTGAGCAGTTAAACACATTGTACGCCTAAAGCTGTGCCTTATTCTCCATCACTGTTTAAAACGTGCTCAGGGCCTACTGGGCTTGCTGAGCAGTTAAGAACATTGTTCGCCTAAAGCTGTTCCTTATTGTCCATCACAGTTTAAAACGTGCTCAGGGCCAAGGGCCTGCTGAGCAGTTAAACACATTGTACGCCTAAAGCTGTGCCTTATTCTCCATCACCGTTTAAAACGTGCTCAGGGCCAAGGGCCTGCTGAGCAGTAAAACATTGTACGCCTAAAGCTGTGCCTTATTCTCCATCACTGTTTAAAACATGCTCAGGGCCTACTGGGCCTGCTGAGCAGTTAAACACATTGTACGCCTAAAGCTGTGCCTTATTCTCCATCACTGTTTAAAACATGCTCAGGGCCTACTGGGCCTGCTGAGCAGTTAAACACATTGTACGCCTAAAGCTGTGCCTTATTCTCCATCACCGTTTAAAACGTGCTCAGGGCCTACTGGGCCTGCTGAGCAGTTAAACATTGTTCGCCTAAAGCTGTGCCTTATTCTCCATCACAGTTTAAAACATGCTCAGGGCCTACTGGGCCTGTTGAGCAGTTAAGAACATTGTTCGCCTAAAGCTGTTCCTTATTCTCCATCACAGTTTAAAACGTGCTCAGGGCCAAGGGCCTGCTGAGCAGTTAAACACATTGTACGCCTAAAGCTGTGCCTTATTCTCCATCACTGTTTAAAACGTGCTCAGGGCCTACTGGGCTTGCTGAGCAGTTAAGAACATTGTTCGCCTAAAGCTGTTCCTTATTCTCCATCACAGTTTAAAACGTGCTCAGGGCCAAGGGCCTGCTGAGCAGTTAAACACATTGTACGCCTAAAGCTGTGCCTTATTCTCCATCACCGTTTAAAACGTGCTCAGGGCCAAGGGCCTGCTGAGCAGTTAAACATTGTACGCCTAAAGCTGTGCCTTATTCTCCATCACTGTTTAAAACGTGCTCAGGGCCTACTGGGCCTGCTGAGCAGTTAAGCACATTGTTCGCCTAAAGCTGTGCCTTATTCTCCATCACCGTTTAAAATGTGCTCAGGGCCAAGGGCCTGCTGAGCAGTTAAGCACATTGTACGCCTAAAGCTGTGCCTTATTCTCCATCACCGTTTAAAATGTGCTCAGGGCCAAGGGCCTGCTGAGCAGTTAAACACATTGTTCGCCTAAAGCTGTGCCTTATTCTCCATCACCATTTAAAATGTGCTCAGGGCCTACTGGGCCTGTTGAGCAGTTAAGCACATTGTACACCTAAAGCTGTGCTTCAACTCTACATATGGTGCATGGTTTAGCTATTGCTCTGTGACCCAGGGACTGCCCCCATGGCTGAGCAGTTAAGCACATTGTACACCTAAAGCTGTGCCTCACCACTATACAAGGTGCATGATTTAACTCCTGCTCCGTGGCCCAGGGGCCGCCCCAATAACTGAGCAGTTAAGCACATTGTACGCCTTAAGCTGTGCCTCACCTCTACACAAGGTGTATGATTTAACAACTACATATCCAGGCTTTTAAGGATGTTCCTATTTCAGTTCGTGAAAAGCTTTATTGAAAGAGTATTAGAGTTTTGGAATTGCTTCTGATGCATTCTCAAAATTCATTCCATGCCAAAACTTCCTCGTTTTTAATTTTGTTTTGGGCAGCTCATGGCCAAATAACAAATGCAAATTATAAAATGATTTGACTATTTCTTTCCATTTCTTTAAGTGATTACGGATAAGCAATTTTTAGCAAAAATATTGATGAATTCATACGGAAATGACTGGTAAAAGTGGAGCGTAAGTGTTAGGAATTTCTTGTTTTACATCAAACTTTACTTAAATCTAGCTTGATGCCTGCAAACCCTATCACTTTCGTAGCACAAATTTAATGTATTCATTTTTAAATTCCTACAAAAAATTTCCATATTCAAAGAGAACAAGGACTGATTTTAGGTGATATATTTTTATTTCAGTATTACTGTATATTTTGCTCTAGGTAACTGATTCAAACCCACCCCCTACCAATGGGGCAACAGCATAGGGCGCAACATATGTAGCTCAACAAATGTAATTTGGTTGAGGGACGTTGTGCATCCAAAAATATGGCATAACCAGGGTTAAGCAAAAGCAGTCAAAGCAAAGTATATAGCAAGAAATGTCACCTGGTTTAGGGGCAGTGGAATCAGAACAAAGATGTCATGGCAAATAGTTGGGCATATAATGATAAAATACATAAGTTGATTTCCTACCTCTCAATCATTCTCTATATTTGTTTTAGATGTTTTATAGCCAAAAGGTGGCTTCAAGTAACATGGGTTAACCGCTCCTTCTTTCATTTTTTTACGGCGAAACGTTTAGCAAACCAGTTTGCCATAAATCTGACACCTTTCTGCTGTCAAGTTTTGCCCACAAAAACTAGGCACAAGCAATATTCTTAATACCGTATTTGCTTGAATAAGCACACCGTGCGGGTGCAAGTTGGAGAATTTTTCTGAAGTAGGGGTTTTGTCAATCATTCGTATAATCGCACCCCTCAATGAGTGCTGATCACGGTGTTAATTCAGCACGGAACTTTCCCGTTCTCGCTCTCAGCTTGGACGCTTGGCGATAACAAATCTGTATGTAATGAGGTCGTTGATTGGTCAATAAGACTATCTCGTTTTGGCGCCAAATACAGCGAGAGTGAGAGCGGGAAGGATCCGCAGACAGAGCAGAACTCAATGCTGCTTTCCAGACAAGGCAAGAGGAGAGGTATGTGATTTGGTTTGGGTTAAGTCTGGTGGGAAATTTAACATGACGAGACGATCTTTGGCACTTGCTGGTCCCCCAAAATCAGCGGACAATTGGGGGGGGGGGGGTGCTCTTATTTAAGAGCGTGCCCTTATTCAAGCGAATACGGTATATCATATTTATTTCATTAGATTCTTCCCTTCTCAGCAAATATAAAGAATAAAAAATTACGACCATGGTTAGTATTTATATCAGTTGATAGTAGTGGAATTAACGCTAAAAAAGCCACCATTTAAAATTTTTCGCAATCCAATGAAGAACTCTTCGCAAATCTGTTTTACAATGGCTATTGCCTTTTAAATGTTATTTAATTAATAAAATAATTATATGTTGTTGATCCCTGACAGTTAATTTGGTTTGTTATTTCATTTATAATGAATGCCACAAATTTTCGTTGTCAAGGTAAACAGTGAGTGGCCACACTTGATGAAGGAGCCTCTCTTTCTTTCCATGCCGTGCACTGCTAGCGAAAAGATTTTCTTCTTACTAGCATTGCAAACAAAATCTAAGTATCTTATGTTTTTCTTATTCAGAATGACAAAGAAAGACATGGGGACATGTGAGATTTGTATCTCACCTATACAAATCTCACCTATCCTGTTTGAATTTTAAGATAAAACGAACTGGTGAGCACACATTTAAATGGTTTTGATCTCTGCGGCGGTGATGTGTTTTTCGAGGGGTTTGCGGTTGTTGTGAAGGAGAACTGTGATCATGTCCTCGGCCAGGATATCGTAGTCGATCTGTTTCTGCATATGGGGAAACTGTTTGGCGATGACCTGGAATACAGACACAAAATGGCATGGAAGGAAAATTCAGAAACTAAAATGAAAATCGTAGATTAGCACTTAAATCTGTAAGCATTCTTTGAATTCACAAATAAAATATAAACTATTAACCCTTTCAATGTTGAGGCTACGACACAGAGATTTTGAAAATCATCTAAACCCTATCATGTTGGTATTCATTAAATAACTCTCAGATAAGTACCCACGTGCCAGGGTTTCAGTGGACAAATTCACCACCAGCAGGATACGGGATACTAGTAATACATCTTAGCATTTTGATTTGTAATTTATCTATGACTTCAAAAGCAAAGTAACAATTCTTTAATTAATGTGACGGTGCACCATTCAAAAACCAATTCTACTATTTATTACCACAACACAAACACTAATACATGATGATTAAGTGAGAGCATAACCTGCAGATGAAAGGCCCAGGGTCCCCTTCTCTCTACTCCTTTCTGAGCATTACCTGATTCTTCCTGTAACTCGGCTGAGAGAGTTTGAGTATGCGGTAGCAGAGCCTGCAGATCAATCTAAAGGGGGCCCCTTCTCTCTACCCCTTTCTGAGCATTACCTGATTCTTCCTGTAACTCGGCTGAGAGAGTTTGAGTATGCGGTAGCAGAGCCTGCAGATCAATCTAAAGGGGGCCCCTTCTCTATACCCCTTTCTGAGCATTACCTGATTCTTCCTATAGCTCTGCTGAGAGAGTTTGAGTATGCGGTAGCAGAGCCTACAGATGAATCTAAAGGGAGCCCCTTCTCTCTACCCCCTTTCTGAGCATTACCTGATTCTTTCTGCAGCTCGACTGAGAGAGTGTGAGTATGCGGTAGCAGAGCCTACAGATCAATCTAAAGGGAGCCCCTTCTCTCTACCCCTTTCTGAGCATTACCTGATTCTTCCTGTAACTCGGCTGAGAGAGTTTGAGTATGCGGTAGCAGAGCCTACAGATCAATCTATAGGGGGCCCCTTCTCTCTACCCCTTTCTGAGCATTACCTGATTCTTCCTGTAGCTCTGCTGAGAGAGTGTGAGTATGCGGTAGCAGAGCCTACAGATCAATCTAAAGGGGGCCCCTTCTCTCTACCCCTTTCTGAGCATTACCTGATTCTTCCTGTAGATAGGCTGAGAGAGTGTGAGTATGCGGTAGCAGAGCCTGCAGATCAATCTAAAGGGGGCCCCTTCTCTCTACCCCTTTCTGAGCATTACCTGATTCTTCCTGTAACTCAGACTGCTGAGAGAGTTTGAGTATTCGGCAGCAGAGCCTGCAGATGAATCTAAAGGGGGCCCCTTCTTTCTACCCCCTTCTCTTTACCCCTTTCTGAGCATTACCTGATTCTTCCTGTAGCTCAGACTGCTGAGAGAGTTTGAGTATACGGTAGCAGAGCCTACAGATGAATCTAAAGGGGGCCCCTTCTCTCTACCCCTTTCTGAGCATTACCTGATTCTTCCTGTAGCTCGGCTGAGAGAGTTTGAGTATGCGGTAGCAGGGCCTGCAGATCAATCTAAAGGGGGCCCCTTCTCTTTATCCCTTTCTGAGCATTACCTGATTCTTTCTGCAGCTCGACTGAGAGAGTGTGAGTACCGTATTTTCGCGCGTATAGGACGCACCTGTGTATAAGACGCATGGCGATTTCAAAGCTAGTTTTCCATGTATAGAGCCTAGCTTTGTGTATAGGACGCATGCTGACATCATGAGATTGCCTGCCTGCGGGAGTGGAGGGATTGGATGCTTAATGACGTCATCAGGTTGACTGGCTGCGAACAGCGGGGATCAGACAAACAACAACAGTCAAAGGGAGTTGTACAAATCTAACTGATTGAAATTAAACGTATGCTATAGACAATAGGTTCACCATTGATTGTATCGTTTATTGTAATCAGTGCGACTAAAATAGAACTGGCCATGCTGATAAGACAAAGAACTACAATACTAGTCTATTAAAAACGAAACAGAAAACAGCTAGCCAGGGTACACTGGTAACACAAATAAACACAGATAAAATTAATATAAGAACCCACCAGTGCCTGTATTCGGACACGTGTTGCAGTCACAGCATTACAGCCTTTTTGGCAATTACTCAATCCACGCAAACTCAGCTCAGGCATCGCCTACATCGATGTAAGAGACCTCTTATTTCTACACTCATGTATTGGACGCACCCCCTTTTCATACCCCTGCGTCCTATGTAAAACAGTGCGTCCTATACGCGCGAAAATACGGTATGCGATAGCTGAGCCTACAGATGAATCTAAAGGGGGGCCCTTCTCTATACCCCTTTGTGAGCATTACCTGATTCTTCCTGTAGATAGGCTGAGAGAGTGTGAGTATATGCGGTAGCAGAGCCTACAGATGAATCTAAAGGGGGCCCCTTCTCTCTACCCCTTTCTGAGCATTACCTGATTCTTCCTGTAGATAGGCTGAGAGAGTGTGAGTATGCGGTAGCAGAGCCTGCAGATCAATCTAAAGGGGGCCCCTTCTCTCTACCCCTTTCTGAGCATTACCTGATTCTTCCTGTAACTCAGACTGCTGAGAGAGTTTGAGTATTCGGCAGCAGAGACTACAGATGAATCTAAAGGGGGCCCCTTCTCTTTACCCCTTTCTGAGCATTACCTGATTCTTCCTGTAGCTCAGACTGCTGAGAGAGTTTGAGTATGCGGTAGCAGAGCCTACAGATCAATCTAAAGGGGGCCCCTTCTCTTTACCCCTTTCTGAGCATTACCTGATTCTTCCTGTAGCTCGGCTGAGAGAGTTTGAGTATGCGGTAGCAGAGCCTACAGATCAATCTAAAGGGGCCCCTTTTCTCTACCCCTTTCTGAGCATTACCTGATTCTTCCTGTAGCTCTGCTGAGAGAGTTTGAGTATGCAGTAGCAGAGCCTACAGATGAATCTAAAGGGGGCCCCTTTTCTCTACCCCTTTCTGAGCATTACCTGATTCTTCCTGTAGATAGGCTGAGAGAGTGTGAGTATATGCGGTAGCAGAGCCTACAGATCAATCTAAAGGGAGCCCCTTCTCTCTACCCCTTTCTGAGTATTACCTGATTCTTCCTGTAGATAGGCTGAGAGAGTTTGAGTATGCGGCAGCAGAGCCTACAGATCAATCTAAAGGGAGCCCCTTCTCTCTACCCCCTTTCTGAGCATTACCTGATTCTTCCTGTAGCTCGGCTGAGAGAGTTTGAGTATGCGGTAGCAGAGCCTACAGATCAATCTAAAGGGGGCCCCTTCTCTCTACCCCTTTCTGAGCATTACCTGATTCTTCCTGTAGATAGGCTGAGAGAGTTTGAGTATGCGGCAGCAGAGCCTACAGATCAATCTAAAGGGAGCCCCTTCTCTCTACCCCCTTTCTGAGCATTACCTGATTCTTCCTGTAGCTCGGCTGAGAGAGTTTGAGTATGCGGTAGCAGAGCCTACAGATCAATCTAAAGGGGGCCCCTTCTCTCTACCCCTTTCTGAGCATTACCTGATTCTTCCTGTAGCTCTGCTGAGAGAGTTTGAGTATGCAGTAGCAGAGCCTGCAGATGAATCTATAGGGGGCCCCTTCTCTCTACCCCTTTCTGAGTATTACCTGATTCTTCCTGTAGATAGGCTGAGAGAGTGTGAGTATATGCGGTAGCAGAGCCTACAGATCAATCTAAAGGGGGCCCCTTCTCTCTACCCCTTTCTGAGCATTACCTGATTCTTCCTGTAGCTCTGCTGAGAGAGTTTAAGTATGCGGTAGCAGAGCCTGCAGATGAATCTATAGGGGGCCCCTTCTCTCTACCCCTTTCTGAGTATTACCTGATTCTTCCTGTAGATAGGCTGAGAGAGTGTGAGTATATGCGGTAGCAGAGCCTACAGATCAATCTAAAGGGGGCCCCTTCTCTCTACCCCTTTCTGAGCATTACCTGATTCTTCCTGTAGATAGGCTGAGAGAGTTTGAGTATGCGGTAGCAGAGCCTACAGATCAATCTAAAGGGAGCCCCTTCTCTCTACCCCCTTTCTGAGCATTACCTGATTCTTCCTGTAGATAGGCTGAGAGAGTTTGAGTATGCGGTAGCAGAGCCTGCAGATCAATCTAAAGGGGGCCCCTTCTCTCTACCCCTTTCTGAGCATTACCTGATTCTTCCTGTAGATAGGCTGAGAGAGTGTGAGTATATGCGGTAGCAGAGCCTACAGATCAATCTAAAGGGGGCCCCTTCTCTCTACCCCTTTCTGAGCATTACCTGATTCTTCCTGTAGATAGGCTGAGAGAGTTTGAGTATGCAGTAGCAGAGCCTGCAGATGAATCTATAGGGGGCCCCTTCTCTCTACCCCTTTCTGAGTATTACCTGATTCTTCCTGTAGATAGGCTGAGAGAGTGTGAGTATATGCGGTAGCAGAGCCTACAGATCAATCTAAAGGGGGCCCCTTCTCTCTACCCCTTTCTGAGCATTACCTGATTCTTCCTGTAGATAGGCTGAGAGAGTTTGAGTATGCGGCAGCAGAGCCTACAGATCAATCTAAAGGGAGCCCCTTCTCTCTACCCCCTTTCTGAGCATTACCTGATTCTTCCTGTAGCTCGGCTGAGAGAGTTTGAGTATGCGGTAGCAGAGCCTACAGATCAATCTAAAGGGGGCCCCTTCTCTCTACCCCTTTCTGAGCATTACCTGATTCTTCCTGTAGATAGGCTGAGAGAGTTTGAGTATGCGGCAGCAGAGCCTACAGATCAATCTAAAGGGAGCCCCTTCTCTCTACCCCCTTTCTGAGCATTACCTGATTCTTCCTGTAGCTCGGCTGAGAGAGTTTGAGTATGCGGTAGCAGAGCCTACAGATCAATCTAAAGGGGGCCCCTTCTCTCTACCCCTTTCTGAGCATTACCTGATTCTTCCTGTAGCTCTGCTGAGAGAGTTTGAGTATGCAGTAGCAGAGCCTGCAGATGAATCTATAGGGGGCCCCTTCTCTCTACCCCTTTCTGAGTATTACCTGATTCTTCCTGTAGATAGGCTGAGAGAGTGTGAGTATATGCGGTAGCAGAGCCTACAGATCAATCTAAAGGGGGCCCCTTCTCTCTACCCCTTTCTGAGCATTACCTGATTCTTCCTGTAGATAGGCTGAGAGAGTTTGAGTATACGGTAGCAGAGCCTACAGATGAATCTATAGGGGGCCCCTTCTCTATACCCCTTTCTGAGCATTACCTGATTCTTCCTATAGCTCTGCTGAGAGAGTGTGAGTATGCGGTAGCAGAGCCTACAGATGAATCTAAAGGGGGCCCCTTCTCTCTACCCCTTTCTGAGCATTACCTGATTCTTCCTGTAGATAGGCTGAGAGAGTGTGAGTATGCGGTAGCAGAGCCTGCAGATCAATCTAAAGGGGGCCCCTTCTCTCTACCCCCTTTCTGAGCATTACCTGATTCTTCCTGTAGCTCTGCTGAGAGAGTGTGAGTATGCGGTAGCAGAGCCTACAGATGAATCTAAAGGGGGCCCCTTCTCTCTACCCCCTTTCTGAGCATTACCTGATTCTTCCTGTAGATAGGCTGAGAGAGTGTGAGTATGCGGTAGCAGAGCCTGCAGATCAATCTAAAGGGGGCCCCTTCTCTCTACCCCCTTTCTGAGCATTACCTGATTCTTCCTGTAACTCGGCTGAGAGAGTGTGAGTATGCGGTAGCAGAGCCTGCAGATCAATCTAAAGGGGGCCCCTTCTCTCTACCCCTTTCTGAGCATTACCTGATTCTTCCTGTAGCTCGGCTGAGAGAGTGTGAGTATGCGGTAGCAGAGCCTGCAGATCAATCTAAAGGGGGCCCCTTCTCTCTACCCCTTTCTGAGCATTACCTGATTCTTCCTGTGGATAGGCTGAGAGAGTGTGAGTATGCGGTAGCAGAGCCTACAGATGAATCTAAAGGGGGCCCCTTCTCTCTACCCCTTTCTGAGCATTACCTGATTCTTCCTGTAGCTCGGCTGAAAGAGTGTGAGTATGCGGTAGCAGAGCCTGCAGATCAATCTAAAGGGGGCCCCTTCTCTCTACCCCTTTCTGAGCATTACCTGATTCTTCCTGTAGATAGGCTGAGAGAGTGTGAGTATGCGGTAGCAGAGCCTGCAGATCAATCTAAAGGGGGCCCCTTCTCTCTACCCCCTTTCTGAGCATTACCTGATTCTTCCTGTAGCTCTGCTGAGAGAGTGTGAGTATGCGGTAGCAGAGCCTGCAGATCAATCTAAAGGGGGCCCCTTCTCTCTACCCCCTTTCTGAGCATTACCTGATTCTTCCTGTAGCTCTGCTGAGAGAGTGTGAGTATGCGGTAGCAGAGCCTACAGATGAATCTAAAGGGGGCCCCTTCTCTCTACCCCCTTTCTGAGCATTACCTGATTCTTCCTGTAGCTCTGCTGAGAGAGTGTGAGTATGCGGTAGCAGAGCCTGCAGATCAATCTAAAGGGGGCCCCTTCTCTCTACCCCCTTTCTGAGCATTACCTGATTCTTCCTGTAACTCGGCTGAGAGAGTTTGAGTATTCGGCAGCAGAGACTACAGATGAATCTAAAGGGGGCCCCTTCTCTTTACCCCTTTCTGAGCATTACCTGATTCTTCCTGTAGCTCTGCTGAGAGAGTGTGAGTATGCGGTAGCAGAGCCTACAGATCAATCTAAAGGGAGCCCCTTTTCTCTACCCCTTTCTGAGCATTACCTGATTCTTCCTGTAACTCTGCTGAGAGAGTGTGAGTATACGGTAGCAGAGCCTACAGATCAATCTATAGGGGGCCCCTTCTCTCTACCCCTTTCTGAGCATTACCTGATTCTTCCTGTAGATAGGCTGAGAGAGTGTGAGTATGCGGTAGCAGAGCCTACAGATCAATCTAAAGGGGGCCCCTTCTCTCTACCCCTTTCTGAGCATTACCTGATTCTTCCTGTAGCTCTGCTGAGAGAGTTTAAGTATACGGTAGCAGAGCCTACAGATCAATCTATAGGGGGCCCCTTCTCTCTACCCCTTTCTGAGCATTACCTGATTCTTCCTATAGCTCTGCTGAGAGAGTTTAAGTATACGGTAGCAGAGCCTACAGATGAATCTATAGGGGGCCCCTTCTCTCTACCCCTTTCTGAGCATTACCTGATTCTTCCTGTAGATAGGCTGAGAGAGTGTGAGTATGCGGTAGCAGAGCCTACAGATCAATCTAAAGGGGGCCCCTTCTCTCTACCCCTTTCTGAGCATTACCTGATTCTTCCTGTAGCTCTGCTGAGAGAGTTTAAGTATGCGGTAGCAGAGCCTACAGATCAATCTAAAGGGGGCCCCTTTTCTCTACCCCTTTCTGAGCATTACCTGATTCTTCCTGTAGCTCTGCTGAGAGAGTGTGAGTATACGGTAGCAGAGCCTACAGATGAATCTATAGGGGGCCCCTTCTCTCTACCCCTTTCTGAGCATTACCTGATTCTTCCTGTAGATAGGCTGAGAGAGTGTGAGTATGCGGTAGCAGAGCCTGCAGATCAATCTAAAGGGGGCCCCTTCTCTCTACCCCTTTCTGAGCATTACCTGATTCTTCCTGTAACTCGGCTGAGAGAGTTTGAGTATTCGGCAGCAGAGACTACAGATGAATCTAAAGGGGGCCCCTTCTCTTTACCCCTTTCTGAGCATTACCTGATTCTTCCTGTAGCTCTGCTGAGAGAGTGTGAGTATGCGGTAGCAGAGCCTACAGATCAATCTAAAGGGAGCCCCTTCTCTCTACCCCTTTCTGAGCATTACCTGATTCTTCCTGTAGCTCTGCTGAGAGAGTGTGAGTATACGGTAGCAGAGCCTACAGATGAATCTATAGGGGGCCCCTTCTCTCTACCCCTTTCTGAGCATTACCTGATTCTTCCTGTAGCTCTGCTGAGAGAGTTTAAGTATACGGTAGCAGAGCCTACAGATGAATCTATAGGGGGCCCCTTCTCTCTACCCCTTTCTGAGCATTACCTGATTCTTCCTGTAGCTCGGCTGAAAGAGTTTGAGTATGCGGCAGCAGACCTACAGATCAATCTATAGGGGGCCCCTTCTCTTTACCCCTTTCTGAGCATTACCTGATTCTTCCTGTAGCTCTGCTGAGAGTTTAAACATATATAACCATGTGTGCAAAATTGGGCAAATGCTTTTATAACGTTTCAGTTATATCTAAAAGTTTTTAAGTTGAAAAATTCTACCTTACCTGCTCTGATGATCACCAGCTCAACAGAGACTTTCTCACTCTGACTTTCTCACTCTCCTCTACGGGAACCAGCCGGCCCCCGTCCAGTGCTCTTGCGTCCCGGCTCAGGATACTGAACACCCCATTGGCACCGTCATTGGTTGCGATCGTCACGTGCGCCTCTCTCAGGGTGCCCAGCTGGGGGTTGTTGTTGGGGTTGCTCGGAGGACCCCCCACGAGCTCCACGCTCGTCAGCATAACAATGAAGAGCTCGTTGAGTTCTGGCATGCTGTCGGCTTTGATGCGGAGGGGTATTTCGCCCACGGTGGCGCTGTCGTTGATGAGGATCAAGGATCCCGTCCTGTCCCGCCTGGGCCTGCTGTTCATACAGCACCTTCGTCTGAAACACAACGCAACAAGTATGAATGAAATTTCTGTTCATTTCATTATTTTTATTATATTAAATAAGTCAATCATTGTCATAAGTCAAATATAAGTTTGAAATGTCCAAAGTAATGATTCAGTTGATTTGTAAGTCAGCAATCAAAAGTTTAGGATGTTAAAAATTGAGCGAGTTAAAAATGATGAGTTATATTATTATCATTACTATCTTTATTATTATCATTTCTATTATCGTTTTTATAATTATTATTATTATTATAATTATCATTATTATCATCATTATATTATCATTATTATTATACTGACCATTTGGCTGCTGTTCTTGGTGTAGTACTTGTAATCCACTGCTGGATAGACGTTGGTGGCATCAGCCGTGGTGAACCACACACAGTCCTTACTGGTGCTGCTCACCTGGAACGACAGACACGCCTTGGACACAAGACATGCTATGGCACGGCCCTGAAATATACAATTACACACACAGTCAGTATCACATATTGTACATTCCTTGCTTAACATAGAAGAGAAATCATTGTAGAGTCTTGCAGTTTATGAATTTACAAGGATATACAATTACACACAGAGTCAGTATCACATAAATTCCCTGTCAATCACCCCGATACAGAAATTTTGATTCTGCTCCAGATGCACCAACACGTCTTATCATTTTCATCATTATCATTATTATTATCATTATTATTATCATTATTGTTATTATTATTATTATCATCATTATTATTAGTATTACTATTATCATTATTATTATCATTACTATTATTATTATCATTATTATCAATATTACTATTAATGTTATTATTGTTATTTTTATTATTAATATTATTATCATTATTATTATTACTATTATTGCTATCATTATTATTATCATTATCATAAGTAATATCATCATCATCATCATTATTATTATTAGTTTTAGTAGTAGTAGTAGTAGTAGTAGTAGTAGTAGTAGTCGTCGTCATCGTCGTAGTAGTAGTAGTAGTAGTAGTAGTATCATCATCATCATCATCATCATCATCCCCATTTTTATTTTTATCATTATCATTATCACTATCATAATTGGTTGTTTGATAGGTAGAGTAAGCGTACCTCTATGGGGTCAGCCATGGTCGTGACGTTGACGTTATTGCCGATGATTGCCGGGCACAGCGGGGTTGAAGTAGCGCAGAATGGACATGCCAGACTTCTTGCAGGCCTCGCTGACCAGACTGATCTCTAAGGTACTGTAGTAAACCCTGAGCTGGCCATTATATGGAGCCTCCACTGAAATAGTGAGGGTAAACAACATGATATAATTGGCTCAGAATGACCAAAGCTTTATTTAACCCTTCCGATGCCAAGGCTACTAATTCACCCAAAACACAAGGATGCAAAGGTTTTTGAAAAAAATCTAGACCCTGTCTTCTTGGTATTCATTGGATAGCTCCCGCCATGTACTATCAGATGAGTACCCATGTACCAGGGTTTCAGCCATTTTTCAGGTTTTCATGCACCTAGTGAGATAAATGTGAACTAAGTTGACATTCTATCTGAGTTGACCTAGCAGTGTGGTGTAGTACCAGCAATGATAGATAGATGGCACCACTCAGTCATCTTAGCTCTAGTCCTCCATGCACCTAGTGAGATAAATGTGAACTAAGTTGACATTCTATCTGAGTTGACCCAGCATGGTGTAGTACCAGCAATGATAAATAGATGGCACCACTCAGTCATCTTAGCTCTAGTCCTCCATGCACCTAGTGAGATAAATGTGAACTAAGTTGACATTCTATCTGAGTTGACCCAGCATGGTGTAGTACCAGCAATGATAAATAGATGGCACCACTCAGTCATCTTAGCTCTAGTCCTCCATGCACCTAGTGAGATAAATGTGAACAAAGCTGACATTCCATCTGAGTTGACCTAGCAGTGTGGTGTAGTACCAGCAATGATAAATAGATGGCACCACTCAGTCATCTTAGCTCTAGTCCTCCATGCACCTAGTGAGATAAATGTGAACTAAGTTGACATTCGATCTGAGTTGACCGAGCAGTGTGTAGTACCAGCAATGATAAATAGATGGCACCACTCAGTCATCTTAGCTCTAGTCCTCCATGCACCTAGTGAGATAAATGTGAACTAAGCTGACATTCCATCTGAGTTGACCTAGCAGTGTGGTGAAGCACACAAAGACAAGAAAGTACAATGACATAACCTGTAAGACAAATACTAAATTTATAAAATCATCAATCAAGACCTAATTTTACTCACCCTCTTAATTCTTTTTCATTATTTTTATTTAAGCACTTTAAAGGGTGTATAGTAGAGTGCATATATATTAAACAAGGAGGTTTTACAATTTTTCTCTCTGAAAGATAACCTTACTTGTCATCAGCACAGAAAATAAAGGCATCAGTCAGACATAAGCAGGACAATGCACATGTCCCATTGATTTGTATTCTATCATAATGACATCCTTATATTGCATTTCAACAAGATAATTCTCCAATTTCACTTTTTAATGGTATAATTCTTACTGTTCATCAACACATAAAAGTAAGGACATTAGTATGCCATTAGCAGGATAGATGCAATTTTGATTTGGAAATTTGGAATTTCATCCATTATCACTAAGTTTTCAGTCATACTAAGACTAAACTGTGAGTAGTTGTTACTGTCAGAGGAAACCAGAATACCCAGGTAAACCAACGCCTATCACCAAGTCAATCTAAACTTTTTTACTAACTGGAGTGGAAGCTTGACATTCGTAAGAGACAGCACGCAGTAGGTGAAACTGCCTTGGACTACTTGGCTATCGAGGAAGACCCCATTGATGAATATATTCCCTAACAGTGACTTAATCATATGTTCTATGAGAGGATTTTACAATTTCATTTTTTAAAGAAAAATCTTAATTTTGATCAACTGAATCAATTAAAAGTAATAAGTAACACACTTATTCATCCATTCAAAGACACGAGAGACAAATTATCCCACCAATAATTCTCCATAGTAACACTTTTCATCCGTTTAATCAGAGAGATGGATCCCCTTGATCCGCAACGCCATAGGCACAGCATGCTAGTACCTAGGGTATGTGCGCCTCGGGTTACGCGGTGTAGCCTTGGTCACGTGATCTGATCTGTGCAATTAGCATGCAGCATCCTTTCTAGGTCAGATAGTTGCCAAGGAGATGGGAGGCAGCGAAATTTGATGATGCATGCACAGTGCCCACTCCCGGTCTACTACTCCCAGGTTTAATCTACTTAGTGTCCAATTTAACACACTTGCACATAAGATTGAAGACGAGAGAGAGAAATTATTCAGCCAATAATTCTTCATAGATACAAAGTAAAACTTATCATCAATTTAATCTACATTAGTCTTCTAACACTGCCAATTAAAGCCGTTCCTTTCACTATGGTTTTGCTCTGCACATCAAGGCTAAACCTATATCAGTCCTAATCATCTCTTGGACAAGTTTCTTTCTGATATATTAAACTTCAGCATTTAACCATATATTCATTTCAGATTTGACTTATCACCAGTAAATGGAGTATATAATGTTAGGCTAAATAGAATGCTGATGTATCACAGGTATCCTATTTAACCCACTGGGACCACTATGGAAATAAGTTTCTAACTTTTAGTGTATATATCCTGTGTCTGGTTAGAATTCTATTGCATAGCAGTTAATGACTCCCCATCTAGTCACAGTAATGCATGATTTTTTGTGTGCCAAATGCTATGTAATGCACATCTTACTAGACCGAATAAAATCAAATCAAATCAAATCAACCCAACCAAGAATAATTGACAGCAATTTTGTGAATCTGGCCTTTTCAGCAAAGGCCCTTTTATGATAGGTTTGTTACTAGCCATGTTTTGTGTTCGGCACCTCTAGAAAACAAGCATAGTGTGGCGTGGTTGATTTCTTTTTTTTTTTTTTTTTTTTTTTTTTTTATGATTTGGCACACAGACAAATCATAAATAAAAGTGACTAGTCATTAACTGTTATGCAATAGAATTCTAAGCAGACACGCCTAGTTGCTATACAAATATGCAGTATTGTGAAGGGATCTTTATGATGCCTTTGCAACTGAAACATCCTTTGTAACCAATCGTAAGGAGAAAGGAAACTCTCCCCAGTACCAGTAACAATATGAATCTGGCTTTAAGCGGTTATCATCTGAACATTAAATGGTTTAAGAAGGGCTTACCTGACTGGTATGTAGGTTCTTATAAAGGACATCTGAGCATGAATGGGTTAAAGACAATCTTACCTGACTGGTGTGTATGCCTTCCTGTCATGCAGGCCCTGTAGTCCCTGTGCTGCCTGCTTCATCTTGATGGTCACTGAGCTGTCAGTCACCTCCTCAGGGTCGTACGTCGGGATTCCCGGCAAACTGGGCTCTGAAAAATTCACAGCAACATGGCACACCTTTTAACAATTTCCACATTTTACATTTACCAAACTCCTTCATATTACTAGTTCTCCTCAGAACGAGGAAGGAAAGGCATTGGTGAATCTGACAAGCACAGCGAAAGTTCTGAAATAAACAAAGACAGCAAGATGGCAAATCTTTTACAAATTTCCCCTCTTTTCATCTTGTCATTTCTTCATATACCCTATAACCATTAATGAATAGCTTGCCTGGCCAGCAAAGCTAGCTCTCTCTTTCATTAGACTTGTGTTTGGCAGCACAAGTATGCAAACTTGACTGCTTGCACTTTATAGGCTTATTTCAGAAAACTCTTTGGATATTTGCCTTCCTTGACTTACATAACTGTCATGTGTACATCATAATGGTCTATGAACTTGGTGAATATTTATTAGAGATAAAGTAGAGCTGCACTCACGGAGGGAGATCAATTCATGAGCTCACCACCCTTTTCACTCGTGAGCTCAGAAGCTCACGGACGTTCCAATTTTCCAACGAAATACTTATTTTCCAGCCCAGCTATTAAGAAATAAATATTTATTGGCGGAGATTTATTTATATTGCCATGTTTATTTAACCGGCTGGACACGGCACACACTCTGACAGCTGACCGGCACCAGTGGAGTTCCTCAGTCTGTGCTCTGGACACGGCAATGGTACCTTGACCGCCTCGGGACAGAAGTGACCGCCAGGACACGGGCCGGCACAGACGGTGTCTGGAGGACAGGGTGTCTTGATGGGGTCTGAGGGTGGCGCCTCACCCTCTGGTGTATAGTCACTAGAACCCGACAGGCAGTAAAACCCTGTGGAGCAGTTCCCAGCAATATAGCCGCCCCTACAAGAAAAAGTCAGCATACATATTATCTCAAAGGAACCGTTCAATGCCCTACAGAAAGAGTGAATATAGATCAGCCATTACTAAACTAGACATCACACTGTTTTTTTAGATGTTGTAATATACAAATATGACATCCCTGTGGGGTGGAAAACATGATAGTCTACCCCTCGCGAGCATTGACACCTGAGGGCACCCGAGGGTAACAATGCTCACAATGGGTAGACCATCATGTTAGCCACCCCACAGGGATGTCATATTTGTTTTATTATACTGAACAACTTGATGGTGTTACCTGCAGTAGAGTCCGACAGATCAGGGCAGACACTCTTTAAATAGCAGACATTACTTGTTAAGGTTTTGTATATATATGTACTGCATAACAGATATTCTGTACAGCCATTTGATTTTGGCTATTTTTGCGCTCCCCATGAGAGCGCCAAAATAACATCCTTCAAAAAGATATCCTGCTTTATCAGATGGTTTTGTTTAAGTGTGTGAATGCGCTAATTTGAAGGAGCACACATACCCTCCAGCAGGGCTGTAAAGCAAAATTTATAGCACTCCAAATCAAACAGTATACAGTCTAACTATTTGATATTACCTGCAGTAGAGACCGGCAGGACAGGGTAGACATTCTTTAGCAGACTGGAGCCTGTAGGTGTCATTAGTTGTAAAGGTTCCATTAGGCAGGGACTTGGAAATGGAGAACCTGTGGCGAAAAATGCAATCTAGTATCAAGCAAAAAAACATAACTCTCTATCAACTATCTCAAGTTAAATATTTTGAAATCAAATAACAGAGCAAGTAAACGTATTTTTTTCCTATATTTCATGATCGGCATGCCACTAAATATAAAGATACAAGGAAAATAATACCCCACTTTAATTTACCAAGCCATACACCCATCTATAATGTAAGGTCTAAAAGTATCATTTTTCTTTTTTAATGTTTAATATCTTGAGAATATACATTTCATCCCTTTTATTTGAGCTTTAATTCTAATTTTTCATTTACTCTCTCTTGACTAGATGTAAGAAAATGTAACAAAGTGGAAAGCGTTCCATGCCATTTATAAGGCGTTGATCACCACTAGTTATTCTTAAGGATGCAGCTTACCTTCAGGGCAGTAGTGGTAGGGTGGGCAGGGTTGCGGTATGGGGTTGACAGAGCTGACACAGTAGTACCCTGCCTGACACAGCTGACACTGCCACGCCCCCTCATTGGGTTGGCTTGACCCCGCTGGACACCCCTGGAGCCGGTGACCCCTCAGGACAGTAGTGACCCTTAGGACAGATCAGGTCCGGCGGGTTGGGTGTTGTAGTGTTGTGGTCAGACGGGCATTAGAACCCAGGCGCGCAGGGGCCAGACGGGGCGTCCAGACCGGGTAGGGCGCAGTAATAACCTCCGGTACAAGCCTGACAGTCACCCAGGCTAGTGCCACCTGGTGAGAGAAAAAAAAGAATGATTAGAACAAATTTTTCTTTAACGAAAGTATCCTTGAAAACTGTTTGAAGAAAAATGTTTAAAAGAGACAAACCAGCAATCCTTCTTTAACAATTGAATAATAGCCTCTAGACAAAATCACTAAGCATTAATGGGCCACGAGAAATGTCTACTTAAATAACCCACATTAGAAAAAAGAATGATTATAACAAATTTCTGAGAGAATTTCTCAAACTGCAGTATCCTGAAAAACAGCTTGAAGAAAAAATGTTATTAAGAACCAAACCATTAATCCTCCTTTAAATCTAAAACAAATTGTATGATGGTATCAAGACAAAACTTTTTAAAGAAGGAGAGTAAAATCTGTTTAGATAAAGACACACTGCGCCTTTTACAAAAATATTCAAATCTAAAACCTGATTGAAACTCTTCCCACAAATCCATTCTACTCAGCAAGCCACTTCAGCATTTTGTCAATATCTCAGATGGGAGGAATATCTACTACATCTCGATGTACCATTCATGTTTGGGGTTAGGCGGTGGTTTTCACCGGGTACTCAAGTTTCCTCCACATACAACTGGCTAGTCACAAATTAGCCACATTTGGCATAAATGTGATGAAAAGCAAAAATCCAAATCCAAACCATTCATGTTCACATGCAATTGAATAAACAAAACATTTCTAAGAGTTGAAAAATCTCAGAAGAGAAAGTAATATTTCAAGAATCATGTGACTTACCTGAGATGTTCCTCATGGTGCCGGCGTGATAGAGCAAGGGTGCCGGGGTGCCCTCGGGGCAGTACCGACCAGGTGGGCAGGGCCCGTTATCAGGGTACAGGGTGGTGGCATTGGGTACTTTACCCTTAGTTCCACCCTGGCACCAGAAACCAGCAACACACAGTCCTGCAAGCAAATAATTAACACAGTGATCTCAACTTTCACGATATTCTATTAACCTATTGAATCCTTCCAATGCTGAGGCCACTTTTGTCCAAAGGAAAAGGGACATAAAAAAATTTGAAAACCTTCTTTACCTTGTCATGATGGTATTCATTGGATAGCTCTGACTGAGTACTCTCAGATGAGAACCAATGTGCCAGGGTTTCGGTCATTTTTCAGTTGTTGTTTTTAAAATCATTTTGCAATGGTAAATTTAGCCACCACCAGCATATAAGGGTTAAAAGTCATCAGCCAAGAATTCAAGTAATTAATCACATGTAGAACTGGTCACTAGAATGGGCATACAACTTTGGTTTATTTGCATTATTCAAATGTAGTGTCTGTATCTCAACTTTTCAGATTCTATAAGATTTCTACACATGGTTCCCTACATTCCATTGGCTGAGTGCTACACTCACGCTGATTGTCAGTTCAGTGTGGCCAATGTAAGTGGTCTTTTTGAATGGACTCCTGACTATCCAAGATGATCACTCTCTCACTGACAACGCAATTTATCAAATAGAATGATGTTTGGAAAAAATATAAAGAGGTAATTTTAAACCTAACAAGAATATTTACTTTGTTTTGTTTACAAAACATTCCGATACCTGGCAGACAATGTGAATGCTCTAGATGCTACTGGATTGAGTTTCAAGCATATATTTTACCTGTAGGTTGGGTGTTTCCTTTTCCCTCACAGTACATGCCAGCAGTACACTGTGTGCACTCTGAGGCCCTGGCCAGACCCGTCCTGTTGTTATACGTTCCTTCTGGACATGGCTGTGGGGGCTCACCCTCTGGACAATAGTGACCTGTAATAAGACAAACAGTTAGAGGGGTTGAAATAACTCTCTACACTCTGAGGCCTGGGCCAGACCCGTCCTGTTGTTATACGTTCCTTCTGGACACGGCTGTGGGGGCTCACCCTCTGGACAATAGTGACCTGTAATAAGACAAACAGTTAGAGGGGTTGAAATAACTCTCTACACTCTGAAGCCTGGGCCAGACCCGTCCTGTTGTTATACGTTCCTTCTGGACACGGCTGTGGGGGCTCACCCTCTGGACAATAGTGACCTGTAATAAGACAAACAGTTAGAGGGGTTGAAATAACTCTCTACACTCTGAGGCCTGGGCCAGACCCGTCCTGTTGTTATACGTCCCTTCTGGACATGGCTGTGGGGGCTCACCCTCTGGACAATAGTGACCTGTAATAAGACAAACAGTTAGAGGGATTGAAATAACTCTCTACACTCTGAGGCCTGGGCCAGACCCGTCCTGTTGTTATACGTCCCTTCTGGACAAGGCAGTGGGGGCTCACCCTCTAGACGATAGTGACCTGTAAAAACAGAAACAGAGGGATTGAAATAACTCTCTACGCTCTGAGGCCTGGGCCAGACCCGTCCTGTTGTTATGCGTCCCTTCTGGACACGGCTGTGGGGGCTCACCCTCTGGACAATAGTGACCTGTAATAAGACAAACAGTTAGAGGGGTTGAAATAACTCTCTACACTCTGAGGCCTGGGCCAGACCCGTCCTGTTGTTATACGTCCCTTCTGGACACGGCTGTGGGGGCTGACCCTCCGGACAATAGTGACCTGTAATAAAAGAAACAGAGGGATTGAAATAACTCTCTACACTCTGAGGCCTGGGCCAGACCCGTCCTGTTGTTATACGTTCCTTCTGGACACGGCTGTGGGGGCTCACCCTCTGGACAATAGTGACCTGTAATAAGACAAACAGTTAGAGGGATTGAAATAACTCTCTACACTCTTGAGGCCTGGGCCAGACCCGTCCTGTTGTTATACGTCCCTTCTGGACACGGCTGTGGGGGCTGACCCTCCGGACAATAGTGACCTGTAATAAAAGAAACAGAGGGATTGAAATAACTCTCTACACTCTGAGGCCTGGGCCAGACCCGTCCTGTTGTTATACGTTCCTTCTGGACACGGCTGTGGGGGCTGACCCTCCAGACAATAGTGACCTGTAATAAAAGAAACAGTTAGAGGGATTGAAATAACTCTCTACACTCTTGAGGCCTGGGCCAGACCCGTCCTGTTGTTATACGTCCCTTCTGGACACGGCTGTGGGGGCTGACCCTCCGGACAATAGTGACCTGTAATAAAAGAAACAGAGGGATTGAAATAACTCTCTACACTCTGAGGCCTGGGCCAGACCCGTCCTGTTGTTATACGTTCCTTCTGGACACGGCTGTGGGGGCTCACCCTCTGGACAATAGTGACCTGTAATAAGACAAACAGTTAGAGGGATTGAAATAACTCTCTACACTCTGAGGCCTGGGCCAGACCCGTCCTGTTGTTATACGTTCCTTCTGGACACGGCTGTGGGGGCTGACCCTCCGGACAATAGTGACCTGTAATAAGACAAACAGTTAGAGGGATTGAAATAACTCTCTACACTCTGAGGCCTGGGCCAGACCCGTCCTGTTGTTATGCGTCCCTTCTGGACACGACTGTGGGGGCTGACCCTCTGGACAATAGTGACCTGTAATTAGACAAACAGTTAGAGGGATTGAAATAACTCTCTACACTCTGAGGCCTGGGCCAGACCCGTCCTGTTGTTATGCGTCCCTTCTGGACACGACTGTGGGGGCTGACCCTCCGGACAATAGTGACCTGTAATAAGACAAACAGTTAGAGGGATTGCAACAAATCATGTCTTAAAAAGCAAAAGATGTCTCTTTGAGAAGCCAAATGATATGAACATAGGATTATGAACATGAACCAACTACACAACAGAATACATTGTTCCTCATAACATTGGGATAGATAAATAAATAAATAGATAAAAAAAAATCTGAAAAGCATTATACAATATACATGTCTTTTATTCAATTATAATCCAATGCCTAGAAGTATCAAAATTATATTATTTCTTGGCATCTAAAAGGTCTAGTGGGAAAAAGTCAATGAAGAATTATATGTGACCATCAGGGGTACACATGGGCAACTATGTGATCAAGTACACTGTCCTTGACTGTCCTAACTGAATAGGATAAATTGGATATGGGAATTATTCTTATTACTATATATACAGGGGAGTGGTGGATATCTGAAAGAGCTAATATCAAGCCACGCTGCAGTATACCTACCTTCCTTACTACTACTACTACTACTACTACTACTACTTCTACTACTACTACTACTACTACTACTACTACTACTACTACTACTACTACTACTACTACTACTACTACTACTAATAATAATGATATTGATAATAATGATAACAATAATCTTCAAGAGCGCAGTGTACTTACCTTCCTTACAGAGCACCGGAGCTGTCATGTTGTAGAGGTGACACATGAGACTGGCTGGGCACAGGGTACAGTTAGACTGACCGCGGTCAGGCTGGTACTGACCAACAGGGCACCCCAGGGGCTGGGCTGACCCTGCTGGACACTCATAACCTTCCGTGGGGTCAGTGGGTGTGGCAGTGGAACTTCCCCCCGTACACACATTCCTAATAGAAATAGAAATGCAACAAATAAAAATTTATGTAATACCCAAAAGGCCTAAGAATTTTGTGATATGTTTTAACCATTTTGAAAGGATATTGTTACTCAAGACCCAAAACTCTCTTTCAAATATTTTTCAAGAATGAAACACATATCTACAAGAAATAAAAATATAACAAATAAGAATGTTGTGATACTAACTCATTTGTGTAATACTCCAAAATGCCTGATAATTTTGTAATAACTTTTAGCCCTTAAGAAAGGATACTGTTAATCAAAACCAGACCCAAGTCTCCCTTTCAAATATTTTTCACCAATGAAACAAATATCTACAAGAAATAAAAATACAATAGATATTGATGAGGAGTAATACCAACAGATTTATGACTGTAACAACTCAAAGTGGCTTGATGATTTTGTGGTATCTTTTAACCAGACTCACTACTCTTTTTCAAATATTTTTCAACAATTTAATACAATTGCAAACATATCTTAATTAACCTATTATATTGCTTACAAGTTCCTGTTGAAATTATCATCTGGATTTGTGATATTCGTGAGAATATCTTAGGAATGATGTGTGCATTTGGAAAGATTTTTGATGGAGAGTTGTTGGATTGTTTTCTGAATTTTTTCTCTTTAGATTTTTACAAAATATGCTTTAAATAGCAAATAATCAACAAAATAGTGGGACTAATTTTGTATCTATATTACATACATGGCTCGAAAACTTTGACCGCAAACATTTGAAGAGAGGTTATTCAATCCAAATAAAATAAGAAAAATCAGTAAATACTTCATAAAATATTGCTTTGTCATTAAGATAGTAGGATCAACCAGTCGAAAAATCGGTTGGTTTCACTTGCCAAAAAAAGTGTTTGAAATGTGAAATCACAATCGATTGTAGATTGTTTGGTTTACATAAAGTGTTCTTACTACTAAATGTAATTCCTGATGAAATAATATACCTCCAGGCACTTGCTAAATTTTAACCCTTCCTAGGCCAAGGCTACTTTCATCCAAAGCACAAGAATGCAAAAATATTTGAAAAACATCTAAACCCTGTCATGTTGTCATTCATTGGATAGCTCTCAAAGAGTACTCTCAGTTGAGTACCCATGTGCTAGGGTTTCGGTCATTTTTCAGGGTTTTTGCATCGTTGTGTAATGGCAAAATTAGCCAAGCATAAGAGCAACCATGTGACTTACCCTGGATCACAGTCTGGAGCCTCCGTGACCTTGGTGAAGGCCTTGACATTACAGTATTTCCCAGGAGGGCAGGGCTCGCACCCTGCGACCTCTGTGACCTCCAGAACTGTGGAGAAGGTGCCAAGAGGACAGGGGAGGGGGTAGCTGGTACCATTAGGGCAATAGTAGCCAATAGGGCAGACATCGTTACCAGTGAAGCTCACATTACTACTGCTGTCAACCTGTTATGAAAATAATAAAGAAGAATGAAAAACTGGGCATTACATCATTAGAAAGGCATATTATCTATACATTAAACATGAATAATACAGCACAGACATCTTATTCCTGCACCAGTTGACCAGACGTCTGCCAGTGCCTGGTTGCACAATCACCAATGGATAACATGTCAAACACATCATGTACCTTCTAAATAAAAGCTTCACGTTCAATTGGGAGGTCATCCATGCATCCATGCCCAGGAAACTGGGTGCAATCAGGCATGAGGTCATGTATTATGCCCGGGCTGCCCACGCATTTAGTGCAGGAATTAAATATCGACACTGTACATTGAAATAATTTCTGTCAGGAATTATGTTCATATCAGTGGGAATAGAAATCTAAATTACAAATAAGACAGTCTATGCAAAATGAGACACAGAATCAGAGAAGCAAACAGTTAAAAGATAAACAAAGTGGTATACATCTTCACAGTGTCAAGTTATAATTAATATTTCACTTTGCTCCAGATATGTCTATCTGTGCCCCAAGATTTTTATTCGATTTGAATGAATATGTTGAATCCATATACATCTGGAGTTCACTAGAGGTTTGACAACTAAACGATTAGAATTTAAAAAAAAAATGATAATTAATCTAACAGGAATCAGTACAACTTACATTCAAATATTTTGTAAAATATTGCTTTGCTATCAAGATTTTTCTCCACAAGTCAGACCATGTGTACACTCCAGGTTTAAATAGGTTAACCCTAATGCTGCTGGTGGCTACTTTGGCTAATACAAAATGGTGCAGAAAAATGAAAAAATGACAGAAACCCTGGCACATTGGTACTCATCTGAGAGTACTCAGCAAGAGCTATCCAATGAATCCCAACATGACAGGGTTTAGATAATTTTCAGAAATCTTTGCATCCTTGTGCTTTGAACGAAAGTAGCCTCAGCATTGAAAGGGTTAAAATTTAATAGGTACTTACCCTATCATTCCTGGGTGTGGCTGAGAGGGCGCCACTGGTACAGTAGTAGCCAGCATAGCAGGGTTCGGTAGGGCTGGGTAGACCGGGTGTCTCGCAGTACGAACCTGCGGTACACTGGGTACAGTTCTCCAGGCTGGAGTAATGGGTGGCTGGTCCAAACGTACCCGGAGGGCAAGGGTAGGCAGTACCCAACTTAGTGCCCGCTGGACAGTAGAGACCAAGAGGGCAGGGGGAGGGACTGACCACTGGAACACCTGAAATAGTACCAGAATAATTGCAATAACCCTTATGCTGCTAGTGAGTAATTTGGCCAATACGAAATGATGCAAAAAATCCTGAAAATGGCTGAAACCCTGGAACATGGGTTCTCATCTGAGAGTTCTCAGTGAAAGCTTTTAAATGAATACCAACAATGACAGGGTTTAGATGTCTTTCAAAAATCTTTGCGTTTTCGTGCTTAGTATGAAAGTAATCAGGAAATTAGAAGTAATTTCTTTTTTATGATAAATACTTACCTGCGAACATTGGAAGCTATCTCAAGGGCTTGCTCTGGTTACCCAAAAGGAGGCTCTGTTTTGGAGGTCTTGTCCTAATGGAAAGGCCCCCAGACGTCCATAGACAAAGGCTAACTAAATAAGCCTCAAAAATTTAAAAGTACTGCTAGTCCGCAGGTGTCCCGCTAGGGGCAGCACCTGTAGCGGCTGCAGACAGGGACGGTCAGCGCATGCGCACCTAACATCCTCTTCTTTTACCATATAGGGCGAATGCCCCCTTTCAGGGAACAAATTCCAGATCCTAGGGGAGGATACAGAAGGGAGGGCAATGTTCGCAGGTAAGTATTTATCATAAAAAAGAAATTACTTCTAATTTCCTGTTTTATTAGAAAATCCTTACCTGCTCTCATTGGAAGCAGAGTACCACCGTTTAACATAAGCTGTGGAAGGATCTGGGATTAATTTCTAGCCGCTGTGCCGGCCGCCACCATCACCGCTCTACTAAACCGCCCCCTCATAGCAGGGAGGTCTTTCAGGTAGAAGCGTGCGAAGGTCTGAGGTCGACTCCAGGCCGCAGCATCCATGATCTCTTCAAACGGTACACCCACGGTGGCCGCCCAAGTGGTTGCGACCCCTCTGGTGTCGTGGGCACGAATGCCCATCTGCTCTCTCTGCTCCCGCGACAAGTGGGAGTATGCCCCAGAGATGGCCTCCTTCACCCACCCAGCGACAGTGCCTTTGGAAGCTTTTTTGTATGGCTCTTTCGAGATAATGAATAGAGCCTTCTCCGCGCCCCGAAGGGGTTCGGTTAGCTTCAGGTACCACTTCAGCGCTCTGAGTGGACAATGAACCCTGTCATCTGGTGAGTGCTCCTTCAAGCTCAGCAGAAATACCGAGCTGGGAGTGAAGGAAGAAGACTGGTTTTTATCCAGTAAGAGGGAGGGGAGGAGGCGAACTCCACCATTCTCCCATCTCAGGTGACTGGGGTCTATCCGACAGGAGTGGACCCAGCTCACCCGCCTAGCCGATGCTAGTTGTACGAGAAAGGCCGTCTTGATGGCCACTGACTTCAAGGGAGCCGTAGCTAGGGGCTCAAACGGTGGACCCGCTAGGTACCTAAGTACCGTCGGCAAGTCCCATGTTTCTTTGAGCGTCCTCGGCTTAGCTGTCACCACGAAGATACCCTTCAAGAGGGTAGAGAGGTCTGCGTTCGATGACACAGTGGACCCGTCCGAAAATCCCTGGTGTATGGCCGCAATGGCCGATCTATAACCTGCAAAAATGGACGGGGCTAAGGGATTTCCCTTATGCCGAACAGTCCGCAGGTTTTCCAGGAATTCCGCCACCTCTGTTAGAGGCGCTTTAGCGGGGTCCACACCTCTGTCCACACACCATCTTTGGTAGTGTTTAAGACGGGAACCATAAACCCGGCGAGTTGATTCTCGTCTGGCTCTGGCTGCCGTGTCAGCAACATTTGCTGAAAAGCCGCGATCAACGAAGGATTTGCGGACAGAGGCCATACAGTCAACCTCATCGCCTCCGGTTTGGGGTACCGCATCCCCGTGACCGCGTTCTTCAGGAGGTCGTCCCTCTGAGAGATCGCCCTCGGAAGATCCGTCAACATCGACGTCATCTGGCAAAACCACGGCTGGCTGGGCCAGAACAGGGCCACTAGGAGGACCTGGGCAGTCGGTTGAAGCCTCAGCTTCCGCAGCACTCTCGTTATGAGGGCCGTCGGTGGGTATGCATACCCGTAGAGGCAGTCCCAGTTCTGCGTCAGGGCGTTCACCCCGCTCGATGACGGGGACGGCCGGATTGAGAAGAACACTGGTAACTTGTGGTTCTTCTCCGACGCGAACAGGTCCACATGTGGTGCGGGCCAGCGCTGAAAAATCGCTCTGGTCACTGCATTGTGGAGGGTCCACTCCGTCGGATGACGTTAGCTCCCCCTGGACAGGGCGTCCGCAAGGACGTTCCTGTCTCCCGACAGGTGGCTGGCTACAAGAAAGATCTCGTGTTGCCTGCACCATGCCCAGACGTCCAGTGCCAAGCGGCACAGAGACGGGGACTGAGTCGGAAATGACATCCACAGCAGTGCCCTGCAACTGAGGTAGGAAATGCTTCAGGGTTAGCCAGACCGCTTGAAGCTCGAGCCAGTTGATGTGTCGCTTGGCCCAGGCTCTTGACCAGAGCCCGGAGACCACCAAGTCGCCTAGGTGGCCTCCCCAACCCTCCTTGGAGGCATCCGTCACGATCGACATGGTCGGATCTGGATGCAGAAAGGGTCGACCAACCCGAAGGTTGGCCTGCGACGCCCACCATTCTAGCTCGTCGAGGGTTTCCTCGTTCGGATAGATGCGCACGTAGGGGCTGTCTGAGACCTGCGTCCACTGGTCGTGGAGCATCAGCTGGATCGGCCGCGTGTGGACTACCGCCATAGGGACCAACTCGCGGAGGCTGGACAAGTGTCCTAGAAACCTCTGCCAGGTCTTCGCCGGCTGGGCAGTTCTCGCCAGCAAAGAGGCCGCTAGGCGGGTAGCCCTGAGGATTCTCCTTTCGCTCGGGAACACGAGCATATTCAGGAGATCCAACTCGAATGTTGGCCTGTGACGCCCACCACTCTTACTCGGCGAGTGTGGCCTCGTTCAGGTAGGTGCGTACATATGGACTGTACGAGACCTGTGTCCACCTGTGTCAGTTGGATTGGATGCGTGTGGACTACAGCCATAGAAACCTCTGCCAGGTCTTCGCCGGCTGGGCAGTTCTCACCAGCAAAGAGGCCGCTAGGCAGGTAGCCCTGAGGATTCTCCTTTCGCTCTGGAACACGAGCATATTCAGGAGATCCAGGGTCGAACCCAGGAAGGCCGGGGCCTGAGTGGGAATGAGTCGAGATTTTCCCTCGTTCACGAGGAATCCCAGCTTGTTTACCCAGAATAACGTCAAGTCTCGGTGGCGCTCGACCAGCGACTTCGACTGATTCTTCATCAACCAGTCATCTAGGTACTGGTGCATGTCGACCCCTTGAATTTTGAGGAAGGCCTCTATGACCCTTACGATCCTTGTGAAGACTCTGGGAGCCGTCGACAGACCGAAGGGGAGCACCAGGAACTCGAAGGCTCTGCCGTTGTAGGCGAAACGGAGATACCTGGTATGCTCTGGCGCCACGGCCACGTGAAAGTAGGCGTCTCTTAAATCGATAGAGATCGCCCACGTTTCGGATAGACTGGAGTCCCTCAAATGTTCTGAGGTGTTCCGCCTTTGTTGGGTCGCCTCCCCTAGGCAATCCATGACTGTTCACAGTGTCTCCATCCGAAAGGAAGGGGGCACTACGAATTTGTTGAACGCCTTGAGGTTCAGGATTGGCCTCCAGCCGCCCGATTCCTTGGCTACTAGGAAAATCGGGGAGTAAAATCCGGGTGTGTCTGGTGACTAGGGTTGCATAACGGTACTCGGGTACCGATAGGAACCGATACTCATTTCGAAAAGAACCGGTATTTACCCGTTTCGTTGAGAACCGG
This sequence comes from Maea johnstoni, assembly GCA_963942565.1. Taxonomy (NCBI): domain Eukaryota; kingdom Metazoa; phylum Annelida; class Polychaeta; order Spionida; family Magelonidae; genus Maea; species Maea johnstoni. Next base: position 96,863,830 of record OZ012684.1, read on the forward strand.
TACTTAATGGCACCGTTTCGTTTTTGAGTACCGCTTCGTTTCAACAGATTAAAATTTTTGTTAATGCCAATTATATGCGGCGATGACGCATTGTGTGCTGATTCCTGACGAAACAGTTATAGACACGCTGTCTGGAATAGCATACGGTGAAACAGGATACGGTGTAACATCCAACGCACGTTCGCAGTGCGTTGTGGCGATCATTTGCTTCGGTTAACTTCGTCAATGTCCGCCTCAATCGTTGGTTCTGTTCCCCAATTCTACTATTGATTGTTGTCATAGAATTGAGGAATGGAACCACACTTGTTAGCGACATGAATGTCGTAAAAAGGCCAATCAGGCCTCGGAGATCAGAGGTACCGTTTCACTGTTAACGATACCGATACCACTGGTACCGTTTCGCCAGTACCGGTACCGGTATCGTACCGTTTCGTGTTAACGGTATGCAACCCTACTGGTGACACCGGGATTTCCCTGATGGCATGTTTGTCCAACATGGACTGGAGTCCTCTTTCGAGGTCCTCTCTTCGAGAGGGGTTCTTCGGAGTCTCCGTCCACCACACCTTCGACGTTGTCGGGGGCTTGGACGTGAATTCGATCCTGTAGCCTCTGGTCACCGTCTCTAGGACAAATTTGTCCGAGGTGACCAGAGGCCACAGGTGGGCGGAAGACCTTAATCGCCCCCCCACCGGACCCGGCCGATCATTCTGCATTGGGCTTAGGGGTGGGTGGCTTGGGGGTGTTATAGGCAGAGTAGGCGTCTTTTTTGGCGCCCCCTCCTCGGCCCTTGCCGCGGCCACGACCGGCACCTTTCTTATTGCCGGACTGCTCGACCGAAGAGGAGGAGTTTCCTCCACCCTTCTTGCCTTTTTTGGACTGACCGCCTCCGGACCCTTTACCCTTTTTAAAGGGGATCCGAAAACGGTCAGTGGAGGCTCGTCCAGCACCAGGCTGATCTCTAGCAAGCTGTGCCTGCGTCACTGAGAGTAGCTGTGCCTTAGTGGTGGATTCCACCGTGGTGGTCCACTCACCCGCAAAGAGTGTACCCTTCGTTAGAGGGAGCTCTTTAAGGCGGAGTTTGGCCATGTGAGGTACGACGCCCTTCGACAGAGCGACTGCCATAAACCTCACCCTCCGGTCGAAACCGGCCTCTAACTTTTGCCTAATGGCTATCCGCATCATCGCAGCCATTAGAAAGTTGGCCAGCGAGATGGCACCACGCAGTGTGTCATCAGTAATGTATGACGGGAGTTCTGGTGGCGGGAGACCCGCCTGCCAGGCCTGGCGCTCCTTCTCCCGAGCCACGAAGGCCCCAGAGATGAAACCCTGGGTGCACTGTAGGTAGATACCTAAGCGTGCCTGGAGAGCTGCTGAGGTCTCAGAGACCTTGGCAAACTTCTCAGCCTCCTTAGTGGCATGAGCGGGTTTGGGGCCAAACGGTTTAGTAGGGTCCCAATCAGGATTCTGTGTGGACCTCATATACACAATCGCCTCATTATCCAGTTCTAGGACTTTGAGGAGGGCCTCATCATCCTCCGATAATGGCAAGAACTTGGCTAATGTAGAGTCGCCAAAGGAAGAAGCTTCCTTGACAACTCTGCGGTCGTCCGTTTTAGTAGCGGCCTGGATAACCTGGTCACTCTCCCATGGTGTAGGGACAACGACCGTTCGACTAGAAGCGGTCGCCCACACTGAGAATTGGGAGTCCTCCTGAATGGAGGTGGTGGTCGGAGGCTTAAAGTTCAAAACTTTAGCCAATGCCTGAATAACGGGCACGAATTCCACCGGGGACTCCCATGACTCTCTCCATGATCGCACAGGCTCTCTGGCTGCATCAGCCATGGTGTCTGTGGGCGGACCCAGCCTGGTATACACCGAAGGGGGCGCCCTAGACGTCCCCGGTGTGGGCTCGGGGTCCAAGTCCGGTCCAACTCGTCCTCCGCAGTGAGGAGCTCGTGGTCCAGTGCCGAGCGATCACTCATGGGGGGAATACCCAAGTCTAGGGTCTACTCATCCCTGAGTGGGGGCGACTCATCTTCTGACTGATCAGAAAATTGTGAGGAGGTCAGGCATCAGAGGATCCCTCAAAGCAAATGACTGGTCATAGGACTTGAGAGCCGCTTTCGTGGGAGTTTTCGGCTTTAAAGCCTGACTCCCACTAGTACTAGGTGTCGGGGCGGTGCCCGCTGGTGGGGCGGTGATTGTTCGGGAGCGGTGCCCGCTGCAGCAGATGGCACAGCCTTCCTCTTAGATGCACCACTCCTAGTTGCAGGACCTTGCGGTGCGAGATCCTTTGACGAGGCTTTAACAGCCCCCCCCTTCTTCCTGCTGGAAGTGGTGCTGCTTGAGGAAGATTTCGTCTTCTTCTTCTTGGGACTACTGTCCCTTGAAGGAGGTACTGGAGTGCGCTTACTGGGTGACCGCCGTACAGCAGCAACCCCTCGCCCATCAGCAGACCCTGCAGAAGCAGAGGTAGCTATAGTACCATGAGATGATTCCACAGCAGTGGAGGTGACCGCAGCAACGGTCGAGGTGACCGCCGTAGCGGTCCCCGTGCGACGAGTACGGGCCCTACCACGCTCAGAACGAGCAGGGGACAAAGTTGGAGGCGATTCCGACCGCTCACGGGCTCGGGCTTTCGCCTTCCTAGACCTGTTAGCAGCGTCCCGTTGCGATCGCTGCTTACGGCGCAGCATCCAATTGTCGAACCCAAACCATGTGGTTTCAGGCCAACACGAACAGATCGCACAGGTGCGCGATCGAGTACATTTCGTGTGCTTGGAGCATGAGGCATGTGCCGTCAATGGCTCCAGAGCTGAAGGCCTGGTGGTAAAATTACCACAGGGAACATGACTACAAGGGATCTGGAAGGAAACGGATCCTGCCCCCGAGCCGACGCTGTACTCGGACATCGTCGAGACAACAATACAAAAGACACAAAAAAGGTAGTTTACAAAATTTATTTTCACAGTGATACCTTTCCTGGCGTAGTGTATAGGGCTTATACAGCTATGCTAATAGAGTCTGTACCTGTATGCTCAATTTTCACGACGAAAAGAGCGATTATTCTTTAAGAGCTGACAAAAAACCTGATGGCAGAGCGTAACCCAAAAAGAAGAGGATGTTAGGTGCGCATGCGCCGACCGTCCCTGTCTGCAGCCGCTACAGGTGCTGCCCCTAGCGGGACACCTGCGGACTGGCAGTACTTTTAAATTTTTTGAGGCTTATTTAGTTAGCCTTTGTCTATGGACGTCTGGGGGCCTTTCCATTAGGACAAGACCTCCAAAACAGAGGCTCCTTTTGGGTAACCAGAGCAAGCCATGGAGATAGCTTCCAATGAGAGCAGGTAAGGATTTTCTAATAAAATGACCTTTTCAAAGAATTTGATTTTGCAATGATATCAATGTTTTTTTTATTTGTATTTATCAGTAATCCAAAATATTTTCACAAAATCTGTGACTACAACAAATTGATTATGGCTACTATATATAGTCAATCTGATATCCCCCCCCCCCTCCGAAATAAAATGTTGCATGAAATTTTACTAAATGTGCTTGACAGAAAGAATACCTGACAAATTAGACCCTTTTAGGATGAAATGGTTATTATAAATCTTACCTGGTGTGCATGCTATACAGTTGGCCAGTTCTGTGTTCCAGGTCTCGTTGGAGAAGGTTCCATTGGGGCACGGGGTGGGGGTTCCCGAGCCCAGTTCACAGTAGTGCCCCGCCAGGCACCTGAACCCTACCGGGTCCGGTACCCGCTGACCTCCCGGGCAGTAGTACCCTGCGTTACACTGGGCTTTTGGGGCACCCAGCTCATAGTCATCACAATAGTGTCCAGCGTCACAGTCCAGGGGGGCTGCAGAGCCACTCGGACAATAGGTGCCCGGTTGGCACTTCCCTCCTGTGTAGTTAAACTCTGGGCAGGAACACAGGTTCAGATCAGTGAAGTTACCTGGAAATTAATTAATTGCATCATGACATTCTTTTGATTGATTGATTGATTGATTTTATTGGCCTCAAAACAAACTCAGTGCAGAGTAATAAGTCATTGACATACAGCATGAAAAATGTGGCTACAATTAGTATTATAAACTAAAAGATACATGTTTGAAAGGACCGAAGAAGACTCAAGTTTAATGATTGAATTGCCAGTTTCAGCGTTGCGAAGGAGGATGCTATTGAAAAAGGGCTTAATAAATACCGAAATTGTATTGTTTCTCTATAAATGATTGTTGAAGACAATTGTAACTACAACAACATTTAAGTTGTTTCTCTATTTTGCAGCTACCCAAGATTCTACCCTTGGTATAAAGCAGTGGTAGGAAAATTAAGAATAAACAAGGACTATGATTAGAACACCCTTGCACTAGTTCTATGAGATATATCAGGGGCACTAAAGTACCTTTGTGCTCCTTCGGTTTAAAGCACCCACTAAAATGTAAGAATGACAATAACACTTTTTGCATTTATGGCCACTAGATAAGGATTTATACAATAAAAATCCAAATAATTAAGGATCAAGATGACTTTGTAAGTGCAATTATCGCAGTGGTAGATCAATCCACTTTTTTTCTGGAAATAAATTCTAGGTTTATATCCTCACCAAGAGTGAGTGGCTTTGCGGCATACGCCCCTCCGGTACAGAACCATCCCGCACTGCAGTTCCCCGTGGGTTCTGATTGGCCCTCTCCGAGACAGAATGATCCCGGCGGGCACATGAGACAAGACGTCTGATTGGTCATCGTGGTATTAGGGTTGTAGGTGCCCGCTGGACACTTGTATTGGGTACTGGTCTGGGTGCCGGGTGGACAGTAGTGACCAACTGGACAGGGCAAGGAGAAAGGGTCACTGGTGTTGGTCAGACAGTAATAGCCGGCTGGACATTGGTCACAGTAGGATTTACCTGAAATAAAACATAAACATCAATATCAATATCAAAGAAAAAAGATCACTTAAAATTCTACCCAATACAGTTATCAGTAAAATGACAATATACATTTACTTCATAATTGAAATAGTAAAGCCAGAAGACTTAATCAGGGTTTGAAAATAAAAACAAGAGCAGCTTTTACAAAATATTTGAAGGTGAATTGTTACTTAGGAATGCGCTTTTGATCATTATTAGGAACTCAACTCTCCTTCAAATATACAAATTATTTCACAAGCTCATTTCTTAAAAGACATTTTCAAAATGAGCTTTAACACTTATGCCGGTGGCTAATTTGGCAAATACAAAACTATGTAAAAAACCTGAAACTTTGCGTCCTTGTCCTATGGACGAAAGTAGCCTCAACATTGGAAAGGTTAGAATGAATAAGTTAAGTAAGAGAGATCTTATATAACTCACGTTTGACTGAACTGTAGTGCCCGCAGCGCAGGGTATGGGTTGTGGGGAACCCCTGGGGCAGTAGGCACCCAGAGGGCATTCTCCTCCTGTACCCTTGTGTACCCCGCTGTCCGAGGGTGTTGCTGTGTCGATGCCCGACTCGCAGTAGTAACCCACGGAGCACTCCCCATCGTCGTCAGGGGAACCAGGTGTGCCGCAGAAATGACCACCTGTAATCAAAGAGGGTAAAATGAGGGTAAAATGAGGGTAAAATGAGGGTAAAAAAGAAAAAAAGAAAAAAAGGGGAAAGAGGGTAAAATGTGAACCAGGTGTGCCACAGAAATGACCACCTGTAATCAAAGAGGGCAAAATGAGGGTAAAATGAGGGTAAAATGAGGGTAAAAAAGAAAAAAAGGGGAAAGAGGGTAAAATGTGAACCAGGTGTGCCACAGAAATGACCACCTGTAATCAAAGAGGGTAAAATGAGAGTATTTTTAAGAAGGAAAAAAGGGGAAAGAGGGTAAAATGTGAACCAGGTGCGCCACAGAAATGACCACCTGTAATCAAAGAGGGCAAAATGAGGGTAAAATGAGGGTAAAATGAGGGTAAAAAAGAAAAAAAGAAAAAAAGGGGAAAGAGGGTAAAATGTGAACCAGGTGTGCCACAGAAATGACCACCTGTAATTTAAGAGGGTAAAATGTCAAGACTAGGTCAATTCACAGGTACAGAGGCTAGCTAATACTACGATGTATGTGTGAAAAAACCCAGTGAAATAACCCAAAGCAAGAGGTTGTGAGATAGGTGTTTATATTAACTGTTCAGGAGGGAAATCGCGCTGTTTTGCATGGGGCGCCCGCGGTTGCAAAAATAGGGCTTGTTGTAGTGTGGTTGTGGGGATCCGTGCGCCAAAACTAATGGCCGGCGCATGGATCCAAGGCCCAAATACAGGGCATCACTGGTTGCACACTCCCCAATTGTGGAAGTAAACTGTTTGAAATCACTTTGTATGTCTTACAGCAATTCTGATTTTTTTTCATTAAAAGTAGCACATGGGGTTCAAACCAGGAATTCAAGAAACACCATCTTAACCCTACACCTGATTGGTAGCAGGTAGAAAATATCATAACCAAGCGTCCTTAGTCAGCCCATATTCTATGTCATTTCAATATTTACAACTTTTCACTCAAATGACATAATCTCACTACTTGCACAGGTGCATTTAACTAGCTTACAATGGTTCTCATCACCATAACTTAAGTAAATTATCATATTAAGTAAATTACCTTGATTCAGATATTTAAGTAGTTGTTTATACTGGCTAGATTTACATTTAATACATCTGACACAACTTAAAAGAGAGCCAAATTATTAACCTGATTAGATAAATTAGCCATCCACGCCAATAGAATAAATCTTTTCTAAGGATAAGTTCTGATTTAATACATTACTACAAGTTAATGTTCCTATTCCATACTTAATAACCCTTATAAATCTGTGAAAGGCAGTCAGCAGCGTGTCATGACTGCACGATTCCGGGATAAAGTACATGCAATTACGAGACGAGTGTAAAGGCTTGGTACAGTATTTGAATTTGGCGCCAATACTACGCGGTCAATGACGTCACCAATCAGGGTAGCGTGATTTGCCAGCTTCAATAATTGTCGTGTCAATAGACATTCCTATGGGGAAAACCGGCTCAGGTCTAAATGATTAGGTGTGATTCAATAGATGCCAATGTTTTACTATACTCCCCCCACATGTGCTTGAAGGTCGGACATATGTGTCTCCCTATATCTTGTCTCGCATGCACTACTTTTGTACTAGTACGCTGTCAGGACTGGTTGCAGCATATGGTGTGCAGGAATTTGAAAGAAATAGTGCACGAAAGAGAAGGCGCGCCTGACACGGAGATGGGAACCTTTCCATTGAAAAAAATTGCAAGCCCTGCTAATCTAATACTACATGTAAAAAATGTGTGTTTTCTGGTATCCGCTTTCTTTCAGGGCAGATAAAGTTAGCCACGTGATCTGGCTAGAAATGATGCCATATTTCCAACTAGTCAAACCCACTTGCTGAGGGTGCCAGTTTCAGAGTTTGCTAATAAGGGAACGGCTTGCAGCCGTATTTAAAGGCACTAAGCGTCAAGAAACTATATAAGACTATACAAACTTTAGATGTATGTAAAAGTAGCCTGAGAAACCAGGGTCTTTTCAGTGTTAAGACAGGGACCAACACCAGAAATTATCCTAAACATATAACTAGGAAGTGTGATGTTGCCCTCCAATTTCTCGATGTCATTCTCCTTCATAAAAAGGTCCCATGTTCAATATGTATCAAGGCATGGAAGGAAGTTGACAGCGACTTGGGGTCAATTGGTAGTTCTTTCGATTTTCTATAGCACTCACAACTAGCTTGTCACAATTTAGCTTTAATATAACATAAAAGGTAAAAAAAATAGAAGCTATACTCAAAATTTAATTTCCGAATCAACAAACAGTGAAACAAATAAAAATGTTTCAATTTTTGCTAGAGAAATTGACAAGTAGTTTGCTTACCTGTGCAGGGTGTGCACTCGTTGACCTGAGTAAGCCCGGTTGTGTTTCCGAACGTTCCCGTAGGACAGAGCTGCAGATCAGTATTGGTTCCCTCGGGGCAATAGTAACCTTGACGACAGGATGCGGGTTTGCTGGCCGCGTTCACACAATAGTGCCCTTCAGGACACACGAGGCACACTGACGCCCCCTAGTGGTTCATGAAGGTTCCGTTGACACACGGCGAGGGCGCCACAGAGCCTTCCACGCAGATATGCCCCTTGGGACAGATGTCCCCGGTGGTGCCATCTACTGGGGTACTGGTATTGGCGGACAGGGTGCAGTAGTAGCCAGCGGAACAGGGGCCGGTGATATTCGTCTTCCCATAGTGACCACAATAATAACCTGCAATATTACACAAAATTCAAAAATCATAAATATACACTTCCATACATCTTTTACACTCATGCTAATCATGGCTAATTTGACCAATACAAAATGATGCAAAAATCCTCAAAAGAATGACTGAAACCCTGGCAAATGGGTACTCATCTGAGAGTAGTCTGTGAGATATATCCAATGAATACCAACACAACAGGGTTTAGATGTTTTTTTAGAAATCTTGTGCTTTGGACGAAAGTAGCCTCTGCATTGGAAGGGTTAAATGCTTTATATTTGAGTAATTCAGTTGTATTACTTCTCTGAAGAAAAAGTTAATTGTATAGACTCCATCAACAGATTCAGTTCAGACAAATTATTATGTCATCAACTTGTTAAAACGAAAGGAAACATCAAATGTTTAAATGAAAATGGGTCTAAACTGCAAGTCCTTTCCCATTCTTTCTTTTAGGTTTTAAGAATAACAATAGGATGATACAGAATAGATCTTAACCTTTGACTAAAATGATTGTCATGACTTCTTAATAAAACAAAAGAAAAGATCACATTTTCCATTTAAATAAATGAAAATGGGGCAACTGCATGCCCTTTTTAATCAATAGTTTTACATTTTAAACCATTCCTGCTCAGAGCGACCAAAGCAGGCCTGACTATTTTGGAAATATTTTCTTAACAAAGGTGCATTTTGGAAAATGTTTCAAGGAGAAATGTGAACCGGGAGTCATACAACTACTCACTTTCAAATATTTTGTGAAATTTTGCTTTACTCCTAAGTTATTTTTTATAAGTATGAAAGTAGCAGACGATACATTCTAAGGAAACTCCGAGTGTGACCAGGTAATGAATAACAATCAAGAAATAACAATAGGATGGCCCACCTGGGGAACAGTTAATACAGTCATGAAGACTCTGCATGCCAGCCTTATCCTGGAAGCTTCCTGGTGGACATGGCCGAGAGAGGTCAGTGCCGTTAGGACAATAGTGACAAGACAAATCGCCATCAATGCATGGATTCTTCCAGTCAGGACAAGTGAGAAAGTTTCCAGTAACTTTGAGTTAGACAGTGGTTTCCCCCGGGTACTCCAATTTCCTCTACCACTTACAATTGACTAGTTACCATGTAACATGAATATGGCAGAAAAGTGAGGATAATAGAAATTCCTACCTGAGCATTGTCTTCTATATATATTTTCTTCATCAGCTTTTTATTTTGTTTCTTCGCACTTTTAGACAGAGGCATGGCTTTAATCCATTCACCTTATAAAAAAGGGTTGAAATATCGTGCAAGCATTCAATTTTGGCACCATTTATGCCAAGACCTACCTGCCCAGCATGTACCAGAGACCTTGATTAGACCAGTCTGGCTACAGTAATGTCCCGGTGTACAGGAATCGCACTGTGTGGCATTCACGAGACCGGTTCTGTTGCTGAAGCTGCCCTTGGTACAACCCTGTCCCGTCACGCTGCTCGTCACGCAGTTGAGACCGGGCGGACAGGTGTCGCCGGTAGTCCCGTCACGGGGCGTGGACGTGGAGGCATTGAGGGTACAGTAGAAACCAGCGGAACATAGTGCTGTCGGCTCTGTGTTACCTGAAATACAATAGAACAAATACTTTATGAAGTTATTTTCAAAAGTATGAAATTAGCGGATGACTATTTTTCCTAGAGGAGCTCTGAGGGTAAAAATGAATATGAGGATATAGCATCAACTTGCTAAATAGAGAGTTTGGGTTTGGGTTATAATTAATAATTTCCTTTGAATGTGTCTCAATAGATCCTCCCTTTAATAGACATCTCTTGTTTTTTTGGTTTTTTTTGTATGGCATTTTTATTATGGGCAACTGACGGCATGTAAGGGTTAACCCTTCAAATACTGAGGCTTCTTTCGTCCAAAGCACAAAAACACAAATATTTTTGTAAACCATCGAAACCCTGTCATGTTGGTATTCATTAGATAGCTCTCGGTGAGTACTCTCAGATGAGTACTCGTATGCCAGGGTTTCAGTCATTTTTCAGCATTTTTGCGTCATTTTGTATAGGCAAAATTAGCCATCACCCTTATAAGGATTATCTTTGCCGTCATAACTCACCTTCTCCGTTACAGTAAGAGCCGGGATCGCAGGGCGTACACTGCTGGCTATTCTCCAGCCCTGTCTGGTTACTATAGGTCCCCGCCGGGCACAGGTACTCCATACCGTGCCTGCTGCCGGCGGGACAGAACGACCCTGGGGGGCACGCGGTCGGCACGGAGACCCCACGGTAACTACGGTAACGGCCACTGAAGTTCCCTGATGTACTCATGTTGGTAGCATCCAGAAACTCATAGTCACCTTGAGGAAAGAGAGAGAAATGTGTGAATTGGGTGCTTCCATATCATAGATATTTCATATCTTATTTTTTATCATTGAAAAAGAACTCTTCTTTACTTCATAATTTGTTTTAGTGGTCATATGAAAATAAGTAGTAACTAAATCAAGCGGAAAAGAAAATAGGGAATACAAATTTAAAATTTGAAAGAAAAATAGTTAAATTGGAAGGTATGAATAGTAAACATATTTCATATGGTTTACAATCTTTGAATAAAACTCTTCTTGACTTCATAATTTATTTTGGTGTTCATATGAAAATAAGAGGTAAATAGATTAAGTGGAAAAGAAAATAGGCAACACGTCTTTTTTTGAATTATTAAAAAATCAAGGTATGACCTATCACATAAAAAATGGAAAATAGAAAATTTAGCCGTCACAATCTGCAGTTCTGTTGGCCTTTCATTCAGAAATTAGAAATCTATGGCTCTTAAACTATAAAATAAAAATTGCAAAATATAGATATTGCTGATTTTAGACAATGACCATCTTTTCCCTATTAATTACATCAGACCTTTAAGCCGAAAACTGCAATATATTGATATATTGTATTGTTGCAGAATATCCATTGCACTTTTCAAGGCATCAATACAATTAATTTCAGTATTGCTTATTCTTTAAGTGATATTCAGAAAATACCAAAATTTAAGATCAAATGGATATATTTTCATAATTTTCTTATTTTTTTTTGTTTATACTTTTCCTATGATATTTACTTAGTTGATTGTTTCGTGTGAAATTGGGTAGAGTTGTACGTGGCAATAAATAGATATATCTATTTGCATGTACTTTTTTTTTAATTGAAAGTTTTTTGTTTATTGCATATCTCATAACAAACAAAATTGTCTAATCTCATTTTACATACAAAAAAATGAGAGAGAAGATACAGTACACGTAAAAATGACTTAGAGTTCAGATTGCTTGTACTTGCTTACTTTCTATATACTTTTCTTATATTGTTTACTTTGTTGAGTGTTTTGTGTGAAATGGGGTAGAGTTATATGTGGCAATAAATAAATCTCTGAATGATGGTTGTACTTACCGAAGGCCTTGCAGTATGACCCCTTGAGACAGAGGTCACAGGCGGCCATTTTCCAGTGCGGCTGGAAGTATCCGGCTGGACATCCAGTCTCGTTCCAACTCCCCACTAGACAGAAGTGACCAGGACTACAGGAGTACTGACCGGGCCTGGCCGTAGCTTGACCACCAGGGCAGTAGAAACCCGCAGCACAGTGACTCCTCACAGTACTGACCAGGCGTGCAGGACAGACAGTCTGTTATGTTCACGTTACCACTGCGGTCTGCAAAGATAACGGAAACATACAGGTACAAGTACAATGGTGATTAAATCTTTCATTGCAAGGCTACAATGGTTGAGTCACAAGACTGCAAAGATATTTTTGAATAATTTTAACCCTGTCATATCGGTATTCATTTGAAAGCTTTCACCAAGTACCATCATATAAATTCCATTACTTCAGGGCTTCAGCCTTTTTTCTAGCTTTTTGTATTGTTTTATTTTGACCAAATTAGACACCATTATGCTGCTGGTGGCGACTTTGGCCAATACAAAATGATGCAAAAATCCTGAGAAATTATTGAAACCTGAGTAGATGGGTACTCATATGATAGTGCTCAGTGAGAACTTTCAAATGAATACCAACATGACAGGGTTTAAATGGTTTTCACAAAACTTTGCGCCCTTGTACTTTGGATGAAAGTAGCCTCAGCGATGGAAGAGTTAACCATTTTGTTGTTGATGCTACATTTGTCCAAGGCACAACACAGCAAAAATAGTTTTAAATGATCCTAACCCTATCATATTGGTATTCATTTGAAAGCTCTTACTGAGTACTATCCTATGAACACCAATATTGCAGGGCTTCAGCCATTTTTCTACTAGCTTTCTGTTTTATTTTGACCAAATAAGCCACCAATGGCAAAATGGTTAATAACAGGGCCTAAGTTGGTAATCATTCAGATTTGGAGTGTCGTCTTTGTGCTCTTTGTGCTTTTCTTCAGCAATACTTAAGATAGGCAATTTCAAATATACCTCTAGCACTTTCAGGCAACAACCATACATCTGCATTAATTAAATGAGCAAAAGCACATAAAATGTTTCATAAACGTTATAGTATTTGCATTTAACTTAAATATTTTCAATTGCTTACTTTATATTGACAATTAAAGAGTCGTAGTCTTATCAGGCTGTAATTGTCATTTTGTTTATAAAACTTAGAGGTTACCAAAATTAGTCATAAGCACTTCAATCCGACTTATCAGAAAAGACCTTGATGTTGTATCAGCAAGATTTACAGCTAGGTCCATATTTAGTGAAATGGCAATTGCCAATATATCAACAGTTGCCCAGATTTCCTATCAATTATTTTGCAAAATAATTCTAGTAATCCTAGGGTGGTCTAAATTTCTGAAAAATTACAGTACAAAGAAAACTATAGAATGACTTATTTTTCTGTGTAACCAATTTTCCTAATTTTTCATTTCTGGGTGTTTCCATTTTCAATATTTCCGAAGAGAGGACATATGTTTTTTTTCCATTTCCAATATTCTCGTTTTATGCAAATTTTTAATTTCAGTATACCAAAGAGTAAATATCAATGGGTAAGGACAAAGATTTCTCCTTGTTTATTAAGTCCGGACATGTATTGAATTTTTTTTCCTGTGTTGTTTATTTCCGTTTGAAAGCAATCACGAAAAATGGTAAAAAAAAAACTCAGGGAAAAATTAGCCATTCTACAGTATCTTTGATTCCTGTACTTACTGGAGAATGTTCCTGGTTGGCAAGCCAGCTCTTTCTGAGTTCCCTGAGGACAGTAATGTCCCTTACTGCATTCCACAGGGTCTCTGACCACTGCACTACCATTACAGAAATAACCCTCCTTGCAGGGTCCTGTTGGGGTAACTAGACCATACGTCTCACAGTATTGACCCCTAGGACAGGCGACCATACGGTCAGTTCCTCTCGGACAATAGTGACCTGGAATAGAGATATAACACAGACATATCAGTGCTAATACTATTACAGAAATAACAATATTTGTATCTCATCTGCATTCTTGTTGAACAAACACTGTAAAAAAACAGTTTTGCTGTTATCACAAACACAATCTAGCCCTATGGGCCCCAAGAAGGCCTGCCTATTTTTGTGAAATCTTAGAAAGTAGTATTGTTTATCCAACCTAACAGGGGCAGGTACCGGCAGATGTGTTGATTTAATAATGAACGTCACTGGTACCGGTACACAATAAAATACCAAATACCGATATAAATGGGAAAAAGTATTTATCGAAAAGATGTATCGTATTGTATCGTTTAAGATTTTAAATAGATAAAAAATATTGACTAAATTGCTCATTGAATGTCTCTACCCCAAGGCAGTTCATTAGGAATTCCTTAGGAAAATATCCAAAGCTGACAGTGCTAAATTTAACCAAATTAGGTCACTTGGAGACAGGCAGTATCGTTAAAATAACGTTAAAAACATGGTAAAGGTATCGTATATATTGTATCATTAAGGTGATGTTGATATTTTATCATATCGCAAAAATTTCAAAGGTGCCAATCCCTAAAACCAAAGCCTCCTTAAAACATTTCATAAATTCATGCACCCAAAAAACTTCAAATATGCTCCAGAGAACTGTTTTAAGGGGTAACTCTGGAAATGAATTCCAGATTAACAAACATGTCCTTAGATGATGCAATGAGTGAGTGTGAGTCTATGTTAGTGAGCCTATGTATGCATGAGTCTGCATATACAGGAGTGAGTCTGTGATGAGTGACTGCATAACGCAAGCATGCCAAATAACCTCAAAATACTAATTGGATCTCTGTTCCTAATCACATTTGGCTAACATCTAACTTCATGCCATTTTCCCCTCATTAGAAGTTAAGTGATATCACTTGTTCCAATAAAAACACTACTATCTATCATTTACTTCTATGCATTGTTTTTCCTATTTCAATGTTTTAATCCAAAGGTCGAATAAAAGTGATGTTACAAAAATTATATTTGAAACACATTTTAATATCAATAACCATAGCCTGCCTGAAAATCTAGAGAAGTGTCAACTGTACCTTTGCTCTGGCCACCACGATAGTACCAAAATAACCAGGATGCTAGGGGGTCCCAGATGGCATATATGGCATGTATGTGTTAACTTGTAGAATTTATGGATTTGGATTTGTATTTCTATATTTGATCCCCTGTGATGACTGAGTGATATTACCCAATGCTACTTTCCAAAACACAGCTGCTTTCATTGACTGTTACAATGTATTATTTTCACAGCTGTTGAGTGGCTATATACTACACACTCCTCTTTGTGACACTAAGTGAATTTGCAAGATTAAATTGAATAGTTAAAAAATATAAGATCAACAGGCATCTTGACAGTTTAAGTATTTTATTGAATCAGGCAGTGAAGTACTTGACTGGTTCCAAACAAAATCTCCCTGATTTTGCTGATAGACAACCCTCCACCCCCATGTGTTATTGCAAAGATAGAGCCAGCAATTTAGATGTCAGCAAGCCTGATTTAACTACCACTGTTCAGCATTAGGATCTGGCCAGGCATCGTGTGATTGACTCGCCAATTCATTTCACAGTCATGTACATGGAAAAGAGTGATAAAACAGCCATCTTGCTGTAACTCTCTCACTGCTGTTCAGATAAGTGGGGCTGCCCTGAGAGTCTAGGGGTTATAGCATTTATTTCACAGTAGTGTACATGGGAAAGAGTGTTAAGACTAGGAAATTCCCTCAGCTACATTTTGGTAAGGTTCACCTGGAGTTAGTCAGTGGTTTTCCCTGGGTATTTCAAGTCTTGAGTTCTAGAAAATGTCTAGATTTAAAATACTTTTGAATTTTTTTTAAAAACATAAGGTTTATTTTGATATTAGAAGAAGAGAATTTATTTTAACGATTGGATTGGGTCTTTATTCACCTTTCTATTAATATTTTCCATAGGAGTCTTCTTCACAAACATGTCACCAAAATAACCATGCCGTCTTGATTCACTTCAAGATGAACCTATGATCTCAAATCATGTAAAATTCATAACTGTAAGAGTCTATATATAAAGATTCATAGCACTCCAGATTATCTGTGTCTTAAAGGTGATTTTCCTGCTGAGACAATAAAGGGGTGTTTTAAGTATTGATGTGTGGTGGGTTCAGTGATGATTGTATGATCAAAGAAGTAGCTTAAAGCTG
This sequence comes from Maea johnstoni, assembly GCA_963942565.1. Taxonomy (NCBI): domain Eukaryota; kingdom Metazoa; phylum Annelida; class Polychaeta; order Spionida; family Magelonidae; genus Maea; species Maea johnstoni. The sequence continues at coordinate 96,879,688 of OZ012684.1, forward strand.
GCCCTCTGGTTTAAAGGAGGGGAATCTAAAAACTACCAAGCACTCCATTAGTTTGAAGTAAGATTAGAGAGCAGCATCCAAGATTTTGCATCCAGAATGACACCTTCTGAGCTTGCCCTCCCATTCAGCATATAGCCTTATAGCTGGAGGAATGCTTCATAGCCATAAGGACGACAATCAGGAAGAAGCCGTAGCTACCCCCTGCAGCTTTTAATAATTCCAGATAGAAGAGGAAGCACAGCATACTCCTCAACTTATATACCAGTCCTGGGAGCATTGGATGCTGTTTTTAATTAGGAGCTTATATAACAGCTGTAAGGTACAGGGAATTGCTCAGTAATTTCTAGATTTCTCCCATTTAGAGTGGAGGTCCAGCTTTAAGTAAATATAAAACTCTACTACCTGGTTCTTCTAGGGTACCAGGACAGAGAAGAGGGTGAAAAAATCACTTTTCAAGAATGTGAGAAATTGACATAAAATTGTGTTTCATTTCATAATTATTCAACAACCTAAGCGGCAATAATGACAGATGATTTATAGACAAAGAAAAAACTGCAATTAATATTAATTGTGTTTAAGAACAGCCTGCCATACTTCATTTATCTGTGTTTGAGTGAAAAGAAATATTAAAAGACCGCCTGCTGATTTGTAAAATTCTATAAAATGTAATCTAGGTCAGAAATATTGGGTTATTGTGGCATAAAAGCAAACATATAAATACATGGTTTATTCCAAAAACAAAATTATTCTCTTTGTATATAAACCCACTACAAAATGCCTGCTTTGGTCTTCCTCTCTTTCAATATACATTGATAGATATCAATGTTTATTGCAATATATATTGTATAATAAAGAAATGATTGGACACTTAACTAATCCTGCATGTAATTTTCGATATAAGGTTAACCTTATCCCTGAAATGACATCTTTATACATAAAATCAGCATCATGATGAGATTCCTTTTGATAAGTTATCAATTTTGTTCAAAACACTATCAGAATAAGTAAAATAACTGAGTTATAGAAATTTCATTAGTACCATACATTCAGTGTACCCATGTGGTAATGCAGGTAAGTCACCTTGTAAGTTATCTGCTAGATTGGCTCTCATGGCTAGAGGAAAAACATGCCTGTGTTATAAGACACTGGTCTTCTGAGTCATGCTCTAAGGTCCCTTGATATTAGTGTTAATTATTTGCCTAGGTGCTTTAATGCTTTTTCCAATCAAACTAAGAATGATGCAATCATTCTCAAAATAATAAAAACTGTTTCCAATTAAGTTCTGATAACATTTCATCACTTAAAACACTTTCCCCCAATTTCTATGTATGGAGATTTTTAACCAGAACAATCAGCACCTCTTTGACTACGGAAGGGATTAGAGGGATAAAGATTAGAGAAGGCCTCACTGTGACAACCTGTGACACGCAATTGCTTTGTGATGCACTAGACCACCTGGCAGTAGGGGAAAGCAATCAACACAGGCCTAGCTGTATCCTGGTTCAGAGTAGAACATGGCAGCTGCAGGCTTGCAGACAAACACAGAAAATAACAATAAAGAAATGAGATGCAGAGATGTAAAATTTGGACGAAGTACTGCCAACCGGTAGAGAAACCCTCAGGTGGATTATAATGCTGTTCAGTAAAACCCCTTTTAGTCCATGATCCCACTGGAAAAAATATATAAATGCAATTGATTGGATGTGATATCCTACTGTACTTACTTCCGACGGCGGTGGTTATTCCACGTATGGTTGTGTACCTCTTGAGGCCGGCGTTGTTGACCACACTGACGCCCACCTGGTATGGCGTATAGGGCAGGAGGTTGTTGATGACCGCGCTATCCGTGCCCACGTCAACCTCCACAAGGAACGTCAGCTGGTTGGCACTGAACAGACCGTGGTACACGCGGTACTTGATCAGCTCATCACAGTGGAACTGGCGCTCGTCCGGAGGCTGAAAAACATACAAAACTCCTCACAGAATAATCACACACACAACCTGCATTTCTTTTCTAAACTTGCTCTTCAATTGTACTTCCTTTATGATGATTTTTTTAGATCAGATTAGCATAAACATTTCTAGTTTAAAAAATGTAATAGTTGATGGCGGGTGATATGAAAGTGGATTGTTTCCTTCAATGTTTTAACACCAGTCTAGCTGCAAATACAAAACTGTTGCACTCTTTTTATGAAAGAGCTAAAACCCTTAGCAAATATTACATTAACCCATTCAAGCTTAAAGGGCCTTAGAGGAGGATGATCGCCCACGCATTCTCCATAAGATGATACATGCAAAGTATTTTGTCTCATATCTTTTATTTGAATAGGAAACATAGCTTTCATGCAAATATTTTTTGGGGAAATTTCTAAAGATATTTACAAATGTGTTTGACCACAAAAAGGCTCAGAGTATTAATGGTCCATAAAATTTAAGAGCTATATTTCCATTCTATATCAATACCATCAAAAGGAAAATAACACTGCATATTGCAAAAATTGTTTTCTAAAGGCTATGGTGTTTAGAAACAACTTAAACAAGCATGAATGGATTGATCTAATAGTGCTAGCACTTATCTTTCAATAATGACTTTTTTTATTCTTCTGACCAACGATGTCTATTGAGATAGAATGGGTGTGTAATTTAGTAAACAAAAGAGTTCCCTTCACCATTATCCAGCCATTATAACCCCATTTCTATTTGATTGATCTTCTTCAGGTTAAACATGAACAATAACTTTCAGTCCGATGACAATTAGAACAGGTGAATAAATGGATGCAGTGGCATCCCCTGCCAAGCTCTCTATATGCAAGGTATAATATGATAATCTGTCAATTTCACTCGAGAGAAAGTAATTTAGTGAGTGGTTAATCAAATTGATTGCTTGGCAATCATAAAGTGATCAGAATAAATCTTCGTTTTTAGTATGTTAAAGTGGAGTGCGCGAGAGCAGTAGAGCAAAAGTTCTCTAGGTGTGAGTTAACCTAGCAGTCAGCATTACCAGTGGCCAAAGCCTACCGTAATCCATTAATAGTGAATTAATCAAATTAGAAAGCCATCGCGTGATATGGTTGTAGGAAACGCCACTATTTGGGTTGAAGAATGTCTAAACGATGGTCTAATCCTGTTAGTAGGTCTATGGGTTACGGCATTAGACTAGCAGCATGCTAAAGTTCTCCAGCTCGCGTAGAGGGAAGTACCTTTTCGGTACTTCCGGTGACGCATACGTGATTTTCTGAAGTCTGGGAAATGTACATCACCTTTTCCTTTAAGAGCACATTTTGCCGTTTTATAAGTTTATAAATACTCGCCTTTCCGTGGGTCAATTCTATTGTGGTTTGGATCATTAGAATGGCCACAACTCACCCCTACTTGCCGTTTAATTCTCTCAAATCTGTTGCGAAATGAAGATTTTGCGTCAGGTTGAAATGGTTGTAATTTAAAAACTAAATACTAATTTTTAAATACTAATTGATAATTGTTGTAATTTTTATGCCATCCCCTATTTTATGGTAAATCTAAATGCCTTTCTGTGAGTCTATTTTAATGTGGTTTAGATCATTAGAACCGCCACAATTTCTTCTACATGCCTTTCAATTCCCTCTCAAATCTGTTGCGAAATGAAGATTTTGTGACAGGTTGAGATCCCCCATGACTTGATCTGCAAATGCTTGAATCTTGGTTGTGTTTACCTCCAACACCTACTGTATAGTCACCGAGTATGTTGGCCTTCTCGTTTTGACCACCAGTGACATTGCCGACTTGTAGGTTCAGCAGCCTTTGCGTAGAGTCTATAGCCGGCTCCACAGCAGAAAGGTCAGCCAGGGAGGTGGGTCCCTGACCTAAAGTGGACTTAGCGTTCTTGTTGGACGGAAACACACGCATTCTCTCTGCTAGATGAAGCTGCAATGGCTCCACCTGCGAGAGGATATTATCATGACAAACAGTGAATTCCATCGCAGCCATATCTTCATCTTTGCCAAAACATTTAGTTTTTTCACTGTTCAAAACACTATCCTACTGTTTGAGCGTACTTAAGAAACTCAGAGCATCGACCTTTTTCACTGGAGTGTCATTTTTAGGTTGACCGCCTTTGTGATGTGTGGCTCCACCTGATGGAGATTAGCAGTATGACATGCAGTCATCTCCATGGTGGCAGTTTCCCCAAATCCTTTTCAAAACATCTTGTTTTTTCACTGTCCCAAACACTTGTTGATTCTTTTAACGAACTGAAGAAGCTCAAAGCGTCAATTTTTCTAACGGGAGTCTCGCTGTGACTCTTTTGACTACATGGCTCTTCCTGTTGTGGCAAGCAGTGAACTCCATGGCTGCAGTCTCCTCATCCTTGTCAAAACATCTACTTTTCTCACTCTCAAAGGCACTGTTATGATCTCGAAGCGAACTCAAGAAACTCACAGAGTCAATCTTTTTCACAGGCGTCTCATTTTACGGCTGCCATTCATGCTTTGTGGCGCCATTTGTTGGAGGATGCCACTATGACAAGCGCCCAGTCATCTCCATTGCTGCAGTTTCCTCATCATTGTTGACATATCTGTTTTTTTTGCCCACCATTGTCTTCTGGTCTTCTTGCAATTGGTGAGCTGCATTTAATGCGCTCAGGAAACTAAGCGCATCAATCTTTTTTTGCAGAATCTTGGCTTTGAAGTTGAGCACTGTGGCAGGCTGTCATCTCCATGTCAGCATCATCATGAGCGACTAGACACACTACTTCCTTGCTGCTCGACTGGTTGAGAGGCCTTTGCTGCAAGAGCAACTGGATCTCCACTGCTGGAAGAAAAGATGTACATACGTAAAATCTTCTCTTTATCAAATTATACTGCAGCAAAGGCTATCTGAAAGTATTGATCGATTCAAGGTTTATATTTAATGAGTAATTAGCAAAGTTGTATTTTAATAAAAAAATAAATAGATCTTCAGATATTTTGAGTTTTCATCTACGCTTATGAAGTAATTTGCATATGCCAGTTTTGATTATACTTTGAAATACATGTAAAAACACATTTTCTTAAAGTTTAGGTAAAAAAATCATTATATATCTAACAAATGGGAATAATAAGAAGGCAAGTAGTGCATCACAGATGTAACATATTTTAAGCCATTTGTACCTGTCATACTAAAAAGGGCCCGTATACCTTCATAATATTCTTCTGGTAAATTCTGCTTTTGGATAGTATCTAGCAAGAAATGTTAAGCAGGACTAGACCTGCAACTCCAATTTTGTGTAGTCATGACTTGTTCTGAAATAATTTCCAAAGGTGTATAAAAAAAGAGAAAATTTGAAGGGCAATTTTGTAAGTGACCATGTTGAGGTCATATCTACACTCACCAGGTCAGATCCAGATTTTGACTTTTCCCAGTTTGATTAAAGAAGACAGTTTTCTCAGCAGCGCTCTCTCTGCAGGTCAACTTTCACCAGTCAAGCTCTGAAGGAAACTTCTGGTGTCAATCATCCCCGAGGACATGTTGCTGAAATGTACAAATGTCTGTATTAATAGGCAGCTTGAGTACTATGGATTATCTAATCAGCCATGACATAGACACAGCCTTGGTCTGATCAGGATGCCCGTCACAATCCAATTGAGGATCCCTCCTCAATATCTTGATTACGTAAAAAACAACATTGTCTTGGAATTATGAGAAAATCAAATTTATTGGATCTATTATCAAATCAATTATGTGATATAATCACACTACATATGATCCGTGGTTACCTCATATGTATATTTCACACATTAAAAGTTAACTTTTCCTTCCCCATTCCACAAAATGCAGATTTAGGCAACCTTTACTTCTATTTTGCTGTATATGAAATAGCTCTTAGATCAGAAAACAGAATGGTGTTATAAAACATGTTAAATACAAACCTTTTCTCAAAATATTGTTGCAGGAATGTTGCTGTGTCCATTGAAGATGAAGGCTGCATGAATTGGGCACCTGTCTGGGAACTGTAACAACTGGTCATGTCCATGCCCACCGACTCCCTCCTCGTCACACTGACCGGCTGAGATCCAGCCGTGTCACTGCCCGGCGGTCCACTCTGCAGGAAAATACAAGACATACATGAGGGATAAACAAAAAATAAAAATAAGCCACACAAAAGCTGGGTTCTACTTAAGAAACCCACATACATACAAGACAAACAGAACTAGCGTCCTAAAAGCTTTGTTCTTATTCAGAAATCCCACATACCTAGAAGAGAATCAGAACTAGTGACCTAAGAGCAGGATATACAAAATTCCCACACACTAAGAAGAGAATCACAATTAGTGACCTGTTAAAGCTGATTACTACTTCAGGGATCAAACATACATGGAAGAGAATCACAACTGGTCATCCAAAAAGTGCATGATATCTACTTCAGAACTTGTTTTCTAGAGATTCTCTTTTTTTATTCTTGACAATGTCCAAGTATGTCTTATGTCTGTGTATGCAGCTTGTACAACACTGAACCCTCTCATAAACTCAATATGCTTGGCCTTTTTCTGGGAAATTGTTTTTTGTTCATTTTTATAGCCAGGAAACCTACTCATCAAAACTTACCCCTAGCTCTGAACTTATGATTTTTATTGACTTTGATGAAAATCATTCCCCATTAATGACTAGCAGGGTTTGACTTTCCCAGGGGCATGTATGCCTCTAGATCTTGCTGTGTATACTGATGTCTCCCTTGAAAAATAGGATACCAAAAATTTTTTACAATAGCCAATTTTGGGCATCCAGTTTCTAAACCCTGGATAAGACCCTGACTACAGGCGCTCTAAGCATGTCTGTGTTGACATGTACTTAAACCCTAGCTGTTCAATCTGGAAAGTGGGATAATTATCTTTAGTTCCGTACTGAGAGTTAAGTGTTACTAATGCATTGTGCTAGGTCTATTCACCTGTTGCTAGATAGGTACCACATTGTGAATGGTGCCTGTCAGTAAGGTGTCCAAGCCTCCTACGCGGTCAGCTGCCGTCATCACCAGGAACACCACTGGCACTGAAAAGTGATAGAAAACAGATTAATGATGATGAAGGATATGCAATATCCATATGGGTCATATCAAATAGAGGTCTTTCCTCATAATGACGTTGATCATTTTTGGCCTCAACTGTCTGTAGTTTGTGAATACTATTTCATGAGCAGCAGTTCAACAAGCTACTTATGAGGGTAGGTGAAGAATACAAAAGTGATAGGAATTGACCTTTTTAAACTCAATTATTCAGAATTTTAATTAATTAAACATTTATGAATGATAATACTTGGTAAGATGTATGGAACCATGCATGCTGCTAGACTGTCACTAAGTTTACAAGAATATGAAGGACAACAAGGAAAAGAACATGTTTTGTGAGATTACACTGGAATTAGTGGATTATTCAGGGGAGAAGCTTTGTAAAAAGAAGATGGGTTGTTTTATAAGATATGAGTGTCTTGCAGCCATCATTTTTTCCCATAATCATTTCTCCTTGTAATGGCGGTAAAATCATCAATTAATCTGCTTTGATAATAATTATCGAATGCTAGTAAAGGCTACTAGAGGAACCGGGCTGTTTAACCATTCCTCATAACCCAATTTTGTAATGGGGCTGAACTTGGATTTGGTGAATCTTCAGTTATTCAATTAGCAAATAATTTTTCTGGACATGAGCCCTTTATGCAAAGATAAACATATGATTTAACAAAAAAGGTAACATTTTCATATACATGATTGGAATGATCATGCTGCAGGTACCGATACTCAATACCCTACCAAATATCATGACTATCGAATAGAAAAAACTATTGTATCATTAAAGATCTGTTACTGATGCTGCTTAATGTTATAAAGTTGGCTTAACTGCTACCTGGATATCTCCACATACAGATGGCAGCTCACTATTTATTAGTGAAACTTCTGAAGTTGCTGTGCTAAATCTAACAAATTTAGGTCACTGGGAGGCAGAAAGGATCCCAAAAATATTGTAAAGATATTGTATAGTTATGAAAACATCGATATTGTATCATATCACAAAGTTTTTTAAAGGTGCCAATTCCTAAACACAACAATAAATAGCAGGGGTGTCCAACACTAGCATTTTAGCACATTTGTGCTAGTGGAGTGCCCATTTTGTGCTAGTGGGCAAGTGGCTGACTTCCACACCACCTAGCGACTTTTTTTGGAACTACCCAGTTCACCACCTAGCAATTTGACACACCAGCTGCAGTCTCTTACACTGTGAGAGATAGGAATATCTGTTAAAGAGGGTTTAAAAAGGGAATTCTTGAGGGAATTATGACAGTCCTGCTATAAGTCCCAGTTAGATATTCACTCAGTAACCTGATACTGTCAATATCAACCATTTTCATGGATGTGAATTACACATGGGGAGGCCCTGGAACCTGCTGGGGAAAGGATGTCTGGGCCCTATTATAACTGTGTCCAAAACCTTTCATGTACCAACATACTAAAGTGAATACAGGAAATAGCCCTTCCTTTTAACTCTCATTTGAAACCCTGGACCATTGTTAGCCCAACTACATCTGGAACACACAAGTTCCCAGTTCACCATAGGTTGGATATTGTTAATGCTCTTTTCTGCTGAAACGTGATGAAAACAGAGCCTGGTCACCAGTGAAAAAATTGAGCAATCCCACCACTTTTTTTCTCTTCAAAACTTCATCTTCTGTCTAATCTCCATAGAAATATTCTAGAATATATAACAGTAGTATGGCTAGGAAATAACAACAGTGAACTTAAAGACATTGCCATCTATTATGATTTAATACCTTTTATATATACAAGTGTCCCCCTGGTGGAGAGTTTTGGAACTATAAGTCACTCTAGTGGTTGTACCGTGCATTAATTACCCCACCCTGTGGTGCGCTTTCTTCTCCCGCTCCCCTCACCCTGCAAAGCTTGCGCTAATGGTCTTGTAAGATTGCGCTACTGGAAATCTGAGGTTGGACACCCCTGAAACATTGAACTAATTAACACTTACATGTCGCGGGACACACTCGGTTAGTTCCATAGCTGCATTATAATTGTCACCCACATTGGAACGCTTAGTGTGCTCCCGTTCATTTCCATCAGCAGTCTCATTATTAGATACTTTATCAGCAAAGGCCATGACTTTCTCAGTGTTGCCTCCGATAGTTGTGTTTCCTCCCTGACCATAGTGGCACGAAGCGTTCATAGCCCCCTCTTCTGGCGGCAATAGGTGACTATAGTCGTACTCTCAGGCCACACACATGTCTGTCATTTCCATAGCCGCAGTCTGGTCATCATTGTTGAATCTCCGCGTGACTTTGCCCTGATCTACAGACACATCCTTACTTTGTAACACTTTATCCGCAAAGGCCATGATTTTCTCTGTGTTGCCTCCAAGTGTTGTTGCATTACCTTTCTCTTTTGATGATGATGAATAATTAGCACTTATGAGGCTGCATGCATTTTTGTCATTTCCATAGCCGCAGTCTGGTCATCATCATTGAATCGTCGTGTCATTTCACCATGAACTTCTGCAAATGCCATGGTTTTCTCTATGTTGCCCCCAAGTGATGTTGTATTGTTTCCCAGACCTTAGAGCCGCAAAGTGTTTGCAGCGCCCTCTTTTATTGGCAATGAATACATAGCACTCTGAGGCTGCACACATTCAGTCATCTCCATTGCTGCGATCTGGTCATCATCATTAAACCGCCTCGTAATTTCACCCTGACCTCCAGAGACAGTTTCCCTTTGCAACACATACCCTATCAGCAAAGGCCATGATTTTCTCTATATTACCCCCAAGAGAGGTAGTATTTCCTCCCCTTACAGACTTGTTCTGCAAATGCTTGAATCTTGGTTGTGTTTACCTCCAACACCTACTGTATAGTCACCGAGTATGTTGGCCTTCTCGTTTTGACCACCAGTGACATTGCCGACTTGTAGGTTCAGCAGCCTTTGCGTAGAGTCTATAGCCGGCTCCACAGCAGAAAGGTCAGCCAGGGAGGTGGGTCCCTGACCTAAAGTGGACTTAGCGTTCTTGTTGGACGGAAACACACGCATTCTCTCTGCTAGATGAAGCTGCAATGGCTCCACCTGCAAGAGGATATTATCATGACAAGCAGTGAATTCCATCGCAGCCATATCTTCATCTTTGCCGAAACATTTAGTTTTTTCACTGTTCAAAACACTATCCTGCTGTTTGAGCGTATTACTTAAGAAACTCAGAGCATCGATCTTTTTCACTGGAGTGTCATTTTTAGGTTGACCGCCTTGGTCCGCCTTTGTGATGTGTGGCTCCACCTGATGGAGATTAGCAGTATGACATGCAGTCATCTCCACGGCGGCAGTTTCCTCAAATCCTTTTCAAAACATCTTGTTTTTTCACTGTCCCAAACACTTGTCGGTTCTTTTAACGAACTCAAGAAGCTCAAAGCGTCAATTTTTCTAACGGGAGTCTCGCTGTGACTCTTTTGACTACATGGCTCTTCCTGCTGAAGAATGTTATTGTGGCAAGCAGTGAACTCCATGGCTGAAGTCTCCTCATCCTTGTCAAAACATCTGCTTTTCTCACTCTCAAAGGCACTGTTATGATCTCGAAGCCAACTCAAGGAACTCAGAGCGTCAATCTTTTTCCCAGGCGTCTCATTTTGAAGCTGACTTTTACGGCTGCCATTCATGCTCTGTGGCGCCATTTGTTAAAGGACGTTACGCCACTATGGCAAGCACCCAGTCTGTCCATAGCTGCAGTTTCCTCATCATTGTTGACACATCTCATTTTTTCGCCCACCATTCTCTTCTGGTCTTCTTGTAATTGGTTAGCTGCACTTAATGCGCTCGGGAAACTAAGCGCATCAATCTTTTTCGCAGTATCTTGGCTTTGAAGTTGAGCACTGTGGCAGGCTGTCATCTCCATGTCAGCATCATCACCAGTGAAACGGCACGTCTGGTCATCATTCGGCATAAAGTGGGTCTTCCCTAAAATGGTATGAATGTAGATCTTTGTCATGGATCTGACAGGTAAAGAGTGAAGGAAGATTGAATGACACTATGCATAACCATTATACAAATATGCCATGCAAGTGTGGGTATCCTGATGGAATGTCTCCCAGAGGGAGGATGGTTTTCTCGAGGGTGGAGCCTGAGGTAAAACCATCCTTGATTCTCGTCTGGCTCTGGCTGCCGTGTCAGCAACATTTGCTGAAAAGCCGCGGTCAACGAAGGATTTGCGGACAGAGGCCATACAGTCAACCTCATCGCCTCCGGTTTGGGGTACCGCATCCCCGTGACCGCGTTCTTCAGGAGGTTGTCCCTCTGAGAGATCGCCCTCGGAAGATCCGTCAACATCGAACCGGGCTACCAGGAGGATCTGGGCCGTCGGCTGAAGCCTCAGCTTCCGCAGAACTCTTGGTATGAGGGCCGTCGGTGGGTACGCGTGCCGGTAGAGGCAGTCCCAGTTCTGCGTCAGGGCGTTCACTCCGCTCGATGATGGGGACGGCCGGATTGAGAAGAACACTGGTAACTTGTGGTTCTTCTCCGACGCGAACAGGTCCACATGTGGTGTGGGCCAGCGCTGAAAAATCGCACTGGTCACCGCATTGTGGAGGGTCCACTCCGTCAGATGACGGTGGCTCCTCCTGGACAGGGCGTCCGCGAGGACGTTCCTGTCTCGTGACAGGTGGCTGGCTACAAGAAAGATCTCGTGTTGCCTGCACCATTCCCAGACGTCCAGTGCCAAGCGGCACAGAGACGGGGACTGAGTCCCGCCCACCTTGTTGATATAGGCAACCGTGGTGGTATTGTCGGAAATGACATCCACAGCAGTGCCCTGCAACTGAGGTAGGAAATGCTTCAGGGTTAGCCAAACCGCTTGAAGCTCGAGCCAATTGATGTGTCGCTTGGCCCAGGCTCTTGACCAGAGCCCGGAGACCACCAAGTCGGCTAGGTGGCCTCCCCAACCCTCCTTAGAGGCATCCGTCATGATCGACATGGTCGGATCTGGATGCAGGAAGGGTCGACCAACCCGAAGGTTGGCCTGCGACGCCCACCATTCTAACTCGTCGAGGGTTTCCTCGTTCAGATAGATGCGCACATAGGGGCTGTCTGAGCCCTGCGTCCACTGGTCGTGGAGCATCAGCCGTGTGGACTACCGCCATGGGGACCAACTCGCGGAGGCTGGACAAGTGTCCTAGAAACCTCTGCCAGGTCTTTGCCGGCTGGGCAGTTCTCACCAGCAAAGAGGCCGCTAGGCGGGTAGCCCTGAGGATTCTCCTTTTGCTCGGGAACACAAGCATATTCAGGAGATCCAGGGTCGAACCCAGGAAGGCCGGGGTCTGAGTGGGAATGAGCTGAGATTTTCCCTCGTTCACGAGGAATCCCAGTTTGTCTACCCAGGATAGCTTCAAGTCTCGGTGGCGCTCGACCAGCGATCTCGACTGATTCTTCATCAACCAGTCATCTAGGTACTGGTGCATGTCGACCCCTTGAATTTTGAGGAAGGCCTCTATGACCCTTACGATCCGCGTGAAGACTCTGGGAGCCGTCGACAGACCGAAGGGGAGCACCAGGAACTCGAAGGCTCTGCCGTTGTAGGCGAACCGGAGGTACTTGGTATGCTCTGGCGCCACGGCCACGTGAAAGTAGGCGTCTCTTAAATCGATAGAGATCGCCCACGTTTCGGATAGACTGGAGTCCCTCAAATGTTCTGAGGTGTTCCGCCTTTGTTGGGCCGCCTCCCCCAGGCAATCCATGACTGTTTGCAGTGTCTCCATCCGAAAGGAAGGGGTCACTACGAATTTGTTGAACGCCTTGAGGTTCAGGATTGGCCTCCAGCCGCCCGATTCCTTGGCTACTAGGAAAATCGGGGAGTAAAATGCGGGTGTGTCTGGTGACACCGGGATTTCCCTGATGGCCTGTTTGTCCAACATGGACTGGAGTCCTCTTTCGAGGTCCTCTCTTCGAGAGTGGTTCTTCGGAGTCTCCGTCCACCACACCTTCGACGTTGTCGGGGGTTTGGACGTGAATTCGATCCTGTAGCCTCTGGTCACCGTCTCCAAGACAAATTTGTCCGAGGTGACCAGAGGCCACAGGTGGGCGAAAGACCTTAATCGCCCCCCCACGGGACCCGGCCGATCACTCCGCATTGGGCTTAGGGGTGGATGGCTTGGGGGTATTATAAGCGGAGTAGGCATCCTTTTTGGTGCCTCCTCCTCGGCCCTTGCCGCGGCCACGCCCGGCACCTTCTTTATTGCCGGACTGCTCTGACGAAGAGGAGGAGTTTCCTCCACCCTTCTTGCCTTTTTTGGACTGACCGCCTCCGGACCCTTTACCCTTTTTAAAGGGGATCCAAAAACGGTCAGTGGAGGCACGCCCAGCACCAGGCTGATCTCTAGCAAGCTGTGCCTGCGTCACTGAGAGCAGCTGGGCTTTGGTGGTGGACTCCACCGTGGTGGTCCACTCACCTGCAAAGAGAGTGCCCCTCGTTAGAGGTAGCATTTTAAGGCGGAGCTTGGCCATATGAGGTACTATGCCCTTCGACAAAGCGACTGCCATAAACCTCACTCTCCGGTCGAAGCTGGCTTCCAACTTTTGCCTAATGGCAATCCGCGTAATCGCGGCCGTTAGAAAATTGGTCAGTGAGATGGCACCAGGCAGTGTGTCATCAGTGATGTATGACGGGAGTTCTGGCGGCGGGAGACCCGCCTGCCAGGCCTGGCGCTCCTTCTCCCGAGCCACGAAGGCTCCAGAGATAAAACCCTGGGTACGCTGTAGGTAGATACCTAAGCGTGCCGTGAGCGCTGCTGAGGTCTCAGAGACCTTGGCAAACTTCTCAGCCTCCTTAGTGGCATGGGCGGGTTTGGGGCCAAACGGTTCAGTAGGGTCCCAATCAGGATTCTGGGTGGACCTCATGTATACAATCGCCTCATTATCCAGTTCTAGGACTTTGAGGAGGGCTTCATCATCCTCCGATAACGGCAAGAACTTGGCTAATGTCGAGTCGCCAAAGGAACAAGCTTCCTTGGCGACTCTGCGATCGTCCGTCTTAGTAGCGGCCTGGATAACCCGGTCGCTCTCCCATGGCGTAGGGACAACGACCGTCCGACTAGAGGCGGTCGCCCACACAGAAAACTGGGAGTCCTCTTGAATAGAGGTGGTGGTTGGAGGCTTAAAATTCAAGATTTTAGCCAGTGCCTGAATAACAGGCACGAATTCCACCGTACGGGAGAAACGGAAATCCCATGACTCTCGCCATGACCGCGCAGGCTCTCTGGCTGTTTCAGCCATGGAGTCTGTAGGCGGACCTAGCCTGGTATACAGCTCGCCCTCCGCAGAAAGGAGCTCGTGGTCCAGAGCCGAGCGATCACTCAAGGGGGGAATACCCAAGTCTAGGGCTTCCTCATCCCTGAGGGGGGGCGACTCATCCTCCGACTGATCGGAGAACTGAGAGGAGGTCGGCGAAGACCTGCCCGAACGCGACGGCGAAGGAGAATGTGAACGAGATCTGGAGTGAGATCTGGAACGGGATCTAGCCCGCGATCTCTTTTCGCGAGGTGGTGGCGGTGACGAGGGTGGAGAGGAGGAACGCGAGCGCGCCCTCTTACCCAGACTCTGACAAGAGTCCATCTTATTAGACAAGGCCGATAAGGTCTGACTAATTGCCGCCAACGACTGGGCCACCTCAGCCTGCGGCTGAGGAGGAGGTGGAACAGCCTCCCGCAGCGCTGCCACCAGCATCGCCAGATCGATTGCTGGGGCAGGGCCGGCCACAGGGGCCGTCTGGGCTGCGGGAGGCAGCGGGGGCGCAGGGGGTGCTCGGAGCTCTCCCACCTGCGCAGGTACTGGGGTCTCCAGACTCCCCGCCAGATCGAACATGGCAGCCAGATTGTCCCTCTGGCCACATGGGATCTCCTCATCCCCTGAATCCGCAAAATATGCGTCAAAGGGGTCCCCTCCAAGGGGGTCATCCTCCAAATGAGGCATCAGTGGATCTCTCACATGAATGACTGGTCATAGGACTTGAGAGCCGCTTTCGTGGGAGTTTTTGGCCTTAAAGCCTGACTCCCACTAGTACTAGGTGTCGGGGCGGTGCCCGCTGGTGGGGCGGTGACCGCACCAGGAGCGGTGCCCGCAGCAGCAGATGGCACAGCCTTCCTCTTAGATGCACCACTCCTAGTTGCAGGACCTTGCGATGCGAGATCCTTGGACGAGGCTTTATCAGCCCCCCCCCTTTTTCCTGCTTGAAGTGGTGCTACTGGAAGAGGATTTTGTCTTCTTCTTCTTGGGACTGCTGTCCCTCGAAGGAGATACTGGCGTGCGCTTACGGGGTGACCGCCGTAAAGCGGTAACCCCTCGCCCCTCAGCAGACCCTGCCGAAGCAGAGGCAGCTTTGGTACCATGAGACGAACTCACAGCAGTAGTGGTGACCGCAGCAACGGTCTCGGTAACCGCTGTAACAGCGGTGCCCGCAGTTGTAGCGGTGCCCGCAGTAGCGGTTACAGCGGTGTCCGCTGTAGCGGTGCCCGCTGACGAGGTAACCGCTGTAGCGGTGCCCGCCCTAGTGGTGCCTGTACGACGAGTACGGGCCCTACCACGCTCAGAATGAGCAGGGGACAAGGTTGGAGGCGATTCCGACCGCTCACGGGCTCTGGCTTTCGCCTTCCTAGCCCTGTTGGCGGCATCACGTTGGGATCGCTGCTTACGGCGCAGCATCCAATTGTCGAACCCAAACCATGTGGTTTCGGGCCAACACGAACAGATCGCACAGGTGCGCGATCGAGTACATTTCGTGTGCCTGGAACATGACGCATAAGCCGTCCATGGTTCCAGAGCTGAAGGCCTGGTGGTAAAATTACCACAGGGAACATGACTGCAACGGATCTGGGAGGAAACGGATCCTGCCCCCGAGCCGACGCTGTACTCGGACATCGTCAAGACAACTACAAAAGACACAAAAAATGCAGTTCACAAATTTATTTTCACAGAGTTACCTGTCCTGGCGTACTGTATAAGGGTTATACAGCTACGCTAATAGAGTCTGTGCCTGTACGCTCAAGTTTCACGACGAAACGAGCGATTATTCCTAAGAGCTGACGAAAAACCTGATGTCAGAGCGTAACCCAAAAAGAAGAGGATGTTAGGTGCGCATGCGCCGACCGTCCCTGTCTGCAGCCGCTACAGGTGCTGCCCCTAGCGGGACACCTGCGGACTAGCAGTACTTTTAATTTTTTGAGGCTTATCTAGTTAGCCTTTGTCTATGGACGTCTGGGGGCCTTTCCATTAGGACAAGACCTCCAAAACAGAGCCTCCTTTTGGGTAACCAGAGCAAGCCCTGGAGATAGCTTCCAATGAGAGCAGGTAAGGATTTTCTAATAAAAACATGTAAGAACACATTTTCTTAAAGTTTAGGTAAAAAGATATCATCATATATCTAACAAATGGGAATAATAAGGAGGCAAGTAGTGCATCACAGATGTAACATATTTTAAGCCATTTGTACCTGCCATATTAAAAAGGGCCCGAATACCTTGAGAATATTCTTCTGTTAAATTCTGCTTTTGGAAAGTATCTAGCAAGAAATGTTAAGCAGGACTAGACCTACAACTCCAATCTTGTGGAGTCATGACTTGCTCTGAAGTAATTTCAAAAAGTGTATTATAATAGAGGAAATTTGAAGGGGAATTTTGTAAGTGACCATGTTGAGGTCATATCTACACTCACCAGGTCAGATCCAGATTTTGACTTTTCCCAGTTTGATTAAAGAAGACAGTTTTCTCAGCAGCGCTCTCTCTGCAGGTCTACTTTCACCAGTCAAGCTCTGAAGGAAACTTCTGGTGTCAATCATCCCCGAGGACATGTTGCTGAAATGTACAAATGTCTGTATTAATAGGCAGCTTGAGTACTTGTCATTATCACGACTTACTATGGATTATCTAATCAGCCATGACATAGACACAGCCTTGGTCTGATCAGGATGCCCGTCACAATCCAATTGAGGATCCCTCCTCAATATCTTGAATACGTAAAAAACAACATTGTCTTGGAATTATGAGAAAATCAGATTTATGGGATCTATTATCAAATCAATTACCGCATTCGCTTGAATAAGCGCACCCCCCCCTAATTATCCGCTGATTTTGGGGGACCAGCAAGTGCCAAAGATCGTCTCATCATGTTAAATTTCCCCCCAGACGTAACCCAAACCAAATTACATACCTTTTCTCTTGCCTTGTCTGGAAAGCAGCATTGAGTTCTGCTCTGTCTGCGGATCCTTCCCGCTCTCACTCTCGCTGTATTCGGCCCCAAAACGAGATTGTCTTATTGACTAATCAACGACCTCATTACATACAGCTTTGTTAGCGCCAAGCGTCCAAGCTGAGAGCGAGAACGAGAAGGTTCCGTGCTGAATTAACACCGCGATCGGCACTCATTGAGGGGTGCGGTTATACGAATGATTGACGAAACCCCTATTTCAGAAAAATTCCCCAACTTGCACCCGCACGGTGCGCTTATTCAAGCGAACACGGTATGTGATATAATCACATTACATATGATCCGTGGTACCTCATATGTATATTTCACACATTAAAAGTTAACTTTTACTTCCCCATTCCACAAAATGTAGACTTAGGCAACCTTTACTTCTATTTTGCTGTATATGAAATAGCTCTTAGATCAGAAAACAGAATGGTGTTATAAAACATGTTAAATACAAACCTTTTCTCAAAATATTGTTGCAGGAATGTTGCTGTGTCCATTGAAGATGAAGGCTGCATGAATTGGGCACCTGTCTGGGAACTGTAACAACTGGTCATGTCCATGCCCACCGACTCCCTCCTCGTCACACTGACCGGCTGAGATCCTGCCGTGTCACTGCCCGGCAGTCCACTCTGCAGGAAAATACAAGACATACATGAGGGATAAACAAAAATTAAAAGTTAGCCACTCAAAAGCTGGGTTCTACCCACATACATACAAGACAACCAGAACTAGTGTCCTAAAAGCTTTGTTCTTATTCAGAAATCCCACATACCTAGAAGAGAATCAGAACTAGTGACCTAAGAGCAGGATATACAAAATTCCCACACACTAAGAAGAGAATCACAATTAGTGACCTGTTAAAACTGATTACTACTTCAGGGATCAAACATACATGGAAGAGAATCACAACTGGTCATCCAAAAGGTGCATGATATCTACTTCAGAACTTGTTTTCTAGAGATACTCTTCTTTATTCTTGACAATGTCCAAGTATGTCTAATGTCTGTGTATGCAGCTTGTACAACACTGAACCCTCTCATAAACTCAATATGCTTGGCCTTTTTCTGGAAAATTGTTTTTTTGTTCATTTTTATAGCTAGGAAACCTGCACATCAAAACTTACCCCTATAGCTCTGAACTTAAGATTTTTATTGACTTTGATGACTTTGATGACTAGCAGGGTTTGACTTTCCCAGGGGTATAATTGCCCCCTAGATCTTGCTGTGTGTTCTGATGTCTCCCTTGAAAAAAAGGATACCAATTTTTCTTACAAAAGCCAATTTTGGGCATCCAGTTTCTAAACCCTGGATAATTAAGACCCTGACTACAGACGCTCTAAGCATGTCTGTGTTGACATGTACTTAAACCCTAGCTGTTCAATCTGGAGAGTGGGATAATTATCTTTAGTTCCGTACTGAGAGTTAAGTGTTACTAATGCATTGTGCTAGGTCTATTCACCTGTTGCTAGATAGGTACCACATTGTGAATGGTGCCTGTCAGTAAGGTGTCCAAGCCTTCTAGGCGGTGAGCTGCCGTCATCACCAGGAACACCACTGGCACTGAAAAGTGATAGAAAACAGATTAATGATGATGAAGGATATACAATATCCATATGGGTCATATCAAATAGAGGTCTTTCCTATGACGTTGATCATTTTTGGCCTCAACTGTCTAGCTATAGTTTGTGAATAAGCATGAAAGAGCAGGTGATAAATTTGTTACCTCCTGTTGGAAAGTGGAATGTGGCCTGCTATCTGCCCTCGACCATCCAGATCACACTCGGCTGCGCCTCGTGAGATCTGGATGGCTTCGGTTGGATAGCAGGCCGGATTCCATGCACAGTAGTGCAAGGACTGGCACGAGTCTATTGATGAACTGAAACACGTGCGTGGCGAAATGTCTTCCTGCCGTGTGGGATCGTGCGAGCAAAGCTTCTCGATCTACTGACACTTGTTCTTTCAAATAAATTTATTTTAAAATATCAACTTGTAAACTATGGTGAACTCGCCATATGAAAATGTGTCGGCCAAGTCGCAATGTTGGACATCACGGCCATGTGGCAATATTTTTGATTCTTCATCTGCCATGAGGGAGCAGTCATTATCCAAAATGTTAGACAACCACTAAGACATTGTCTGGTATTAAGAAGTCATTTCTTAGTATTTATAAATCGTTTTCTTGTATTTGTAAATGAAGTCATTTATAAATATCAGAAATTGATTTATAAATACAAGAAAGTCATTTACTAATATTACAAATTGAGTTATTAGTATTTGAAAATCGTTAACAATTTCTAGTATTTATAATTCCTTTTCTAACATTTATAAATCATTTAGTATTTGTAAATACAAGAAAATGATTTATAAATACTAGAAAATGATTTATTAGTATTTAGAATTCTATCACAATTCTTAATATTTATAAATGATTTCCTTGTATTTATAATTTTCTAGTATTTATAAATCATTTTCTTGTATTTGCAAATGCAGTATTTACAAATATTAGAAAATGATTTATAAATATTAGAAAATCATTTATAAATATTAGAAAATCATTTATAAATACAAGAAAATCAATTATAAACACTAGGAAATGATTTACTTGTATTTAGGAATGTGCATGGTTCTCAAATACTAATAAATATTTTTTTAGTATTTAAAAATGATTTTCTAGTATTTATAAATCATTTCTTAGTATTTATAAATGATTTTTTAGTATTTGTAATTAATTTTCTAGTATTTGTAAATGCAGTCATTTATAAATATTAGAAAGTGATTTATTAGTATTTGTAATGCTTAATAAACTCTCAAAGTGCTTGCCATAAGTATGGATATAGTAGACTTACAATGTAGATCCTGGAGTGCTGGCACTAAAAGCCACTACATGGGGGCAGCCCCGTTTTCAAGAGGAATTGAGAGTATGGATGTAGTAGACTTACAATGTAGATCCCGGTGTGCTGGCACTCGTAAGAAGCCTCTGCACCTCCCTGCTTGACCTGGCTGCTGTGGCTGGTAGTGCTAGCAATGTAGATCCCGGTGTGCTGGCACTCGTAAGAAGCCTCTGCACCTCCCTGCTTGACCTGGCTGCTGTGGCTGAGAGTGCTAGCAATGTAGATCCTGGAGTGCTGGCACTTGTAAGAAGCGTTTGCACCTCCCTGCTTGACCTGGCTGCTGTGGCTGGTAGTGCTAGCAATCTCATCTTCATCCTCATTATCATCTGACGAGCCTGCGTCATTCGACTGGGAGCGCATGGTGATGGGTGGTGCCTCGTTCTTGGGCTGTGGTTTCTGACACACATACCGGGAGTCTCGGCCCATATATTAGCACACACCTCTTCCAGCAACTACCGAAGGCGATATACATATAACCACATAACTTTACCATGATTTTTCAGAAGTTCACAATAAATTACAAATCAGTAATTAAGAATATGAGATATCAAGACCCAGCATTAAAGGTAAACTTGTGCAGATTTTGCATATTTTCAAGTCTATTCTTATGAAAAATAATGTTTTACAGGGGTCATTTTTTCATCTGCCATTCAACGCTAAATCAATAGTATCCACACTTATTTACTGTAATTTTAAAAAATATCAACTGACCCCCTGTCATAGGCAACATTTTCACATGGCTGATGGGCGATGCATCAACTCTATTATCTATTTGCCTCAGATATGGAACAGTAAGGTGTGATTTCACATCTTCTGGATCATATGGCAGAATTTAAGTGTCATCATTGGCAAATATGTCGTCGAAAGAATTTATTCATTGATCATTTTCTTTTAAAATAATAACCTCCAAATGGTGCATTGCAATTCCCCTGAAATAAAATACTGTATTCTTCCGATTAAATGGCGGAATTACAAGCTGGTTTGCAGACACGGCAAGAGGAAAGGTATGTGATTTCGCTTTTCTTACTTCTTCTGGGGTGAAGTTTTATGAGTTTTTCATGACATTTGCGCTAGCCATTCCCCCTCTAACCGTGAAAAATAGGCTGGTGCGCTTAATCAGAAGAATACGGTAGTCTTACCTGTGACTCTCTTTGGTGGACTACCTATTGCTGAAAATAACATGGTACAACACACTTTGGTACTCCCCCGTATACCAATTAAATAAGACGATGTAAATGTAAATATAAAGTATTTTTTAAACTTTAAATCTATATCTTTTTACATGTAAAAAGAAAATACTTTTTAAATTACATTGTCAATTTACATTTGTAAAAATGATTTATACCATATAAAACAAATCCAGGCTGAACAAGTTTGGCAAATAACTATTAGCAATTTTCATATTAAATGAAAAAAAAGAAAAAGAATAAGAAAAAAAAAAACAAGAAAGAAAAAAAAAGGGATTTTCCCCAAATGAGCAAAGGTTCCAGAATGGCCAGGTTACGGGCATATTTCAGCCACGCCAGAGCCATACAAACTTACAGGTTCCTGTGGAGAACTGCCAAACAGAGATCCACGGCCCCATGCCAGAGGTTTGCATCCACCTTAGAAACTTCACATTTTGGGGACATCAAACATATTCTCGTATGACTGAAGGTTACGGGCATATTTCAGCCACGCCAGAGCCATACAAACTTGCGAGTTCCTGTGGAGAACTGCCAAACAGGGATCCACAGGCCCCACGCCAGAGGTTTGCAAGCCGTACTAGAATATGATTGGTATATCCAAATCGGAAAACCATTTTATGTAAAGTTGAAAATGCCAATGGGGATTTGTTTAACATGTTAAGCCTTTAAGGACAGATGGAGCTCTGATAAATCATGTTCCTGAGCTGCTCTAATTCTACACAGGGCGCAAATAGAGATTTTATCCAGGGAGCCCAAATGCATCATCTCAAGCTACCTAGAGATGATGTGTATAAACTCCGGTACATCATTGGGCTCCCTGCATAAACTTGAGGAAGCAGCAGGAGAATTCAAGGGAGCCCTAGGAAACACGAATCCCTTAGTAGGGCGAAGCAACTCCACAGATCTTCATTGAGTCATGTGACAATGGAATCTGGTATAAGGACTGTCAGGTCAGACTTCACAATGAATCTCCATCTTGCAATCTCACATGGGTTACCATCCACCTTGGCATGAGGGTTGGCCGGGGGCTTAGAATACTGACCAACCTTACTGAAAGCAGTTACCAATATTTGACTGCCGTTTGGTTTCCTGATTAAAAAGGACATGTTCAAATACTCAGCAGATATGCTGACATCCTGAGGCTAAGCATACACCCTAGCTGCCTCAAACTGTTCACTCTTCCCTCAATAGCATCACTTGCACCATTGTACCTTCCAATGGCAGGAACAAACAAATAGCCATATTTCAGTTTAACAGCCACAAACTGCTCTGGGATGTCAGCAGGAAGGATGCCACTGGGGTCCACAGTAACAGCTGACAAATAAGGACCCCACGTTCTGGAGGCCAATGGCAGCTACTCAGGATTATCCTCCACAGTGATGGGTCTGACACAGATACCTATTCCTGCAAACCAAGTTGGGAGCAGTAGTAGTATTGGGAATCTGTATGGATCCCACAACAGACTGGGTGACACGAAGGAATCTGTATGGGGGCCACAACACAGCTGAAGAAAGCTTAAAAGACCTGGTGTCAGTTCTAGGTTCCAAGGACTACTAACAATAAGGGTCATCCTGTGCAGGTGTAGATAGCCTGTGGAACTCCCCTGACAACACAATCTGCTGCACACCATCATTGCAGAGTAGGAAAGATCTGAGCGTGACAAACTGCAGTGCCATGCTGGGGATGTGAGCCACAGCATACTATCTCCGCCCCATCAAGCACAATCTGGTGCTTTGCCAGTTCCACCGCAGTGTCATTTCTCACTAGGAATGGCTGCCATGCCAGCAGATCCACATCAAATACAACAACAACAAGAGGGTGAGCTGGAAAGACTTATCCAAACGGGTCAAATTGCAATTGCCAGTCACTTTCATCGGCGTGACCCCATCAGCCTGCTAAGCCATCTGGGAGGCTGAGGAAATGGGGAGACCGATTTGTATGGCAACTGATGCATGTACCATGGTTGACTTGGCACCAGAGTTTATAGTCTACTGTGCAGGATGCTGACCTTAGTAAACATGGAAGTAAGGCCACTGGATGATGTCAACATGCTGAGCAGTATGGGTGTCTGGAAAAGGGCTTTCCTCAGTGGGAATGTCCAACTTGCCACCACATACCTCATCAGACACATCAACAGTATCTTCGCCCTGGACCAAACGGGACTGCGCAAACATTCAGCGATCCTTCTGAGGAAGAAACTTGTACTTAGGCAAGTTGTGGGAATTGTAGTTCTTCCATCCAGCCGTTTTACATAGAACAAACAGCTTGAAACTTCTCTGGGAAGGAGACCAGACCTAGCTTCCTCAGGGAGTGACCAGAGCCTTTGATACCTCTGGGCTAATGGATTAATCAACTGGAACCACAGGTATGGAACAGTGTTCTCCACACAAGTTATTTCCTCATCCACCATGGGAAACTCGCCATGGTGCGAGATGCCCCCGGTTGTTGTCAAGAGGTTGTCCTCAAAGTAAGCCATCAACCTCTAGATCTGACGCAGGTGTTCTCCACACAAGTAGTTATTTCCTCATCCACCATGTGAAACTTGCCATGTCGCGAGATGCCCAAAAGCGTAGTCAAGAGGTTTTCCTCAAACAAAACAATCAACGTCTAACACAGGTGTTCTCCACACAAGGAGTTATATTCTCATCCACCACGGGAACCTCACCATGTTCGAATTGCCCCAATGCATAGTCAAGAGGTTTTCCTCAATCAACCTCTGACACAGGTCCTCAGGACTCTCATCCTGCACTAATGGCCATGCCGAAAAACCAAAATTCTAGTCTCATACATCTCAAACTTAATATGCCAGTCAAATAAGTGACTGCCTGAGCCCTGAAAGCCATAATGTTGTCTCAGCTTTTGCCATATGTCACTCTAAGATTATGTTCTGGACTATCGTGTTCCTTGACACGTGAACTGTGAACCTCTAACTGACCTGCGTTGGGTCTTCACAAAGACTCCATTGGTGAGCTACTTATGGATTTAGAAATTGGGTTCGTGGAAATGGGACTTTGCAATAGTATAAAAGAGCATTAATTTCATTTAAAGAGTTAATAAGGAGTTGTCAAAGAAAACCTCAACACTCTTTTCACTAAGTTGTGGTGGTCTATGCTCCACCTGAAGAACCCGCGCCCTGGCTAAAACAGCCCTCGAGGTTAAGGAGACCCTTCAAGTAGATACTTGGGTATGATTTACGCCATATAAAACAACCTAGGCGGAACAAGTTTGACAAATAACTATTAGCAATTTTCATATAAAAGTTTAAAAAAGAAAAAAAAGTGGGATTTTCCCCAAATCAGCAAAGGTTCCAGAATGGCCAGGTTACGGGCATATTTCAGCCACGCCAGAGCCATACAAACTTACAGGTTCCTGTGGAGAACTGCCAAACAGAGATCCACAGGCCCCATGCCAGAGGTTTGCATCCATCCTAGAAATGTCACATTTTAGGGACATCAAACATATTCTCGTATGACTGAAGGTTACGGGAATATTTCAGCCACGCCAGAGCCATACAAACTTACGAGTTCCTGTGGAGAACTGCCAAACAGGGATCCACAGGCCCCACGCCAGAGGTTTGCAAGCCGTACTAGAATATGATTGGTATATCCAAATCGGAAAACCATTTTATGTAAAGTTGAAAATGCCAATGGGGATTTGTTTAACATGTTAAGCCTTTAAGGACAGATGGAGCTCTGATAAATCATGTTCCTGAGCTGCTCTAATTCTACACAGGGCGCAAATAGAGATTTAATCCAGGGAGCCCAAATGCATCATCTCAAGCTACCTAGAGATGATGTGTATAAACTCCGGTACATCATTGGGCTCCCTGCATAAACCTGAGGAAGCAGCAGGAGAAATTCAAGGGAGCCCTATAGGCTCCCGACATCCCCTAATTTTGAGCGCTGCTACATCCAGTCAATAACAACATAAACAATCACCTCATACTGCAGTTCATTCCTAATTCCCAACTTCCGCCCCAAAAAGATATCCACTTCAATGACCACCTACCAACTGTAGGACTGGAGAGAAAATGTTGTAACCAAATTAATTAACCCTTTTGTTGCTTGCGTCTAATTTGGCCAATATAAAATCATGGCCGATAAAATGTGTACTCATCTGAGAGTACTCAGCGAGGGTTATTTAATGAATACCAACATCACAAGGTTTAGTTGGTTTTCAAAAATCTTTGCATCCTTGTGCTTTGCACGAAAGTAGCTAACGTTGGAAGGGTTTACCCTTTCATTTCATTTCTTCTTCCTTCTACCAGAACTTTAACAATCATAACTCAGTGGAGCTGCAACAATGCTACAGAAGTTCTTGGACGCCTACCAAGTGTGATCTGAAGACATTTTTACTTCAAGCTCACAGTCAGAAATCCAAGATGGCGGTGCCCCTGCCAACCGAGTCAACATAGTGCCCCCCCCCCCCCTGACATTCTTCTGCTTTACTTTACTCTACTACTCCCAGTACTACTCCAACTGGCTAAACTGCTTCAAAATAGCAATCGGGCAAACCAAGCATCGTCATAGCGACACTCACAGACATGCATTAGCATACTTGTCAGTCGATTTTTGACAAACTCGAGTGATGTAGAGGCAAATCCTGGACCCGCTGTTGATGGTGGGGTTTCTAACAACAGCTTTACCTTATACCCATATGGATGCTGCGGCAGTAAAGTTATCTGGAACAACAGGGCAAGATGCTGCGACACATGTGACACCTGGTATCACACTCAATGCAAGAATGTACTAGATGTAATCTAAGTCCTCAGTTGGGATTGCTACAGATGTGGTAGCCCTAACTTCAACTAAGCCTTGTTCGACTCTTCCCTTCTGGATTTGTTATTTGAATTACTCTCACAGTTATCTGACCGAGACCAAAGCACTGCGTAATCGCCTGTCCACTAAACCATGCATCATACAGTGAAGTCCAAAACAACATGTCGCTCAACATCTAAACTGCTCCGAGTCCTTAACATCTTCGGTACAGAGTCCTGGCTGAACACAGAGGTGAAAGACAATGAAGACTTCCCTCCTGGCTTTAACATCTACAGAAAAGCCAGACCATTAACAACAGGTGGTGGTGTCTTCCTGGCTATTAACTCTGAAGTCATCAGTTCATCCGTACAAGAACTAGATAGCAAATGCGAAATTGTTTGGGCCAAGTTAGGGTCTCTGGCCAAAAAGCAACTTATTTGGCGTCATACTACAGGCCCCCAGACAATGACACTGGCAGCCTAGAAAAACTTCAGTCATCCTTAGATAAGCTGGGTAGCCCCAAGAACTCCAACATCATCATGGCAGGCGATATGAACCTACCAGGTTGGGACACGGCTAATGGTTGCTTAAAAGAAGGAGCAAGCAATACATCCCTGCACAACCTATTTGCAGATTCTATGGCAGACCATAACCTTACTCAGATTGTTGAAGAACCTACAAGAGGTGAAAATACTTTGGATCTCATTTGTACAAACAACCCATCACAAGTTAACAGGGTGTACACAATCCAAGGCATCGCTGACCATAATGGCGTCTTTGCAGAGCTGGATGTCCGACCAATCAGACTTAAGCAGAAGAGAAGATCCATACCCCTATACAGAAAGGCTGACTGGGTAAACCTGCAGATACACCTGGAAAAGCTGCACTCAAGTGTACTAGCTGCTTGTGAAGGGAGCACAACCAATGACCTCTGGTGCATGTTCAGAGATGGAGTGCAAGAAGGAATAAGGAAATTCATCCCCCACAAGTTAGCCAAGACCAGAGACAACCTACCATGGCTTACACAAGAAATCAAGAAGCTCATGCGTAAGAGGGACAAGTGCTACACCAAGCTGAAAAAAAACAGGCATGATAAAGCCAAGCTCAAAACCACGCTTAAGTCCCTAAAGCAGCAAATACAGCGGGAGGTACACAGTACCTACTGAAGCTATGTGGAGGGTATCATTGAGTCACTTGACAAAGAGCAGCCATACCGAGACATGAAGAGGTTCTGGACCTTCATGAAACATGCCCAATCAGATGGCTGTGGAATTGCCCCTCCTCTGAAAAATGGCCTGCTAGTGTCAGATTCGAAGGTCAAAGCTGAGATCCTGAATGCCCAATTTGAAGCAGTCTTCACACAAGATGGCGACATACCTGACAACTTACTTCCAAGCAGCAGCCCATATCCCACAGCACCAGAAGTCAACATAACAGAAAATGGAGTACGCAAACTTCTTCTCAAACTCAACATACATAAAGCATGTGGTCCAGACCAAATCGGCCCATGAGTCCTGAAGGAGATGGCCAGCACCATAGACAGTGACAGCTATCAACAACAATCTACATAAAGGCTAGCAAACTGACCTTCTGGTGAAGAACTTCTCCAAAGCCTCTGATGAGGTGAGTTATGCACTGCTGGTAATGAAGCTGGAGTACTACGGAGTTAGAGGAAAAACATCACCTGGATAGAAAACTTCCTGGGTAACAGAAAGCAGTCTGTGATGGTAGAAGGGAAGAAATCAGCCTATGTTCCTGTGTTGCCAGGAGTCCCTCAAGGGTCAGTGCTAGGTCCCTGCCTCTTCCTGTTCTACATAAATGACATCCAGGATGGCCTGCACTTCACAGTATGACTGTTTGCTGACAACACCATATGCTATACGGCTATCAAGTCACCCCAGGACAGCATCACACTCCAAGCTGAACTTGACCACTTTGCAGAATGGGAGCAGAAGTGGAAAATGGAGTTCCATCCGGATAAATGTGAAGTGATCAATATAAACCACAAAAGGAATATCATCAAGCACGAGTACAACCTCCATGGCCACATCCTCAAAGCTGTTACAGCTGCCAAATACGTTTGGGTGACAATAACATCAGACTTGAAGTGGAACAGGCACATTGACTCAGCAGCCACCAAGGCAAACAAGGTCCTCGGCTTCCTGAGAAGAAACCTTAAGGTTAAGTCAAGTTCCCTCAAGGAGAAGGCATAAAAAAACCTTGTTAGACCTTCAATGGAATATGCAGCTGCCGTGCGGGACCCATCAATAGGCTTGAGATGGTCCAGAGAAGTGCAGCATGGTACACACTAAACCAGTGGGACCGGTGCGCAAGTGTCACAGCGATGCTATCTTCTCTAGCCTGGTGCCCACTATGGGTTAGAAGAAGGGACATGAGACTGGTAATGCTATAAAAGGTATCCCACAGTCTAGTTGAAGTACCCACAAATGGATATCTCCTACCAATTACCAGAGCGTCTAGGCATTGTCATGAACTGGGATTCCAGTACCACACTCAACAAAGGAATTCCACAAATTCTCCTTCTACCCAAGAACACTCCGTGAATGGAATGCCTTACCAACTCACATACCTGCGTCAGGTTCTCTTGAGTCATTCAAGAGCAACCAAGTAATCTGGAGCAACACCAAGATCTAGATCAGTAGTTGGTTTTTAATATGTAACAAAATAATCACTTTTTACCACAACCTTTCTACTTTTCCCACACTAACAAGGCATTCATCCCCACCGGAGTATTCTACGAGAAGTTAGGTGGTACCAAGGAAGAAGAAGATTCATGAATGAAAGCCAGTCTTAGCCATCAGGACATCCAGGCGTCATTTGGGCACCCGAACGCTCAAAATCCACTCCTCAGAACACCCAATTCTTTTCTTAAGAATTGGTTTGTGTCAATTTCAAACATATAGTAATTTTTCTTTTACATGTAGGCAAACATCTGGTTGCGTGACCAGCGTGCTTTAGCGGATATAGGGACACTAGAAATGATCGTTTATAATCTAAAAACAATTGGAAATTTTGCAAATCTAAACATGTCTTTCGCTATTTAATATGATGCTGGCATGACGAAGGTTCGGATGATTTCTTTTTCGTACTGACAAAAAGATAGCATAGATTGACAAAAATATAATGGTGTCTATGGATGACTTAAAATTACCTGGCAGGGCGGTTCTTCCAGAAAGAGGCCTTTCCATTGCACTTGGGTTGAGCTGACCCTTGCGATAAAATCATGTGTACATTTATAAATAAAGAATATACTTTTTCCAGACATTTTCCTGTTAAACTAATGCAAAGTAGAACTGACTAAATAGTTAAGTAGTTTTTGTAAGATAAATTGGATGGAATGGTGTACTTTACTCAAGCATACAGCCGAGACACAGTTTATCGAATCAAATAAAATAGAATTGCTAAATCGTAAAGGTTATAGCAATTAATCTAATCGAAAAAAAAGGGATATATCAATGACATCTCTAATAGCAACCATTGACAGAAAAACAAAACATACATAAAAAACTATAAACCAATTGATGTTTGAGTTCTCTTCCATGAGGGATTTCTGATCAAACATAGTATGTTTTCTTATCAAAATAACTTCTCTAGAATTTGTTCCTAAGGACCAATTTATGTAATCAAATTTGGCCGAAATCCGACACCACATTCTGAAATATGGACAAAACAAGGTTTCTCCCTAAGATGGCCGATTCTATTTAATGGCTTCTTTTAAAAAAACAAAAAAAATATTTCAAGACAGAACAAAGTGTATATGGTCATTAAGGTATGTTTTTGGCATAAAGTAGTAGTTTGTCATTTGTTTATATTTGTAGTTTTTTAACATGAAAAAGAATTTGACAGAACTTCGGTGTGTGTGACAGCAATTTCGATTGCAAGAATGAGATCCTATCACTGATCTGATCATCCCTCCTTCCCCACCATATCAAGGGAGGGGCAAGAAGCATGCATTATTTTTAAACCCATCTTATGTATGACAAAGTGTATAGACCCCCTGGTAGCATCCCAGGTTAGAGATATAAATAATTCTTACCTGCTGTCTCTGCCCATGTCTAGGTTAGACTTGAGAAGTAACTGTTGTCTTATTGCATATGCCTAGGTCAGACTTAAGAAGTAACTTTCCCATAGTCCCTGAATTGGCTTAGATGACAATCCCATTAGAAACTCGATAAACTGCCATACAGTGACAGACCGGCACCACACATATCTACATTGGCACAGTAAATGAACACGGACATGACTGTCATTTTCTCACGAAAAAAAAAAAACTCTTGAAGATATATCCTCTCAAATATCGCTCTGACCACTACTTTGTGTAGTGACCACTCCGTGGGGTGACGATGCGTCCCCCTGAAGAGAGCGTCCGCCAAGACATTCTTGGACCCGGCTATGTGGGCAGCCACCAAGTGGATTCCCCGCTGTCTGCACAGGGGTGTATGTGCCAGTGACTTAGGGTAAGGCGGTGTTTTTCACCAGGTGCTCCTGTTTCCTCCACCAGATACAACTGGCTAGTCATGACTTATACTTACCTGGCAGGGGGAGTTAACAGTGATCAGCTAGGCGGTTCTCCCAGGGTGAGGGCTTTCCATTGCACCTGGGTTGGGCTTACCCTTGGGATAACCCCAAATGTGGTCGACTCAAGTGTACAATTCATGCATATTATACAAGTGTTCGCGCTCACCCAACATCACATTTTATTACAACACACATATAATTTTCACAAAAAGGATAACAAATTTATACATATATATACATCATTAGTTATTCTCTTTGTAAAAAAGGGATACGGCCTGGTGTCTGCGAGAAGTCAGCCATAACACACTTGGTCACAGACACCAGGCATTTTTTACAAAGAGGGTAACAAAGTTATCATCAATTACCCCCCCACCCCCCTACTCAACAAATGAAAATGAAATTGAACAATCAGCTGCTACTAACAGAGTTAAGCTGATGATATATATATATATATATATATATATATATATATATATATATATATATATATATATATATATATATATATATATATATATATATATATATATATATATATATTCACACATACAATCAAAGATACAATAAAAAATGCAATCATCAATACATTCATTATATTATACACTGTAGAGAAGAAATAAATAAATCTCACAAATCTCATCCCCCCACCCCACCCCACCTTGTCCTTTTTAGTGAGGACAAGTCACTCCAAACAAGAATGTCACTCTACTTCTAGTAACCATGATGACTGCGGAGAAAACATATATATATATATAAATATATATATATATATATATATATATATATATATATATATATATATATATATATATATATATATATATATATATATATATATATATATATGTATATATAAGTTTGAACCTCACCCAGGCATCTACTCACTTATCAACAAGGCTGTTGAGGGCCCTATGGTATCTCTGGGTTCTTGCATAAACAAGATAATGAGGCTGTTTAGAGCATTTGAATGGCAATATGCTCCCTAGATCTGTATTTATCTAAGATATTAGATTTTTAATACATCAAAAATACTCCAAGACTACTTACTTATTATTGAGACGGTTGTGAGCATTTGAATGGCCATGCGATCACAAGATCTGTATCTATTTAAGATATTAGCTTTTAAATGCATAGAAAATAAAAATACTCCAAGACTTCTTCATTGTTATTGAGGCTGGTGACAGCTTTTTAAATGGCCGTGGGATCACTAGATCTACATCTAAGATTTTAGCTTTTTAATTCATCCAAAATACTCTAACAAAGACTACTTGCTTGTTATTAGGCTGTTGAGAGCATTTTGGATGGCGGTCAGATCACTGGGCTCGTATCCGTCCACTCTGTACACAAGGTTCTCCTTCCTGTTGGAGCTGGACTTGTTGGTCCGGCTGTTCACTGAGCCCCCTCCCCCTCCTGAGCGCACACTGCCGTTAGCCCTGCCGGACGAGGGAGACTTCTCCTTACTCTTCCTCTCAGTGCTACTACTGTGATGGTGCGCCTCACTCGAATTTGTACGCCTGTTTTGCCTATCATTCACAGGTCTCTGACTAGAAAAACTTTTCCGTGTGGGGGGCGGCGTTGTTGGAGTCCTTTTTTGACTCCTTGTCCTTTAGATCGTTTTTTGACTCCTTGTCATGATTATGATCTTGCGTTAACACATCACTACTCTCAAGGGCCGTCTCCCACTCCTCGTTTGCGAGCTCGGATGAGTTCTGTTTGGTGAGCTGGGGTTTACGCCCACCTCTAGCACCAGGGGGCGCACTCCCGCCCCTGCCTCCTCGCCCTCGACCACCACGTGACGACGCGCCACGTCCGTGGTCAGGGCCGCCACGGCCTCGTCCACCACTTCCTCCTTGTGCAAACCTGGGAGGTGGCGGCGCCCTCTCATAGCGCGATTCATTTCTGGAAAATGAATGAAAATAAGCATGGATTACTTGAAAGCACGATTTGATTATGGAAGATATATGAAAATAAGCATGGATTAGTTGAAAGCACGATTTGTTTATGGAAGATGGAATGAAAATAAGCATGGATTAGTTGATATAACAGTTAGTTTCTGGAAAATCAATAAAATTGAGCATGGATTAGTCAATAGCACAATTCATTTATGGAAAATGAATGAAAATAAGCATGGATTAGTAGTTAGGAAGCACTTGTGAATTCTAGCTAGAGCGAAAAGTCAAATACACTCGCATCTAAGACTAACCTCACAGCAATATCAAATATAGCACTTAGTGTTCGGAAAAGGAGGTCTATAATTAAGTGTCTCTAGGAGGCACACAGAGGTAAGGTAGTCTACTAAATGAGTGTTTTATTTCTCTCCTAAACCCAGTAGAATATAAATAAATGACAGGCCATCAATAGACAGCGACAGTAGGTGGTCCTCAAAACATCTGTGTTGATAGGAATACCAATTCATCATCTGGCCAACATGTCATCTCTCCTGTTCAACCCAGTAAGTATGGAACTTGGGAGTTACATTTACCGAAAAGTTTATGCAATCTTGATTCAAAATCGGGTGATAATATTGAGGTAAGGAATGTCATGTTTTAGTGACATTGGACTGGGAGCAAGCATATTGTCCGTCATATGCAAAAATCCGTCGTACAGTGGTCCGTCATATGCAAAAATCTGTCGTACAGTGGTCGGTCATATCCAAGTTCACCTGTATTTTAGAAAATCATTCAATACAAAACAGATTAAGGATCTCAACTAAAATTCAGAATGGGCTTAGTCCAACTTGTATAACTCAACTATGACCTAAAATTTATTAGGTCATAAAACAATGTATCCACTGCATGAACCAGCTCTAATCTGCGTGAGACACTAGGCTGGGATTTAAAATGGATCTTTTATTTCACCTCCCTTGATTAGATTATTCCATCATGGCAAACCTTGTGGAAGCTAGGAGTCATGCCCGGGCGGTAATTAAAAATGTAACTAACACTTTTTCTAACCTGCGGATGCTAAGTACTGAATGATTAGTTTAGAAAAGTTTCTCATAGTTCCTGCTGGGTATGCAGCACTGCAGGGTCTAAGCCTGGACCTGTCCAGTTTGTATCTTGAACAGGGAGCTTTATGACAATCTTCTTTCAAACAGGCAAATATTTCTGTGAAGAACTTCCAATTTTGGCTTCTAGTGGAATAAGAATTCAAAGTAGATTAGTCACTAATTCTTGACGGGATGAAAATTTTAAATTGCTGTTAAAGACAGGCATTTCTAAAATCCTGGCTAAGAACCTGGCAACAACTGTAGGCAAATCTAAGCAGTGACTTACCCTCATTGCACTTTTCTTATGCCAGACATTCTCTTTCTCGGCCGGCATGGCAACCTGCGGTTCCTTGGGCAACTCTGTCTTCCTGTCACTAGAGGGCGCCGGGCTGCTGGAGATGTTGGACGCAGAGCGCTTGAGAGATGTGTAGTTGCTGCGCGGTGGCAGGTTCTGCTGAGATTGCTGAGCTGGGATAGGGGGAGGATACGATGGCCAGTCTCCGCGGCCTCCTGAAAATACAGTGTAATGTAACATAAATATTCATGAAATATATAAGTGTAATAATAAAACATAACTATAATATATGATGATGCAATATAACATAAATTAATAATATCATACAATCTAATAAGGAATGTGGTTTTACATCCCTTTCAACAGCTTAGGTCATATCACAGAGAGGGAGAAACCCATCTCTTCAGAAATAGTTCCAAGGGTCTTTCGGTTGCAGATGTGTCCACATCGCCATACATTTATAACGCAACCAGGCCAACCCCCTTTAAGATCCAGCAGAGACTCGAACCTGCTAACTCACGCTTGGGAGCCAGGCATCATAACCACTAAGAATTTGATATAATATTCCTATAAACCACATAGATATATCTTAATTGGTTTCATACCAAAAGCCAGAAGTGAGCAAAATAGAAATGTGGTTAATATCTAGTATGTTTACAATGTATGTAATACACTAATGTATGCCTGGAACTTGTACAAAGCAGTAACAGAAAAAAATATGATTAATAACAAGTGTGGGTGTGGGTAACTAGAAAGAAGATGATGAAGCAACTACTAGTATATGGAAAATATTACAGAAAGCTATGCTGAAAAAGAGTTTTGAGTCAGTAATTATACTGGAGATTCAAACAAATCAACAACTTACTATATTTCCCTTCACTAGAGAAAGGTCCTCTGATCTGGTTATTTTGTAGTGGACCACCCTCAATTATACAGAATATATTGCTGAAAGCTATGTTGAAAAAGAATTTTGAGTCAATAATCATACTGGATATATTCAATCAATTCAAGAACTTACTATATTTCCCTTCACCAGGGAAGGGTCCTCTGAACTGGTTATTTTGTAGTGGACCACACTAACTTATATAGAATATATTGCTGAAAGCCATGTTGAAAAAGAATTTTGAGTCAATGATCATACTGGATATATTCAATCAATTCAACAACTTACTATATTTCCCTTCACTAGGGAAGGGTCCTCTGAACTGGTTATTTTGTGGTGGACCATATCCTTGCTGAGGACCGTAATTGGACTGTCCGTGACTCCAATGTTTATCACCAGATGGCGCTTTGTCATCACGATCATGATCGCGTCCCGAGTCTCGACTTTCCCGTCCGCTGTCAGAATCAACTGAGCGATTGTCCTTCCTCTCCTTATCTTCTCTCCTAGAAGAATGTGAAAAATGCAGGTGAAATAGTTATAATCATAACAACGCAGGTTGGCTTTCTATTCAAATTATTTTATTCCTAGACGACTCACTAGCAAGTATGAGAACTTAAATGGAAACTTAAGGCATTCTCTGCAGATTCTAAAGCAGACTTGAAGGTGATTTGTAATTCAAAAGTCATGGTTGCCTAATAGATGCTTTAAATTTGCATGGAAAACAGTTCTCCTTACTCTTCGATACAGTTCACCCATTCATGCCTGTAGCAGTCAAATCCACCTGATTATTGTACTGATAATTCTTGATAAAAAGCAATATTAGGAGAGCTGTTTATTAGAACTGTGTACAATTCTCCTTCAAATGTTTTGTGAATGTATGCTTCATTATTTTGAAAAATAAGACAAGTCCAGAAAACACACAATTTTTTTTATCTCTAGGCATATTATCTGTCTGTCTCGTTTACTTGCTGCAAAAAGGCTTACCCATTCTTGGCCAGAGAACCCAAATCATCCGCACTGTTAGCATGATGTCTTTTTGAATAGAGGATATTTCTATATATTTGGAGGAAGTACATTTATAAGAACCCAAACTACAACTCTTAACCCTTCAAATGCTGAGGTTATACTTTATACACACCAAATCCCTTTATAACCCTTTTGTCCAAAGCAAAAGGACGCAAAGATTATTGAAAGCCATCTAAACCCTGTCATGTTGGTATTCATTGGACAGCTCTCACTGAGAACTCTCAGATGAATACCCACGTGCCATTTTTCAGTCATTTTTCCGTGTTTTTTTAAAAAATCATTTTGTATTGCCCAAATTAGACACCGGCAGCATAAGGGTTATGAATTACTCCATATCTTTTTTACTTACCCTTGCCCCACTCTCTGGTAGCCAGATGGACATCCACAGATAAAGGCAGCTCCAATAATCTGACAGCCGAAGTTACACTGACCCATACCGCAGCCTCCTTGCAGAGCTGAAAAATAATGGAAAGTGAAACTAGGTTAGCTTGTATTGGAGCAAAAAAAAAAGCCAACATAAGCAGGCACCAACCTTAGTTTCAGAAGTAACTTTGTTTACCAGGCAAGTAGTTAATGATTTCTACTTGCCAAAATTAATTTGAAATGAGTTATAACATATTCATGAATGGCATGTATTACTTATCATGGATTTGATTATTTGAAACAATTTTCTATTTGATTTTGTTGCATTGTTTGCATATTACTAGGTATTTGTGCTGCATTTTCTATATAAAAATGAGTGTACTGCTCAGAAAATCAGCTTGTCAGTTTGGGCGAGTGGAAACTAAAATGTACTTGCAGGAATCGTTACACAACCATTTCAGCGAGCTGTCATATCTTCGTATAGACACTTTTAATAGATATCAAATAACTGAAAATGAAAATGCTGTTTGGAGTATCAACTTTAAGTAGCAAGTAGTTTTATGCCATTTTTGCAGAACTGAACTAGTGGTAAAAAAATGTATTGTCTCAGTAGCTTAGATAAATTTACTTAACCGTTCAAAAAATTTTTTTATGAAGTATTTCAAGTACCAGACCAGACCCAGACGAATTACTATATGCGCTATAGTGAATAACTGGCTATGCCACGGGTCTGGAATCAGGCCTAAGTGTGACATCACTAGGAGACAAAGACCACTTAAGGCTTTTGCATCGTTTACAATACAGAGAAACTTGTGCACAAACATGCACAGAACACAACCTTTGGGCTATTCGCCGCAGCCAGCTTGTTCATGTTGACTGGCTGGTTTTATATCCACTTGATTTTATTCATCTAAGGTCACAGCAGGCCATTGTAAAACCTACTGTCAAAAGCAGAAGGGGAAAGACCCAACTATTCTGTGGAGATAATATCAGCCTCATAGCCATCAAAAGCTCTCATTTCTAAACCCATTAATGCTTAAGAGTTCCTCCAGAAATCGTTCTATGGTACTACGATACTTTTGACAATATCTTTATTATTGAGAATGATTTAACAAAATATTTGAAACGGAGTTGTAAGTAATCTTTTCATTAATATTTCTTCATCAATATTTTTCCCAACTATGCTTTAGCCTGCAAGATTTCATCAAAATTGTCAGGCTCCTTTTGGTCGCTGTGAGCATTAATGGGTTAAAGTCAGGAGAAAGGCAAGCATCTATGGGATCTAGGAAAGCAACTCTACCTTTCATTGACCCTTCATACCAGTAGTATGCTCTGAGAGGGAAAAGCATGAACAGTTAGGAACCCACACAAAGCCGCTAGAGCTGCCATAAGAAATCCTATTCATTATGGTAATGTAATACACTACAGCAACACTAACTCCAATCCTGATACCAAACAATGTAATACTGACCCCCTCTACAACCCTGTGTTGTGCCTAAAATACAAGATAATCAGATAGTGATAGTGCATGATCATAGGCAAACAACTAATTGGTGAGAGAGAGAGAGAGAGAGAGAGAGAGAGAGAGAGAGAGAGAGAGAGAGAGAGAGAGAGAGAGAGAGAGAGAGAGAGAGAGAGAGAGAGAGAGAGAGAGAGAGAGAGAGAGAGAGAGAGAGAGAGAGAGAGAGAGAGAGAGAGAGAGAGGGAGGGAGGGAGAGAGAGAGAGAGAGATTTTACTTACCGATATACCTTGTTCCCTCCTGTCTGTATCCATCAGGACAGGTACACTCATAACTCCCAGGTGTGTTGATACAGGTATGGGGACAGCTATGGCGATGAGTGGCACATTCATCAAGATCTATAAATAACAACAATAACACAATCAACAGGTACATAACAACAAAACAACATCCAAAAAATGAAATCATAACAAATAATAAAGAGCTTGTTATTGTTTTGATGAGTATAGATATATCTGCATTAGATACAACAATATTCCAAAGCACCTTTGTAATTATAAGTAAATATATCAAAATCCTGTTCTAAATATTAGGGCAGATAGGACATTTTACACAACCTCGAGCCAGATTGCCACCCAAGTGTCAGGCAAAGCTAGGCCAACAAGCCCATGAAATCATATCTGATGATGGCTTTTGCATGGAGCAAAGCGGGTAATGAGTACGTGACCCTGAAAATCTTGACTGCGCAGTAGGACATGAGGGGTGACTGCTCTACCGGTCGCTGGCAGGCGTTGACTGGTTGACTGGTACAGGATTGAAATATCTTCATTGAACTGCTACTTACCTTTACATGTCTTCCCATCAGTGTTGAGTGTGTAGCCTTTCGGACAGGAACACTTGTAACTGCCAACTGTGTTTTTGCATGTAAACTCACAAGGACTGGGGCTGTTCTGGCATTCATTCACATCTGAAACAAGAGCAACACACATACATGCATGATCACTGCAATACACATGTATATAGACTGCAATCAATTGTGCTGTTCAAGTGGACTTACATATAGCAAGTCTCTACAAACCTGCAGCCTATGTTTTTCATAATAGCCAGACACCTAGGGTTAATATGCTATTCTCCAGGCAGAAGGTAAACAATCATTAAAATGACCATGAAGTTGTGACAAAGAAATTATTTTTCTTTTATAAAATCTTTTTCATAATTGATCAATCTATGTGAAATATTACAATTTGTATACTGTTGGAATAAAAATATCCTGACACTATGAGATAGCATTACTCACCTACATGTTGATACAACAACCATTCTTACAAATATCAAGTATCTCAGAACACTGATCAATATTAACTATGAGTCTTACTTACCCACACACTTCCTGCCTGTGTGGTCAGCCTTGTAGCCTCTGTGACACACACACCTGAAGGCCCCCAGCGTGTTGATACAACGACCATTCTTACAGATATCAGGCATCGAAGAACACTCATCAATATCTGTAACACAAACAAAATTGCGTAAAGAAAATATAACAATAAATGTCAAACTAAAATATTGTATTCTGAAGATAAACTATAATAGACAATTCATTTAATTAGTTTATGTCCTACTCTTGACAGGAGATGACTTGTACAATCCTCAAAACAGTCAAGAATGAAAATAGTTAAGTGTACAAGGGTAGTATAATAACAATTACCTTCACCATTAGGTCCAAATCCTGTTCCAAATGGACACAATGCACTATATTGACCTGAAATGACAATGCCAAAAAATTCATGAACAATCAACTGTCAAATATGCAAACACATACAAAGACAGTTTTCTGTTTTTTCAGAAGGGGCACACATCCTTAAGTTATTTGACAGAGTTCGATTTGCAAAATATCCAATGATGTACAGGTGTTAAGAGAAAAATATATATCACAGAACTAATAATATAATAAGGGATTAAAGGGAATTATTATATAATACATGTAAGTTGTGATGAATATGCTGTATATTAAACGAAGTTGCCACGTTAAAACTATCATTATATCAAATATCACATATCTAATGAAAAAATGGTACGCTCCATGAACTCTATATTGGACAAAGGTGCCATTTCTTGAAAAACTTTGAAATATGAATAATGAAAACACTGCTTAAAGTCTCTTTGAGATAAATACAAGGGCATGTTTTCTGTGTGTCTTACTTGATCCCTTGCTGGGGCATCGTTCACAGCGGGGGCCCCAGGCGGCACCATTGGCACAGCAGCACTGCGTCTTGGTCGAGATGGCTAGGTTAAAGCCGTGGGTCGCACAGCGCCCACCGCGGACCTCAAGGTAACACTTGCCCTGACGGCGATCTAAGGAAAAAAACAGGGAATTGAACATTTTAAACATATCAAATATGTATGCGCTCCGTGGATCTTAAGAAAACATTTGCCCTGACAACGATCTACAAAAGTAACAGGGAATTGAGCATTCTATGCATATCAAGATGACATTTGCCATGCCAAAGATCTATGAAAAAAATGTAATTAAGCATTTTTAACATATCTTATATTCGTTCACTCTGCGAACTTTAAGACAACACTTGCCCTGACAAAAATCTAAGGAAAAACATGGAATAGTGTATTCTAAACATATCTAATATTTGTGCACTCTAAAAAAGGCTATCCGCCGATCATAGGAAAAAACACGACTTGAGTATATTCAACATATCTAATATGTGTGCACTCTAAAAAAGACCAGACTTTTTTGGTGATACCTTTATGACATGAATATAGGTTTGAAAATTAGGAGTGATATAGATCAATACTTTTCAACTTTACTTCAATTACATTTCTAATCTGAAGTGCCATTCATAAATTGTTTTCTCGGGATTGGTATATTCATAAGATGATATGTTTCAAAGGCAACATAAGCATGATAAACTAGGTTTTTTTTAACCTAAAATCATAATTACCATTTTACTCTGGTCATCAATGGCTATACCATACTGTTGTTTTGTATTGAACAAAATGGATACATCTACAGCCTGCCTGGAGCTCAAGTTAAGTCTGGGATAGCTTTTGCTATTATTGAAGACTAATCCATAACATACCAATGCAAGATTTTCCGTCATCGCTGGTCTCAAATCCAGGGAAGCACTGACATCTGTATCCTCCCTCTGTGTTCAGACACCTGCCATTCTTACAGGCACCTGGCACCGTGCGACACTCATCAATGTCTGGAACAATAGAAATAGAACAATACATAATGCAAATATCTGCACCCTCCCTCTGTGTTCAGACACCTGCCATTCCTACAGGCTCCTGGGACCGTGCGACACTCATCAATGTCTGGAACAATAGAAATAGAACAATACATAATGCAAATATCTGTATCCTCCCTCTGTGTTCAGACACCTGCCATTCCTACAGGCACCTGGCACCGTGCGGCACTCATCAATGTCTGAAACAATAGAAATAAAACAATACATAATGCAAATATCTGCACCCTCCCTCTGTGTTCAGACACCTGCCATTCTTACAGGCACCTGGCACCGTGCGGCACTCATCAATGTCTGAAACAATAGAAATAGAACAATACATAATGCAAATATCTGCACCCTCCCTCTGTGTTCAGACACCTGCCATTCCTACAGGCTCCTGGCACCGTGCGACACTCATCAATGTCTGAAACAATAGAAATAGAACAATACATAATGCAAATATCTGCACCCTCCCTCTGTGTTCAGACACCTGCCATTCCTACAGGCTCCTGGCACCGTGCGGCACTCATCAATGTCTGAAACAATAGAAATAGAACAATACATAATGCAAATATCTGTATCCTCCCTCTGTGTTCAGACACCTGCCATTCCTACAGGCTCCTGGCACCGTGCGGCACTCATCAATGTCTGAAACAATAGAAATAGAACAATACATAATGCAAATATCTGCACCCTCCCTCTGTGTTCAGACACCTGCCATTCCTACAGGCTCCTGGCACCGTGCGGCACTCATCAATGTCTGAAACAATAGAAATAGAACAATACATAATGCAAATATCTGCACCCTCCCTCTGTGTTCAGACACCTGTCATTCTTACAGGCTCCTGGCACCGTGCGACACTCATCAATGTCTGGAACAATAGAAATAGAACAATACATAATGCAAATATCTGCACCCTCCCTCTGTGTTCAGACACCTGTCATTCCTACAGGCTCCTGGCACCGTGCGGCACTCATCAATGTCTGAAACAATAGAAATAGAACAATACATAATGCAAATATCTGCACCCTCCCTCTGTGTTCAGACACCTGCCATTCTTACAGGCACCTGGCACCGTGCGGCACTCATCAATGTCTGGAACAATAGAAATAGAACAATACATAATGCAAATATCTGCACCCTCCCTCTGTGTTCAGACACCTGCCATTCCTACAGGCTCCTGGCACCGTGCAGCACTCATCAATGTCTGAAACAATAGAAATAGAACAATACATAATGCAAATATCTGTATCCTCCCTCTGTGTTCAGACACCTGCCATTCCTACAGGCTCCTGGCACTGTGCGACACTCATCAATGTCTGAAACAATAGAAATAGAACAATACATAATGCAAATATCTGCACCCTCCCTCTGTGTTCAGACACCTGCCATTCCTACAGGCTCCTGGCACCGTGCGACACTCATCAATGTCTGAAACAATAGAAATAGAACAATACATAATGCAAATATCTGCACCCTCCCTCTGTGTTCAGACACCTGCCATTCTTACAGGCACCTGGCACCGTGCGGCACTCATCAATGTCTGAAACAATAGAAATAGAACAATACATAATGCAAATATCTGCACCCTCCCTCTGTGTTCAGACACCTGCCATTCCTACAGGCTCCTGGCACCGTGCGACACTCATCAATGTCTGAAACAATAGAAATAGAACAATACATAATGCAAATATCTGCACCCTCCCTCTGTGTTCAGACACCTGCCATTCTTACAGGCACCTGGCACCGTGCGGCACTCATCAATGTCTGAAACAATAGAAATAGAACAATACATAATGCAAATATCTGTATCCTCCCTCTGTGTTCAGACACCTGCCATTCCTACAGGCTCCTGGCACCGTGCGGCACTCATCAATGTCTGAAACAATAGAAATAGAACAATACATAATGCAAATATCTGTATCCTCCCTCTGTGTTCAGACACCTTCCATTCTTACAGGCTCCTGGCACCGTGCGGCACTCATCAATGTCTGGAACAATTGAAATAAAACAATACATAATGCAAATATCTGCACCCTCCCTCTGTGTTCAGACACCTGCCATTCCTACAGGCTCCTGGCACCGTGCGGCACTCATCAATGTCTGAAACAATAGAAATAGAACAATACATAATGCAAATATCTGCACCCTCCCTCTGTGTTCAGACACCTGCCATTCCTACAGGCACCTGGCACCGTGCGGCACTCATCAATGTCTGAAACAATAGAAATAGAACAATACATAATGCAAATATCTGCACCCTCCCTCTGTGTTCAGACACCTGTCATTCTAACAGGCACCTGGCACTGTGCGACACTCGTCAATGTCTGAAACAATAGAAATAAAACAATACATAATGCAAATATCTGCATCCTCCTCTGTGATCAGACACCTACGGCACTTGTCAATGTTTGAAACAATAGAAATAGAACAATACATAATGCAAATATATATACAAAGGTGCATGACCAGCAAATCAGGGAAAACAAAGGAAAACACTAAGGAGATATATGTAATAAGATTCTTAATCATAAAGTACTATAGAATTTGAAATGATTCTGAGCATGTAATCAATCAGAATTTACCAAAATTAGAAAATCTCGCAAAATTAAATTTGGATTCAAATCTACCCCCATCTTGTGTTAATGTGTAATAAAATTGTTTGGTAAAATTAAATTCTGAAAGGTCATTTTTGTTCAAATTCGGTATATTTGCACCCCGGATTAATTTCCTATTGTACAGTGCCTAATACAAAGATATCACCTCTTCATGTCTAGTTCATAAAGGAAAATGACAATCCTCAAAAAAGTTGCTGATTCAAAAAACTCATCATGATCAATGCCAGGCACTGGGAGCTTTTTTCCGATTCCTCTGGCTTCCTCCATTACTAACTACTAAATCATGATAAAGTGAAGTTGACTGAAAAATCCCTTTAGTTCTTGAGACGTACCTCTGCACTCATCTCCCATGCCTATCTGTTGGTAGCCTGGAGGACAGATACACATGAAAGTTCCCACCAGATTCTTACAGGCGTACTTGCAGTCATTGGCTGGAGTCTGACACTCATCAACATCTGAAATAGGACAAAATATGATATAATAATAATAACAATAATAATAATAATAATAATAATAATAATAATAATAATAATAATAATGATAATAATGATAATAATAATAACAATAATAACAATAATAATAATAATAATAATAATAATAATAATAATAATAATAATAATAATGATAATAATAATAATAATAATAATGATAATAATAATAATAATAATAATAATAATAATAATAATAATAATAATAATAACAATAATAATAATAAAATTGTCAGTTTTAAAGCGCTATTTCCATTGAAATGTTCAAAGGCTCAGAAAAGCACTGTACAGTGATCTATAAAGAAACTTGATCTATGAA
Source organism: Maea johnstoni (assembly GCA_963942565.1). Taxonomy (NCBI): domain Eukaryota; kingdom Metazoa; phylum Annelida; class Polychaeta; order Spionida; family Magelonidae; genus Maea; species Maea johnstoni. Next base: position 96,923,972 of record OZ012684.1, read on the forward strand.
AGAGCACTCAACCCATAAAAAAAGAGGAAATGGCAGGCAGATACCGAAAATGTTTTTGTTCATTGACTATTAAGCATTAAAACCCACTTATTCAGAACCTGGGATATCAACCAAAAATGTTTTGAGCATTAAGGATTTCTGGAACAATGTTAACATAGGAATAGAATAATGATGATTACGACTTTAAACTTCTGACAAGACTTTCTACAAAAATCTGCTTGTTCCCTGCTATTGATTTGTGCACACATAATAATAATATTGTCATTTGATAATAATAATAATAATAATAATAATAATAATAATAATAATAATAATAATAATAATGATAATAATAATAATAATAATAATAATAATAATAATAATAATAATAATAATAATAATAATAATAATAATAATAATAGTAATAATAGTTATAATGATAATAATAATAATAATAATAATAATAATAATAATAATAATAATAATAATAGAGATTCCATATTAAATACTGTATTAAGCTAGCAGTTTTCTAAGGGGTAGCATCCTGAATAGTGACATTACCTTCACAGTGTCTGCCGTCAGCAGACAGGGAGTAGCCTTTAGGACACACACATCTGAAGGATCCTATGATGTTCAGGCAGCGGAAAGCACATGTGTTGATGTGTCTCTCAAAACACTCATTGATATCTGAAATATCAGGGAAGTAGATGAATAAATTAGTATCTTAAAAATCCATGGATGGCAAGCTTTAAATACTAGGATGCACATGGCTTATAGCTTTAAATTACCTTGTTTTCAAAGCAGGGGATTGTTATAGTAACATAATACAGAGTCTAGTGATAGATCTAAATGAAGGTACGGTAGGTAAGATAGGATGAACTTCATCTCTATCAATTAGGGTATTGACAGCCATACGGTTGGTGAGGTGATTCCACAATAAAAAGTGGATATGTATTTCCATTTTCCCCTAGACCAGTCAGATTTTAAAAATATATCATTCACTACCAAAATCTATCATTTTACATTTTCCTTTTCTTTATTGCCTAACATATCAACAATTTTGTTTTAGAATAATATGTTTCCATAGTCTTCTAAGACAAATGTTTTAGGCTTTAAACAATCAATTTGCAAGGCTTTTCTATCATTCCTTACCCTTTTTATATTCCAGTTTTTAATACTTAAAGACAAACGTACTATAGTACAGTAAAGAACAGAGCTTTATAACTTAACCCTTCCAATGCTGAGGTCACTTTAGTCCTAAGCACAAGAATGCAAAGAATTTTGAAAAACCATCTATACCCTGTCATGTTGGTATTCATTGGATAGCTCTCGCTAAGTACTCTCAGATGAGTACTTATTGACAAGGTTTCAGTCACTTTTCAGGTTATTTTGCATTATTTTGCATTGGCCAAATTAGCCACCAGCAGCATGCGGGTTATAGTCAATGAATACCAACATGACAGGGTTTAGATGGTTTTCAAAAATATCTGCGTCCTTGCGCTTTGGAGGAAAGAAGTCTCAGCATTAGGGGTTAATGCTTAAAGACAAACCTAATATAGTACACTGAAGTACATTGCTTTATAACTAAAAGTGCATGTTACCTTGACATGTTTCTCTAGGACCTGGGGCAAATCCTGTGCTACAACTGCACTCAAATCCTCCAACAACATTAGTACAGGTACCGTTGCCACAGATATTCCCGACTGCACACTCGTCAGCATCTAAAATAGGCGATAAAGAGAGATATTAGCTAAACTCCTCACAACAACATTAGTACAGGTACCACTGAGATATTATTCCGACTGTGCCCAACTCAATTCTAAAAATAGATAATAAGCTTTAAAAAATCAGGCGTTATTAAATTGCTAAGAATATGCTTGAGTTATGTAGGAAAGAAAAGTATCAAGCATAATTCGTATAATATTGGCGCTTTTTTCTCCATGCAACACATATAAACAGCCGCAACACAGAAATACTCAAATTTCTTGTCCAAAGGTGGCTAAGACTGCAATGCCAAATAAAAGGTTTTTGAACTTACCAACACAGTTGGTTCCTGAGGCGTCTAGCGTGAAGCCGTAGGGACATTCACATCCGAAGGAGCCATCAGTGTTGATACAGATACCATTGTTACAGATGTGTGGGATGATCTGACATTCATCAATATCTGAAACACAAAAGAATGTTATATTATCAAGATATTAAATCTTAGTATTTCTTCAAGGAATTGAATTTAAAAATTTGCACCCTTATATGCAACTGTACATCAGTTTGATACTAAAAGCTGCATAAGTTCAAAACTTATTGACCTTTAGAACATTGCAAATGAGCATTCATAAATTTGCTGATATATACTATATAAGTCAAAAGCTTCCCTGTGATTACTATTTTGTGTATAAAAATTCCGGAATAAGTTATTATATCCAACAATTTAATTCTATTAGAAAAGCAAAGTTTTTTTTTACCTTTTAAATTTAACAAATGAACATTATTAAATTTTGATATATCCTATGTTAATCCATAATCCATATATGCCGTAAGCTAATTAATCTATTGATAAGCATCAAAAATGTTGATAATCCATCCTATGTGAATCCAGGGCTGACTGACCTTTCATGGTTTCGCCGACTGTTTCCTTGACGTACCCGTACCCGTCGGGGCAGAGGACAGCGAAGCCGCCCTCCTGTGGGGTGGGGCACACCTCGCAGGGGTTGCTACCCCAGGCGGCACCCTGGCTGCAGCAGCACTGAGCCTTAGTCATGTTAGACACCCTCGGCTCCAGGCACAGACCACTCTCAAACTTATTGTAGCAGTTGCCCCTCCTGATGTCTGAAATACACAGAGAGAGGAAACAGGTGAATGGGGGCATGATTGTAAGAGATGCTGATAGATTATCAAATAAACCACCTATGTCTGTACAAAACTCACAATACCGTTTACATTCATTAGATTGAAACACACTTAGAGATGCTTAGAGATTATCAATTAACAATTTCATATCTGTGCAAAACTCACAGTACTGCTTGCACACATTATTTTGATCAGCGCAGTGCATCATTTCTGACAAGATGAACACTAGTTTGAAATAACTCCAGCTCAATGTTATTCTATGTATAATGCCTGATTCATTATCCTTATACGCGTCATCCTGACAGAAGTGAATTATTGTTTATAAACAGATATCTTAAGATATTATCATAATGACCTTACCTCTACAGTCTCTTCCATTGGATGAGAGGATAAATCCTTCAGGACAGGTGCAGACGAAGCTACCGTCCGTGTTACGGCAGTCGCCATTATAACAGATACCAGGGATGGTCACACACTCATTGACATCTGAAAAAACAAACACAAACTATAGTAAGTCATAAGCTACCGTCCGTGTTACGGCAGTCTCTATTACAACAGATATCAGGGATGATCCCTCACTCATTGACATCTGAAAAAAATTAACACAAACTATAGCACTCTCCTATCAGTAATATAGCTAGTTTTGATTGATAAGTGCCCATTTCAAATTTTTACTCATGAATGAATCCTAGTACAATAGGAAACTTAGCAACATATACAACACACAGGCAGACCTGGCATTTTACATGCACGATTGCCCCTGGGATTCCTGGGTAGAAATAATCTGACAGGCCTGTGTTGCCACATCTAAAGAAAGTTTGAGCATTGAGCCATCTGAGTCATCAATATATGTGCCTGATTATCTTGACCACACAGCTGGGTATGCCCGTGCAACTGCTCTACTGGTCGCTGGCAGGCGACTGGTCAACTGGTGCATAAATGAAATATCTTCACTGTATTGTCATATGTAGATAAGGCCTAAAAAGAAAGTTGGTTGTTTCCTGTAACCCTACCCTAACAAGTTTTTACTCCAAAAAATCCTTACCTTGAAATTTTTTCCGCTCTTTTAACTCCCAATCAATTTAAAACATGCATGAAACACACTTTTTTGATAAAAGAAATAATCCCCCCAAATGTTTTAACCTACCTACCCTATTTTTTTGGACTGTTACAAGAAAAAAACAATTTATTATTTTCGGCCTGATCATTGACTTACCTATACATTCATCCAAGGTTGGGGAGAGCTTGTAGCCGTCGTAGCATGTACACTCGAAGGTTCCCTCAACGTTACGGCAAGTTCCTTTGTTACAGATGCTGGGAACTTCAACACATTCATCCACATCTGAAAAGGATTTGTAAAAGATTATACTCCTTTTCTTAAAAAGGCTTCATATTTATGGCATTTATACAGACCAAAATGATATATCAAAGTAAAGATATCTATATGTATATATTGTTATTATTAGCTCATTGATGGCAGTAGTGGCTAAAACGGCCTGACTATTATGGTAATGTTTTTCGAAAAATATTTGAAAGAGAAATGTTGTCTAGATGTCACAACTCTCCTTCAAAAAATTCAAAAATTGTGATCTATTCCAAAATCATTTTCAAAAGTCCAGATGCTAGTTATCATAGAAATCTTAAGACATGAATGGGCGAAGAGCCTTGCATCAAAATCAAAGTCAGTTATAGCTTATAGGATTTTTTCCACAGGATTTAATTGTTATAATTAGAGGTATTGTTATGTATTGTTGTTTTCTCTCCTCAGCAACCAAAATCTTTTGTTACAATTAGAGGTATTGTTATGTATTGTTGTTTTCTCTCCTCAGCAACCAAAATCTATTGTTACAATTAGAGGTATTGTTATGTATTGTTGTTTTCTCACCTTTGCAACCATCCTCTTATGTTACAGGCTATTATGTATAGTTGTTTCCTATCATCTATTGCTACAGAGCTATCTTTATGTATTGTTTTTTCCCCATCATCTATTGTTATAGAGGTATTGCTATATATTGTTTTCTCTCACCTCTGCAGTTTCTGCCGTCTTCGCTGACGACGTACCCACTCTGGCAGTTACAGATATTGTTATGTATTGTTATTGAGGTATTATTATATATTGTATTTTCTCTCACCTCTGCAGTTTCTGCCGTCTTTGCTGACGATGTACCCACTCTGGCAGTTACAGATATTGTTATGTATTGTTATTGAGGTATTATTATATATTGTATTTTCTCTCACCTCTGCAGTTTCTGCCGTCTTTGCTGACGATGTACCCACTCTGGCAGTTACAGATATTGTTATGTATTGTTATTGAGGTATTATTATATATTGTATTTTCTCTCACCTCTGCAGTTTCTGCCGTCTTTGCTGACGATGTACCCACTCTGGCAGTTACAGATATTGTTATGTATTGTTATTGAGGTATTATTATATATTGTATTTTCTCTCACCTCTGCAGTTTCTGCCGTCTTTGCTGACGATGTACCCACTCTGGCAGTTACAGATATTGTTATGTATTGTTATTGAGGTATTATTATATATTGTATTTTCTCTCACCTCTGCAGTTTCTGCCGTCTTTGCTGACGATGTACCCACTCTGGCAGTTACAGATATTGTTATGTATTGTTATTGAGGTATTATTATATATTGTATTTTCTCTCACCTCTGCAGTTTCTGCCGTCTTCGCTGACGACGTACCCACTCTGGCAGTTACAGATATTGTTATGTATTGTTATTGAGGTATTATTATATATTGTATTTTCTCTCACCTCTGCAGTTTCTGCCGTCTTCGCTGACGACGTACCCACTCTGGCAGTTACAGATATTGTTATGTATTGTTATTGAGGTATTATTATATATTGTATTTTCTCTCACCTCTGCAGTTTCTGCCGTCTTCGCTGACGACGTACCCACTCTGGCAGTTACAGATATTGTTATGTATTGTTATTGAGGTATTATTATATATTGTATTTTCTCTCACCTCTGCAGTTTCTGCCGTCTTCGCTGACGACGTACCCACTCTGGCAGTTACAGATATTGTTATGTATTGTTATTGAGGTATTATTATATATTGTATTTTCTCTCACCTCTGCAGTTTCTGCCGTCTTCGCTGACGACGTACCCGCTCTGGCAGTTACAGGTATTGTTATGTATTGTTATTGAGGTATTGTTATGTATTGTTGTAGAGGTATTGTTATGTATTGTTATAGATGTATTGTTATGTATTGTTATAGATATATTGTTATGTATTGTTATAGAGGTATTGTTATGTATTGTTATAGAGGTATTGATATATATTGTTGTTTTTTCTCACCTCTGCAGTTTCTGCCGTCTTCGCTGACGACGTACCCGCTCTGGCAGTTACAGGTGAACCCTCCCAGGGTGTTCCTACAGCGACCGTTCTGACAGATACCGATCATGGCGCGACACTCGTCAACATCTGAACAAAGACAAACAAAAACACCATAAAACATCATAATATGTGTACTCATTCAGGGTATACCAATACTATATAGTTCTAAAGACGCATGACTGAAACTATCATAATATATGTACTCATTCAGGTTATACCAATATAGTACCTAACACAGAAACATGACTGAAACTATCAGCCTTTGATCTAGTCTATAGTACTACTGGTAGTAGGACAGTATAAGGCTATGTAAAGGCCATTTGCAACTAAATACCACTCTGGGCCTCTGTTTTTTTTAACTTAAGGGTCTAGTGTAGGCTGTTATGTTTAGACATTTTTTTCAAAGAATGTAACTGGGTTCCTATTCTGGTTTATAACTTTTGCACAAGACATACAAGTATTTTAGTAATACCATATGAATATTGTTCCATTGAAAGATTTCTGGGGCCTAGAATATCTATTCATGCTTAACTGGCCCCTAACTTAAAAGGTTGTGATCTAACCTAGCGAGTGAAGGATGTAATTTCTTACCAAAGCAGTCTCCATTGTTTGTGAGAGCGAAGCCGTCATGGCATTGACAGGTAAAGGAACCTATTGTGTTATGACAGGTACCATTTCTACACACACCAGGCTGGGACGTACACTCATCAATGTCTGAAACAATAAAAGACAATGTACAGGTGAAGGAACCTATTGTGTTATGACAGGTACCATTTCTACACACACCAGGCTGGAAGGTACACTCATCAATGTCTGAAACAATAAAAGACAATGTACAGGTGAAGGAACCTATTGTGTTATGACAGGTACCATTTCTACACACACCAGGCTGGGAGGTACACTCATCAATGTCTGAAACAATAAAAGACAATGTACAGGTGAAGGAACCTATTGTGTTATGACAGGTACCATTTCTACACACACCAGGCTGGAAGGTACACTCATCAATGTCTGAAACAATAAAAGACAATGTACAGGTGAAGGAACCTATTGTGTTATGACAGGTACCATTTCTACACACACCAGGCTGGGAGGTACACTCATCAATGTCTGAAACAATAAAAGACAATGTACAGGTGAAGGAACCTATTGTGTTATGACAGGTACCATTTCTACACACACCTGGCTGGGAGGTACACTCATCAATGTCTGAAACAATAAAAGACAATGTACAGGTGAAGGAACCTATTGTGTTATGACAGGTACCATTTCTACACACACCTGGCTGGGAGGTACACTCATCAATGTCTGAAACAATAAAAGACAATGTACAGGTGAAGGAACCGATTGTGTTATGACAGGTACCATTTCTACACACACCAGGCTGGAAGGTACACTCATCAATGTCTGCAACAATAAAAGACAATGTACAGGTGAAGGAACCGATTGTGTTATGACAGGTACCATTCCTACACACACCAGGCTGGAAGGTACACTCATCAATGTCTGCAACAATAAAAAACAATGTACAGGTGAATGAACCTATTGTGTTATGCTTTGTGTTATTGTGAAATATATAATTGATATAGAAACATTGAAGAATGGATACTGACAAAATATGAGCCATAGAATTATGTGAAACACTATGACACGACATGGCACCAGTAATGCCTTTTGATATTTTGCTTTTTAGATACATTTTACTGGATTGATTGAATTCCACAAATTTTTGCAATATTAAATATTTGAAAATATTTACCATTTTGGCGTACTACTTCATATCCTCATCACTTACCTACACATCCGTCCTTCTCAGATGAGAGCCTGAATCCTCTGTGGCAGATACAGCTGAAGCTGCCTACGAGATTCAGACAGTCTCCATTCCTGCAGATACCTGGCCTCTCTACACACTCATCAACATCTGAAATACACAAAGAAAAATACACTCTGTTAATGCTTAAATGAGAGTGACATGCACGGAAAGTACCTAAATGTAGGCAGTTTATAGGGTACAAAGCAGTAGCAAAGGCATTCTTATCTAAATGTGAGCGACTTATAGGATAACATGTTGTAGCTAGACTGATCATGCATAACTGCCTTTGAATTTTTTTTTCATATTTCCTTAGATGGAGTTCTGATTCCCTGACCAGTGAAAATATAAAGAAAATGCTAGAATGAGCTATGCCACACCCAAAGGTTGTATGACTATTCACTAACATATTCTGATTAAACAATGTCAAAAAATGCCTTATCACAATTAAGCCTAATATTATAGAAAAGGTGAGTATAAATGACATTGCCAATGAACTGTACTATTAGACTCACCTGTGCAGTCTCTGCCATCCCGACCGAGGGTGTAACCGGCAGGGCACTCGCAACGGAAACTACCTGGGGTATTCACACACTGGGCATTTCCACGGCACGGCTGACGCGAGCTCTGGCACTCATCAATATCTGAAACAACAATACAACAAGACAATGGGTCAATTGTTCACACACTGGGCATTGCCACGGCACGGCTGGCGCGAGCTCTGGCACTCATCAATATCTGGAACAACAATACAACAAGACAATGGGGTAATTGTTCTTAAACTGGGCAATGCCACGGCAAATACTTCTTAATATCACATCAAAATTAAACACTCTTTGTGAAACTAAATGACACAGAAATTGATTAGAGTGATAAAAGTGAAAAAATATTCCTAGCAAACAATATATTCTGGAATTTCTAAATACCAGTTTTAAGACTCATTGAACAATTCTAACAGAGATAGATAAGAGTGATCATGACAGCGATAACAGATTGTAAGGCCTATTCAAGATTCCTATGAGACTACTTAGTGGGCATCAAAACATGTTCTAAACACCATGATTGCCATTCTATTTGTTATTATTCCATCAGATGATTTCTTATTCCTGATTTCTTTCCTATCAGACTAGTAATCAAGTGTTAGACACTGTACTTACAATCAAAGGCCCAAATTTCGATTCTACTTCATTTATTATAATCTAAGAGGTAATTTCTTAACTTTTTTCCCCTGAATTTTTATATTTGCCGATATACTTACCATCGCAGATCATGATTTCAGCATTGTACCTGTATCCAGCGGGGCAGTCACAGCGGAAGCTACCCACAGTATTGATACACACTCCATTCAGACACAGGTTGGGGATCAGGTTACACTCATCCATATCTGAAGTGGGAAAAATGAGAAAACATTGTAAAAAAGTCAAAAAGCACCACTTACAATTTTTGGTCACTTTAAGAGTCTTTACCCCATGAGTCTCTCATTCATAAACAATGCTTAATATCTTTTTGTAATCTAAAATATCAGCCTACATATTTCACATACCCCAAACACATTCAATGCTTGCAGGTTTCATATTGGTAAGTTTAGCAGATAGACAATGTTCGTTTCTTCAAGAAATGGAGAAATTGGGTTCAACATCTCATCTGTGTGATATTTGGTGTTTAATTGAATTATGACAATGAGAAACACTAGTTTTGTGTGAAACAAACACTTTCAAGTGCAACATTAATTTGTGAGATGCAAAGAGTTTTTGATTTTGAGCCAATCAATTAGTGCAATGAATAGCTGATCAGATAGACTCACCATCAGTGCTGCCTGTTGTGGGGTCGATGATAGTCCCGGGTCCAGAGCCACACAGAACCAAGTACGCAGCTAGAGAGGAAAGAGCAAACTAATAACATCAACTTCTTGATAGAACTGATAATCAATAAAATGTTTCTCTATAATTCTAATGCTCATCAGTCATCACAAGAAGTTGAAAAACACACACAAAAAAAACAATAGTATAAACAGATCAGAATGCAAAACATGCAAAAGACTACTACCCTACATTCTATAGTAAAACGTTCCTTATAACAAAATGTAGAGATTGTATTATGATATAGGAATGCTTACTGATCCTTGAATTATCAATCAAAGAGAGATGCACATAATCAATGATCATATTGTAGATTTGTATAATGCCTGATGAGAAAACTAGAAAATGATATATACACTACACACGTTTGGATAAAACATTGGTTTGTAGATGTACAATTAACTGCATTATTGAAGAAATATGTCCTGGCTGTCTTTGTAACTACATAAAAAGCAAATAGTTGAATATACAAAATTACCATCACTGAAAAAAATGTAAATGTATCATAAACTAACATAATTAATGAAGAGAGGTGCCCTGCTTGTCTTTATTACTATTTAAAAGGCAATATCAAATAAACAGATTTATCATAACACAGAAAACAAACATAAATGTCTCTACTGTAAATTCCCTATAATTTGGGACACTTTTTAATAATTACAAATTTTATGGATTGAGGATGGCCCATGTTCCGAGTCAGGGGCAGGGTACATTTATAAACCAATGATTTGTTAGGATAATTCAGTCATGGTAATTTTATATATTGTTACCTTAACTCAAAACTTAAAACTTAAAACAAACAAAAAGACTCTAGTGTACTCACATGTTCCGAGTCTTGGGCAGGGTTCACATGGGTCGTTCCAGGCCTGGCCCACGGAGCAACAGCATTGCTTCTTGGTGAGGTCTGTGGCCAGCGAGTTCTCACACACATACTGGTACGGCGGGGTGGTCGAGTTAAAGATGGTCATGTAACAGTTTCCCTTTCTCATATCTGAAACAGCGCAATAGAGTAAAACACACGTACTGGTACGGCGGGGTGGTTGAGTTAAAGATGGCAGTGTAACAGTTTCCCTTTCTCATATCTGAAACAGTACAATAAAGGAGATCCTGTCATTTTGGAACACCTGTTTTAACTGAACGCCTGTTTTAACTGAATACCCCCATATGCAACACATTTTCTGAAAGCTTATCAATATAAATGTTCTACTTTTCAAATTTTTGAATACCTGTATGGTTTGAACACTTTGGTATCACTGCACACCTAGATCCAGTTTCCCAAAACAACACATCAATTAATAAATGTGTAAGTAGACAAAAATTGAAAAAACTGAAAAAATCTTTGGCCTTAGAAGATAAGCTGTATTTGTATTTAAGATTCTTTATTTCAAACTTTTGTAGTGTAAAATGTTCAAGTATTTTTTCAAAGGGCTGAGTTCATATTCTACCTTGGGGTATGGCTGAGGCTTGTCCACATATATACCACAGATTGGGTATTCTTTATATAATTAAATGTAGTGTTTGCTTCCTTTTAGAAATATGCTTTCAAAAGACAACTAGAATGTGAAAGTTAATCAAACTTTTTTCTCTTTGTGTAGGTCTAGACCATCTTTGGTTAAATGTATGCTCTCAGTACCAAGTGGTTTAAATATTTCCTGTAGCTTGTAGCTGTTGTGCAATTAATCAATTTAGAGAAAAGAAAATGTGAAGCATCTTTTCTTTGTCTTACCCATGCAGTCACGCTGTACCAAATGGTTTGAGTATATACTTAAGCTATTGTGTGGATTGCATTATTTATCAATCCAAATAATAAAAATCATATGAAGCATCTTTGTTTGGTCTTACCCATGCAGTCTCGGCTGTCGGGCATCAGCATGTGTCCGGGTGGGCAGATACAGGAGTAGTTGCCCTCGGTATTGACGCACGTTCCTACGCCACAGATAGCTGTGTTCACCTCACATTCATTCACATCTACAAACGAACACAAACAGTGTGTCAACAAACAGAAACAATGTATCAACAAACAGGAACAAAGTTTCACCAAACAGAAACAGTGTGTCCATCAGAAGCTTATAGAAAATAGCCTTGGATCACAACAAATGAGGAAGACAAATTGTGAAAACTGCATCCAGCGGCCAAAAAAGGCCTGACTTTTCAAGTGATATCTGTCTAACAAAAAAATGATAAGGAAAATGCATGAAGGAAAAATTTTCATCAGAGTTTAACTAAAGACAAACTCTTCTACAAACATTCCTTGAATGCATGCTCTACTACTAAGTTATTTTCAAAAGTTCCATAATCCAGACGATAGTTTCATAAATATTCTTCACGGGTTAAATAACACACCTTTCTATTACTATTGAAAATGAATCAAGGTACAATTAAAATTGATGGAGATCAGAGGTTTTCTGACATCTACTAGCCAGGGTACTTTGCAAAACCAGGGCTCAACACTAACAGTTGACTGCTGGCTCAGGCCAGTAAAATTTCCCCGAAATCATGACAGGATATGGTCACACAGAACTTTTTAAAGTCACTTGTTGCAACTTTCAACCCTCAAGAGCATGCTAAAACTCCTATATTAAGCTGCACGCCAGAGTATCGTATACTTCCTAAACTAAATATACCACTTTCTTGTAGTCATTTCCATGAAAATCGCTTTTATACTCAATTCTCTGCTGCAAGTGGAAATCTGTATGGCTGTCACATCTAGCGTCAACACTCCATCGTATACTGCTACTAGCTGGCTGCATTTGACCCATATAGATAAGGCCCTGCACGCCAGTGCCGGCCAGGTGGGTAGCGTTCTCTAGGGAGTGCGAATGATAGGAAGCATTGCTCCCAACCGTCCGGGCCACCACGGTACCGTGGTGGCCAGGACGGTTGGTACTGTGGCCATATCCTGTAATGATGGCTTTGGGCCGGTAAAAAAGACCTTAACTGGTACTACAGGGCCAATTAACATTTGGGGACATTCTTGTTAACAGGTTTGCCTTCAAGATTGTCCCATAATGTTTTTGAAATAAATGAAGATAAAATAAAATAAAAATGAATGTTGTCAGTGAATTTTGTGTAATGTTTTTTTTTTGTGTTATGTTAAAGAAGAATTTGTAGGACCAGTAAGTATTTTGCAGGACCAGTGGATTTTAGATGTTACTGGTCCTATGGGGCCAGAAACATTTTGAGTTAACAATGAGGCCTGAAAAATTAAATTGATTAAATTAATTATTTAAACCTCCCAACACAAGCCATCTTGGACTCATCAAGTGTGTATCCGTGAGGGCAGATACAGACAAAGCTACCGAAGGTATTATTACAGCTACCGCCGCTTTGACAGATTTCAACTTACCGACACAAGCCATCTTGGACTCATCGAGGGTGTATCCGTGAGGGCAGATACACACAAAGCTACCGAAGGTATTCCTGCAGTTACCGCCATGACAGATACCTGGGATAGCTGTACACTCATCAATATCTGAAAACACAGGAGAAAATAGTCACTTTATCCAGCTAACAGTTTCTCTTAATGTTCAATATATAAGATATAAGATATAAGATCTACACACGTAAAAGTTGATGGGCCCGTACGGCCCCGTAACGGGCCCATGTCCAAACGAGCCCGTTATCGGCCCGTTTTTCGATCCCTCAATATATCAACATTTCACAGCTTGAAAACCTGTAACAGTCCCATTATTTCTACGGCCCTGTTGCAACGAGCCCGCAACAGGCTTGTAATGGGCCCGTGACAAACCTGTAACGGGCCCGTTATAACGAGCCAATGCATGCCCGTCATTACATGCCCGTCATAACTGGTTCTGAGCCCGTAACGATCCCGTCAAAATAACGGGCCCTTTTGGACCCCTCTTTTTTACCAGTGTACATGGAACAATCATAAAGAACAACGATATTATAAGAATCTAATATTCTATAAGTTCATGAAGTATTGGGAACCCTCGTATAAGCTTTTGAAATCAGATCTGAATCTTTTAAGCACCCAAATATCAAAATTTAATTTTTCAAAATGCACATATCAGTCAGTTAGCTAGATAAATGTATATATGGATAAATATATAGATAAAAAAGTAGATAAGTTGATAAAGAAAAGAATGAATGAATAAATGAATTTAAAGATGAATAAATAGAAATAGAGATTAATGAATAAATAACTGACTCATTGTATATTTGGCCTATACCATGAAATGGCACTCACTATAAGTTATAGTTCTTAAAATTGCCACTAGGGGAAAACGATTATCAAAGTACTCAACTAGTTTCAAAATACATCTTCCCACTGTTTGGATATTGATGTATAAAGTTTATTAGAATATGACTCTCATTATTTATAAATCACAATGTTGAGAGCACAAGCGAGCATACATGATCGGTCAATATCAAAGGGAACAGTTTTCTTTGATAGGGTAAGGCAAACATTCCTTTTGAGTTTCCCTCTTCATCATAATGCTGATGTTTTCTTTAGTATACTGAATCTGAACTGTATTGAAAAATAAGAACTGCTCCCCTAGTTCATTCATAAATAACAACTGCTCCCTTGCTCAAACCTGACTGACCACTTGCCACACCTTTGTCAGTCCACAATAGGCAGTCATCGGAGCAGCAGCACTGTGGCAGTTTCTAGAACACATCTTCCGTACTTCCCTGTATGTTATCAAATGCTATGAATTCAAACTACACTATTTGAATATTCTATATCTTCCTTAAGTCCTTACCCTCTAGGATGACAGTGATTGTGTTGGGGCTGAACCCAGGTCCGCCTGGGCACAGGGTGTCGTATTGGTCTGTGCCGTTCCTGGGGCAGGCCTCGCAGAACCCGGTGCTGGTCTCGTCCCAGCCTCGGCCCACGGTACAGCAGCACGTGGCGCGAGACATCTGCTTGCCCAGGTCCTGCTTACAGCGACCACGCCCACCACGCGGAACCTCCATGTAACAGCTACCCTGACGCTTGTCTGAAAACAAACATCAACTTCTATATTTCCTTAAAACAAACAATGGCAATTACCATATATTGATTGGTTTAGAGAGATGGCCCAAATCTGTGGTAGAACTCAATTCCTCAAATGAGGGAGCTTAAATTTTGAGCTCCCCTGTTTGAGGGAGCTTAAACTTTAAGCTCCCTAGCTTGGGGGAGCTTAAATGCCTATAGTAGGTCAGCATGCAGATGATAAACTTGCTCTGCTCGAAATTATTGTAAGTTTCAACTTGTTGTGGATTTTGGGTGCTCCGGCTGAGGGGGGTTGTTTGGTACAATAAAACAAATATGACATCCCTGTGGGGTGGCTAACATTATTTTCTCCCCCTCGTGAGCATTGTCACCCAAGGGCGTAATAATAAAAGACTGCACGCCCAATTGCCACCCAGTTTCCTGGAGATGTATGCATGGATGACCATACAACTCAACATAGTTTCGATTTGCAAGCTACATGGGTCATTAATTTGCTTGGCATATTTTTTTGACATGCTATTCATGGGTGTTTGTACAACCAGGCACTGCCAGACATCCGGTCGACTGGTCCTGGAATTAAATGTCTGTACTATAAGTACTATAATGTAAGTACTATAAGGACTCTGGATAAGTTGCTGATAAAGTGTACGTACCTACACACCCAGTGCCGGTGGGGTTGAGCTCGTAATCAGGAGGACACTGGCACAGGTAGCTGCCCTGCTTGTTAACACAGGTACCGTACTGACAGCTGTCCTTGTTGTCACACTCATTGATATCTGAAATACACAGGAAAGATATGACAATTCTATAGCATTGACACAGGTAGCTGCCCTGCTTGTTGACACAGGTACCGTACTGACAGCTGTCCTTGTTGTCACACTCATTGATATCTGAAATACACAGGAAAGATATGACAATTCTATAGCATTGACACAGGTAGCTGCCCTGCTTGTTGACACAGGTACCGTACTGACAGCTGTCCTTGTTGTCACACTCATTGATATCTGAAATACACAGGAAAGATATGACAATTCTATAGCATTGACACAGGTAGCTGCCCTGCTTGTTGACACAGGTACCGTACTGACAGCTGTCCTTGTTGTCACACTCATTGATATCTGAAATACACAGGAAAGATATGACAATTCTATAGCATTGACACAGGTAGCTGCCCTGCTTGTTGACACAGGTACCGTACTGACAGCTGTCCTTGTTGTCACACTCATTGATATCTGAAATACACAGGAAAGATATGACAATTCTATAGCATTGACACAGGTAGCTGCCCTGCTTGTTGACACAGGTACCGTACTGACAGCTGTCCTTGTTGTCACACTCATTGATATCTGAAATACACAGGAAAGATATGACAATTCTATAGCATTGACACAGGTAGCTGCCCTGCTTGTTGACACAGGTACCGTACTGACAGCTGTCCTTGTTGTCACACTCATTGATATCTGAAATACACAGGAAAGATATGACAATTCTATAGCATTGACACAGGTAGCTGCCCTGCTTGTTGACACAGGTACCGTACTGACAGCTGTCCTTGTTGTCACACTCATTGATATCTGAAATACACAGGAAAGATATGACAATTCTATAGCATTGACACAGGTAGCTGCCCTGCTTGTTGACACAGGTACCGTACTGACAGCTGTCCTTGTTGTCACACTCATTGATATCTGAAATACACAGGAAAGATATGACAATTCTATAGCATTGACACAGGTAGCTGCCCTGCTTGTTGACACAGGTACCGTACTGACAGCTGTCCTTGTTGTCACACTCATTGATATCTGAAATACACAGGAAAGATATGACAATTCTATAGCATTGACACAGGTAGCTGCCCTGCTTGTTGACACAGGTACCGTACTGACAGCTGTCCTTGTTGTCACACTCATTGATATCTGAAATACACAGGAAAGATATGACAATTCTATAGCATTGACACAGGTAGCTGCCCTGCTTGTTGACACAGGTACCGTACTGACAGCTGTCCTTGTTGTCACACTCATTGATATCTGAAATACACAGGAAAGATATGACAATTCTATAGCATTGACACAGGTAGCTGCCCTGCTTGTTGACACAGGTACCGTACTGACAGCTGTCCTTGTTGTCACACTCATTGATATCTGAAATACACAGGAAAGATATGACAATTCTATAGCATTGACACAGGTAGCTGCCCTGCTTGTTGACACAGGTACCGTACTGACAGCTGTCCTTGTTGTCACACTCATTGATATCTGAAATACACAGGAAAGATATGACAATTCTATAGCATTGACACAGGTAGCTGCCCTGCTTGTTGACACAGGTACCGTACTGACAGCTGTCCTTGTTGTCACACTCATTGATATCTGAAATACACAGGAAAGATATGACAATTCTATAGCATTGACACAGGTAGCTGCCCTGCTTGTTGACACAGGTACCGTACTGACAGCTGTCCTTGTTGTCACACTCATTGATATCTGAAATACACAGGAAAGATATGACAATTCTATAGCATTGACACAGGTAGCTGCCCTGCTTGTTGACACAGGTACCGTACTGACAGCTGTCCTTGTTGTCACACTCATTGATATCTGAAATACACAGGAAAGATATGACAATTCTATAGCATTGACACAGGTAGCTGCCCTGCTTGTTGACACAGGTACCGTACTGACAGCTGTCCTTGTTGTCACACTCATTGATATCTGAAATACACAGGAAAGATATGACAATTCTATAGCATTGACACAGGTAGCTGCCCTGCTTGTTGACACAGGTACCGTACTGACAGCTGTCCTTGTTGTCACACTCATTGATATCTGAAATACACAGGAAAGATATGACAATTCTATAGCATTGACACAGGTAGCTGCCCTGCTTGTTGACACAGGTACCGTACTGACAGCTGTCCTTGTTGTCACACTCATTGATATCTGAAATACACAGGAAAGATATGGTAATTCTTTCATTAATCATAACATTACTAATGTGTCTTCCCATTTTTAAAGACTATGATTGTAGAACAACACAGTCCAGTTCCTGCAAGCCAATCAAAGACAAGTTTACAAGTTGCTCGTGTGAGTGAGCAGCCAATCAGAAGGCTAATTAGATTGAACAACAGGTAGGAATGTATTGTCTTCTGACCCACTATGGTCAGTCACAAAGCATTACCTGAGGCCTTTTTTCACCTATTAAGTGATTTAAAATGACTGATAAATGACTGATGTTTCATTGTGAAAAACTTAAAAACTCCCCATAGCATAGGACATGTCAAAAGCCCAATTTTGACAATATACATGATATAAAACCCCTTAAGTTTTAAAAACAGTCATCCTTACATTTAGTTCTATATATTGGCACCTGCTACTATCCAATCAATGTACTCTATATCTAGTTTTATTCCACATTCTTACATCATATTTGTGCCCATTTCTATCCAATCAACGAACACTATATCTAGTAGATTTATGGATACTAATTGATGAACTTACCTGTGCAGTTTCCACCTGTGATGTCGAGCTTGTAACCTTGGTTACAGATACACCTGAACATGCCAAAGATGTTCTCACACCTGCCGTTCACACACAGATTGTGGAACATGTCACACTCGTCAATGTCTGCAATGGAATGAAAGAAGAATCATGAAATAAGTGACCCTCTCTTATAGGAAATGGATGCCTAGCTGTCATAGAGTCTTCACAAAATGACTTAAAGTAATTTAGGTTTTAGCCAGCACCCAAATTTGGTTCTTTTAGCCATCTCACATGTATAATAAATAAACATGGGTCTTTCTGTATCCGAAGTTAATTAAGTAGATTTAAGGTTTCAGTAGTATTTGATAAGACAGATTTTGCCAAGATTAAACATGAAATCTATAAGAATTTACATTAACAGTGAGATCAATTATAGATAAAAATATGCTGGAAAACTGATAATTGTTCAGTAATGGTCACTTCATGGAGTTATTTCATATCTAATAGGTATGTTCACCTGATATTGTTACGTTACTTACCTACACAGGCCCTGTCGTTGTCTGTCGGGGAAAACCCCATATCACACTCACACCTATAGCCTCCTGGGTAGTTAAGGCACTGGCCGTTGTCACACAGGTTGGGGTTCAGAGAGCATTCGTCCACATCTGAAAGGTTATAGAAGAAACTGCATGTTACAAACACTTTAAAAGGTATCCCAGTTATGAGAATAATTCAGCATATCAGTTACATACTTCCGCATGTGTGACATTCTATTCGGCGTTGCTTTTCCTTAAATGTTGAGATCGAAGCACTCGAAGAACCACTTAATTCAGCATATAATTTATTGTAAATCACTAAATTATAAATTATTATCATATCCACATCAAATGTAAGTCCTTTCATTTGTCACAAGCTTAACCCTTCCAATGCTAAGGCCACTTTTGGCCAAAGTACAAGGACACAAAGATTTTAGAAAAATATCTTAACCCTGTCATGATGGTATCCATTGGATAACTCTCGCTGAGCACTTTCAGATGAGTGCCCATGTGCCAGGTATTCAGTTATTTTCCAGTTTTTTTGCATAATTATATGTTGGCCAAATTAGCCACCAGCAGCATAAGGGTTAATGTTAACTTACATGTTAGATAAATATTCACTTTCTGCATAGAAATACTAACATAAATGTTAAAAAGCTTGAAATTTACTTGTGACTTATATACGTAAGTGGAGAGTTATTTAGTAACATAAATAGATCCCCTTAAAGCCCTTATCATAGAAGAACTCATATTAGTAGCATCATCCATCAATAGGTGGCGCCACTAGTAAGTGCAGGCAGTACTCAGTAACTCACCAACACACTCGATACCATTGCCACTGAATCCCTCATCACAGACACACCTATAGCTGCCAGGGGTGTTAATACAGGCCGCGTCAGGGTCACAATCACCATTGTTACGCAAACATTCATTCATATCTACAACAAAAATAAGCATGTATTAAAAAAAGAATATAAAACAAGTGGTTTTAAATGTTTTGTTTGTCCCTTGAGTCATGTATAAATGAAACAAGTTAATGTTTCCTCAAACTGACCAGCCTAAAATGCAAGCATTTAACTGTTTCCATAGAATCCGAAATCCTAAGACAATGCGTGAGTGTGAAATAATAAACCTAAGCTCCCATAGTACAAAATCTCTACACTATGGCAATCTAACTATCCTTGTTGACCCATCTATGCTTGCAGTGGCCAAATGCAGCCTGACGATTATCAGGGAATACCTTAGGTGACAACATAGTTGAGAAAATATTTGAAGGATGAATCATATTCAAACTACTGCCAATAACTCTCATTCAAAGCTTTTCTGAAATGATTTTTTTTTCAAAAGACATTGCTAAAAGTATCATAGATCCAGGCAACTTCCAGAACTCTCAAGGATGAATATGTTAAGTATGAAAGCAACATCTTTATACCTACCTCTAAAGGTAAACCAGTGTGCCTGAATGTTGAATGGGTTATACATCCAAGCAATATCTTTATCATACCTGGTTCCACTACTTTTTCCCCTTTTGTCCTATTTATCCATTCCTTTTGCCTTAACTTTGTTTGACCCATTCACATAACTAAGTAATCATGTATATCTAAGCAATATCTTTATTCCACGTACCTCTGCAGGTGAAGCCTGTTCCTGTGAAGCCCTCCTTGCAGTCGCACTTGAATGACCCCTGTGTGTTGATACAGAGGGCGTTCGTATCGCATGTGTGCGCACCGGTATCGCACTCATCGTCGTCCGTGCAGCCAGGGGCGCCACTGTCGGGCTTGACGGAGTAGCCCGGCGAGCAGTCGCAGGTGAAGGAGCCCAAGGTGTTCTGGCAGGTGCCACTCAGACACAGGTTACGGTTCAACGCACACTCGTCAACATCTGAAGACGAGACAATGGTAAATATCAGTACATATCATTCCACTTGTAAATATCAGTACTTATTATACCTCACTTGAAAATTGCTCCTTCCAAGATTATTGTATGTTTTGACTTGTAATGTTTAGAGTGCCCGGGGGCGAGGGGAATTGTTTGGTATAATAAAACAAATATTACATCCCTGCCTTACAATTGTGCTCTTTTACACTAATACTTCCTTATAAATTCCCTTAACATCTTACAAGACTTAACAATACAATATACAGCTGATATGATGTTCCACTACTTGAAGTAGGCAGTGGAACATTCAAATCTGAAAAGCATCATCCATTGAGCATGTCAAGAGGATGATCATTTTTGTCACTTATTTAAACATATTTACAACAAACTGAAGTACAAAATATATCCGCCATAATTTGTAAATACAATACTTTTCTTCAATGCAGATGTTGAACTTGTACATGTTCATTTCTGTGTTTTCTCTGTGACTTACCTAGGCAGGATTTGGAGTCGGGGGATGGTGTAAGACCTCCTATACAGGTACATTGGTAGCTGCCGGGAACATTGCTACATTTATTCCTATTTTCTCTGTGACTTACCTAGGCAGGATTTGGAGTCAGGAGAGGGTGTGAGACCTCCTATACATGTGCACTGATAGCTGCCAGGAACATTGGTGCATTTTCCAGTACCACAGGGGCTGGACAGACACTCATCCACATCTGAAAGGGAGAAAATACAGTGAACATACAAAACAGTACAGTTTTTGGGAAGATGAATGAAGATACAGGGTGAAATGTAATAAAATCTCTGGAAAATCAAGCATTTCTTTTCTTAAACCATAGAATAGAATCTTCAGTTTTCTTTCATTTTTGATTGTAACAATGCATATAGCCAAACCTAACTAAAACCATAAGATTCAATTGAAAAACAAAATGTGATAACTTCATAAATGAACAGTAGCCCCCATAACATGGTGTCCATAGCTCAGAGGCTTAACCCATATATGGTTAGAATTCACCTTGAAAGTCACATCATGATCTAATGAAACATTTAATTTATTGTTAATATTCCCCCTCTTGAGATATCCAACAAAATGTTTGGGCACACAAATGATATCCCCTAAATTTCAAAAGTATCATACGTCCAGATGACATATTACCAGAAAGTCTCTAGGAGTAAACTAAGGGTTAACCCTTCCAGTGCTAAGGCTACTTTCTTCCAAAGCACAAGGCCACAAAGATTTTTGAAAAAACATCTAAACCATCTTGGTATTTATTTGAAAGTTACCGCTGAGTACTCTCAGATGGGTACTCATGTGCCAGGGTCTCAGTCATTTTTCATTTTTTTGCATCATTTTGTATTGGCCAAACTAGCCACCAGAGGCATAAGGTCTAAGTGTGATGGTCTTACCTCCGCAGGACTTGCCGTCAGGGAGCAGCATGTAGCCAGAGTTACAGCCACACTCGTAGCTGCCGGGGTTGTTAATACACAGCGTCATACAGCCACCGTTCTCCACTAGACACTCATCAACGTCTGAAAACACATAAAATACAAAAAATCATAAAACATGTGTTTAACTTGGGGAATATATGGGAAATGAGGGGAGAAATGAAATGAATTCCAAGCAGAAGGGTATTGACAAATATGTTAATAAGTCTCATTCTGTGATAAACCATGATAAGACACTCGTCAACGTCTGAAAACAAAACAACAAAACATTGCAAAACATTTGTGTTTAACTGGGGGAAAATATGGGAAATGAGGGGAGAATAGGTGACCAATAGGTGGTCTAACTGTGTGAGAATCCAATTCATGCCACAAAATAACCTGGTGAAGCAACACATATGACACAAAACATTTCATGTAGAGTTTGCTTACCTATACAGGTTGTCTTGAGGTCGTTGGACTCGTATCCCTCGTGGCAAATACACTGGTATCCTCCCATGAAGTTCTCACAGCGACCATTGGAGCAGATATTGCTGTCAGTCGTACATTCATCGATATCTGAAACACGAACAAACACCATATTCTAATCTAGGAAAAATAGTCCAAAAAAGCAATAACATTAAACATTTACAAGGCTTACAGTGAACTGCCGGCCCCAGGCCAGTAAAGATTCACAAAAAACGCTACCCGCCAATAAAGATTTAGCAGGACAAATAGATCCTAGGGGGTACTGGTCCTACGGGGCCAGTAACATTTTGAGTTAGCGTTGAGGCCTGATTTATGAATTGTATGTTAAATTTTAACCATCTTTGACACAATGATCTTTAAAGAAGAGAGATCTATCTTAAAGTAGTAAATGTGGAACATAAGCGAGTTTTAATTTGTTGGACTAAATACCCATTACTTCAGATTATGATTTCTATCAGGACAGCACAAACAAAGTCTGAACCTGTTAGGTACAAAGTAAAGCTGCAAATGTGACTGAACATGGTTGATTTACTTTGGACACTGTAAAGTAGACAACCTAGAACTTGTTTTTGCACCATAGGAATACAATATGGTGTTTCACTGAAGACATTTGGCTCTGGTGTGACCTAGCAGCAAATGAGCAGTGATATATAATACAGGTGAACTCGGATATAACGGACCACTGTATGTCAGACTTTTGGCTATGACGGACAATGTGCTTGGTCCCAGTTCCATGCATATCAAGTACATCTATTGGACCATGCGTAGGCCGGATTCTTTATGCCGGAATTTGGCTACCACTGACCAATATCACGGCACACATGATGCTATTTACAATGTCATTAGCATTGTGTATGCGGTACAAACTCTTGTCTAGCAGTTTGATTATTCCCGCCGAGACTAAGACATATGCTGAGTTACGTTCGGCCAAACGGCACTCATTTCGCACTGTCTGGTAGTTTGCGTAGCAGACAAATACATGTATAATAAAAGTCCAGTCAGGCATATTCTTTCGCTGTTTTGACTTTTATACTTATCAAATGAGGTCCCCAATGCAATAGCATACACACTTGCATATGACGGATTTTTCATAAGACAGACCAATTTTCCTGGTCCCACTGGGTCCGGCATATCCGAATTCACCTGTAATCACCAAGAGAGAGAGTCTCAGTAAACATCAACTCCCTAGCCTCTAAAGATGTTTGCAGTTTAAGCAGTTTAAGCTGGAATGTTTGCAGTCGAGCTGGAATATTTTGTGCCTAACTTTGCTTATTTTGCGAGCTTGCCGGCATGTTCATGGTATAGCACCTCCTTAAGTGAGATCAGCTTTTGTCTCTAGAGTTTAGTGAGATAGATTTTCCACCTGACATGCTGTCGCCCTGTCTCCGCACAACTTTGCGTTTCCTACCAAATAAATTACACCCTGAATCCAAAATTTCACCTCTTGAATTGAGTATTTCAGGGTAAGACACCATTATCTTACCTTTGCAGGCGTTTCCATCGGGAGTGAGCTCATGGCCGTCGGGACAGACACACTCGAAGCTGCCCGGGATGTTCATACACTGTCCTCCGCGACACAGGGTCGGGTTACGCGAACATTCGTCAATATCTGAAACATACAACACTCTCTTATTATGTTTATATACCTTAAATATCAATGAATTAAGTGAACATTATGTAATTAATAATTGACATATTTGCAATAATCAGAAACATTTTGCAACTTCAAGAAAATCTCCATTAGCTATAACGAGTTGAGTTCAGTTTCTGCAATCCAATTTCTTTTCATCATTCATGAGATTCATTCATTCTAATCTAGGAGCTAATGAGTTGTGGTGAATTGATTAAGACTTTAAAGTTATGCATGAGATGAATTTAACTCAAAATCGAATCGATTTTAGACTTATAAGAAATAAACATATTGTAGATAAATGGGTTTAATTAGATTTATTTTCTTTTTCATCAACTTCATGAGATGCATACATTTTCCAGTAGAGATGAATGATTGAAAAGGTGTGTTGTTCTTTAAGTGTTGCTACCTGTTACTTACCCATACACATCTGCATCATCATGCTGCTCTCAAAGCCATCGAAGCAGTCGCACCTGAACGTGCCGGGCTCGTTCTCACACGTACCGTTACCGCACACATTGGTGGCAATCGCACACTCATCAATGTCTGAAATATTCAGAATACAAATAAGAATCATCATGATATGTGCACCAAAACCGAAAAATATGATATTTTTTTAAATTCTTATTTCATTTTACACTTAATATTTAAAAAGACAGTATAAGATGTGATATGTGAGTTATGTTAAATAAACTCATGATTATTGCAACAATTAGAAACTGAATGACAATTTTTCTTCATGCCACTCTCCCTTTGTAACTCGGACTGATGTTCGGATGATATATGAATGTGCAATAAAAACAACAGAGTTCTGTCTGAGTCCCTTTCAGGGCTTGCCGCTAACAGTGAATCGCTGGCCCCAGGCTAGTAAAAAATTCCAATAACAGCTTCAGCTTAGGGCCAGTAAAAAAAAAATACCTCAACTTATCCTACAGGGCCAGTTAATATTTGGGGCCATTCGCTTTAACAAATTTCCCCTCATGAATGCCCCCAAATATTTTTGAAATATATGAAATAAAATGAATAGAAAACAAATGTTGTTGGTGAATTTCATAAAATGCGTTTTCATGTTATGTTAAACAAAAATATGTAAGACCAGTATAAATGTTGCAGGACCAGTAGATGCTAGGTGTTCCTGGACCTCCAGGGCCAGTAGCATTTTGAGTTAGCATTGAGGCCTGACTTGTGTGCTCACCTGTGCAGTTGTTGCCGCTGCTCTCGATGGCGTAACCTTGGTTACACTGGCAGATGAAGCTGCCGATGGTGTTGCGGCACTGGCCGTTGGTGCACAGAGACGGGAACATCACACACTCGTTGATGTCTGCAAGAACACACAAACAAAAACACCACACGTCAGTCAGTGCTATCAATGGCAATCTTCATAGCACAGATCTTTTACCATCTTCAAACAAAGCTTACTGATATTGCGTAAATTTATTCATTTTGAATATCTTTTATCATCTTCAAACAACACTTACTGATAATGCTTAGATTTATTTATTTTAAAGATCTTTTACAATCTCCAATAAACGCTCGTTGATAATGCATACATTTATTCATTTTAAATATCTTTTACCATCTTCAAAAAACACTTACTGAAGATACTTTCATTTACGTATTTCAAGAAGTTAAATGTCCCGTGATATTTGATATTTTATTCATGTAAAGTATTGTTATCAGAAATGAAATGAAATTAATAGCTGTGCTTTTTTTAAGATGTAAAATGTACCAAATTTACTTCAGTTTCACAAAACGATATAAAGAATTTCTCAATAAAAAGTTAACTGCACCAATAGAATCGCAAAATACTCTACTTCCAAAATACAAAAATCAGCAAAATTAATTCGAAACAAGATCGAAAGTTCAGGCAAAACCAAAAGTAGATAAGAGAACTTATTCTAGGTCTTATAATACATAGGAACTATATAGTAAAAAGATGGGTAAAAGATGCGTAAAGATGTGAACAGAAATGACTATGATCGTCTACAACATATAGCGGGATGTTGAGGGGGAAAATAGAGAAAACTACACATTCACCTTCAATGTTGCTTCAAAGAGAGTAAGACATACGCGGGGCCCATTTCCCCATCCTTTAGTACAAAATTACAAAAAATACTGCAATCTCAAAAATCATGTACTAATAGTAATGAATACTATAGCCAAACATTGCAAAATTGTGACGGAATTAAAGTGGTAGTGTGTTGTGTTGTTAAATATCTTACTGACCCCCTCGTAAAGCAACACTGTACCTGTCAGTATACCAATTTCTCCCACACCTTCAGCGATTACGCCGTAACCTGGACCTCGCTTACACAGCTTCTTGTACTCATCTGAAAAACACAACAAAACATACAGCTTCTATAGGGCATAGGGCGGCATAGGGCGGCATAGGGCGGCATAGGGCGGCATAGGGCGTCATACAGCTATGACGCCTTACCCGGGACCTCGTTTACACAGCTTCTTGTACTCATCTTAAAAACACAACAAAACATACAGCTTCTATAGGGCATAGGGCGGCATAGGGCATAGAGCGTCATACAGCTATGACGCCGTACCCGGGACCTTGCTTACACAGCTTCTTGTACTCATCTAAAAAACACAACAAAACATACAGCTTCTATAGGGCATAGGGCGTCATAGGGCATATGGCAGCATAGGGTATAGGGTGGCATACAGCTATGACGCCGTACCCGGGACCTCGCTTACACGGCTTCTTGTACTCATCTGAAAAACACAACAAAACATACAGCTTCTATAGGGCATAGGGCAAAGGGTGGCATACAGCGTTTACACCGTAACCGGGGCCGCGCTTACACAGCTTCTTGTACTCATCTAAAAAACACAACAAAACATACAGCTTCTATAGGGCATAGGGCAAAGGGTGGCATACAGCGTTTACACCGTAACCGGGGCCGCGCTTACACAGCTTCTTGTACTCATCTAAAAAACACAACAAAACATACAGCTTCTATAGGGCATAGGGCGTCATAGGGCATATGGCAGCATAGGGTATAGGGTGGCATACAGCTATGACGCCGTACCCGGGACCTCGCTTACACGGCTTCTTGTACTCATCTAAAAAACACAACAAAACATACAGCTTCTATAGGGCATAGGGCGGCATAGGGCATATGGCAGCATAGGGTATAGGGTGGCATACAGCTATGACGCCGTACCCGGGACCTCGCTTACACGGCTTCTTGTACTCATCTGAAAAACACAACAAAACATACAGCTTCTATAGGGCATAGGGCAAAGGGTGGCATACAGCGTTTACACCGTAACCGGGGCCGCGCTTACACAGCTTCTTGTACTCATCTGAAAAACACAACAAAACATACAGCTTCTATAGGGCATAGGGCAAAGGGTGGCATACAGCGTTTACACCGTAACCGGGGCCGCGCTTACACAGCTTCTTGTACTCATCTGGAAAACACAACAAAACATACAGCTTCTATAGGGCATAGGGCGGCATAGGGCATAGGGCGTCATAGGGCATAGGGCAGCATAGGGCGGCATAGGCAACATACAGCTATGGCACTGTAACTGGGACTTTGCTTATACAGCTTCTTGTACTCATCTGAAAAACACAACAAAACATACAGCTTCTATAGGGCGGCATAGGGCGGCATAGGGCATAGGGCGGCATAGGGCGGTATGGGGCGTCATTAGGGCTGTCATTGATACCGCCCGTATCGATGAATCGACAAAAAAAACTTATCGATTATCGATATCGAAGAAGGCACAACATATCGATTCACATGCAAATTAGGTGAATAAACTATTTTTCAGGAAAACAGCTTGAACAACAGCATAAACTCCCCACCACAACTGTGTGCGTCCATTCCATTTATCCTTGAATTCACATAGATGAATGTGTATGTGTTAGGGCTGTGATCAATAGGTCAAAAAATCACCCCACACGCGAACTACAACCAATCCTCATAAGCAAATTGCTGGTTTTCATTCATTTTGAATTCGATTCACTGAATCAAATCGAAGTAGCGTATCGATAATAATTTTGTCGATTATCGAATCGATAAATATTTCTTATCAATGACAGCCCTAGGTGTGTCATAGGACATATGGCGGCATAGGGCGGTATAGGGCATCATAGGACATAGGGCATAGGGTACAGGGCAGCATACAGTAATTACGCCTTAACCACACAGCTTCTTGTACGCATCTAGAAAAACAACAAAACATACAGCATCCATAGAAGAACTTCTAGTAACCTTAGGAAATATGTATAAGCAAAAATTTCACAAAAAACAACTTTATGTTAAAATATTCATGTCAGTGCCAGACATATTTAAAAAATCTCATTTCTTTAGAAAACTTCTACATATTTAGAGATATGAATGTAAGCATTGATATTGATCCACGTACCTGACTCTTTGTGTGGGCAGGCCTCACAGGAGTCTCCCCAGGCCTGGCCGATACTGCAGCAACACACCGGCTTCATGAACAGACCCAGCAGCTCGTTGGTGCAGCGGCCGCGCTCAAACTTGGCATAGCACGGGGCACGACGCAAATCTGAAACCACAGAATACCCTCAAATAAACACAGTTCTCAGTAAACCACAGATTACTCTCAAATAAACACAGTTCTTAGTGAAAACAGCAGCTTGTTGGTGCAGCAGACGCGCTCAAACTTGGCATAGCACGGGGCACGACGCAAATCTGAAACCACAGAATATCCTCAAATAAACACAGTTCTCAGTAAACCACAGAATACCCTCAAATAAACACAGTTCTCACTAAAAATAATCCTCAGGGTTGCTTGATATTACCTGATAAAATCATTGCCATGACAACATAGATCCTTCTCAAACATCCTAAATCCTTAATGACGTCATTTATTTTTATCAAGTCTCCAAAATAAAGGCAAACATTGATTTCAGAATACGCTAAAACTTCTTAAAGGACCAAAAGGTAAGAATAAATTGTTTGCATCCTTTGGTTTTGAAGAAAATATACTTATTGGATAGCAAGTAATACAGTTTCTACTATGAATAGAAGAAAGCTTTTGATAGAGTAGTTTCCTTTTATATATTTCATAACAATTGATGGCGTGAGTGTCAATAGAAAGGATCACCTGGATGATCTGGAAGTTACAAATGATTTTCTTTGCATTTTGCATCTCGTGCACAAAAATTGTGTTTTGATTTTATAAAACATACATAATTGAAGTAAAAGGCATCAATCAACGGAGATGGAACTTACCAACACAGTTTCTTCCCGTGGAGTCCAGAGAGAGACCTTCTGGGCAGTTACATATGAACGACCCTTCCGTATTGACGCAGCGACCATCTCCCTCACAGATGTTAGGGAAAACCTCGCACTCGTTCACATCTAGAATAGAAAATATACCCAATTACTAAAGGAATGATTGGTTGTTTGATTGGTTGTTTGATTGGTTGTTTGATTGGTTGTTTGATTGGTTGTTTGATTGGTTGTTTGATTGGATGTTTGATTGGTTGTTTGATTGGTTGTTTGATTGGTTGTTTGATTGGTTGTTTGATTGTTTGATTGGTTGTTTGATTGGTTGTTTGATTGGTTGTTTGATTGGTTGTTTGATTGGTTGTTTGTTGTTTGTTTGATTGGTTGTTTGATTGGTTGTTTGATTGACTGTCTCTTTACAGATCATTTCACACTCAAACTCGAGTTCATCAATGACAAAATACCTGAAACTTTACCTTTTGGTTGAGTGATATCTTCCATTGTGAACACAGGACAACTGAGGAGACAAGTATTCTGATCTTTAAATGATCAATGTCCTTGATTTTTTTGTGAGCTTGAGTTCTCTTAATAGCCACTAGATTTTCTGCAGTAAATAGTTTCATAGTCCAACCCTATAACATGAAGCCTTAGCCCATTATGGCTTAAGAGGTTTGCTAAATGCTTGTAGATCCGAGAACTAACCTATATATTCAAGCAAATCTATCAGCAGGATTTCCATAGAATTGTCAAAGAGCTTGAAATTGTTAGGCATAGTCTTAGCCAGCAGGGCGTCTGGGTGTCTTTTTGGACACCCAAACCCTTAAAAAGCACCCCTCAGGACACCCAAAATCTTTTGTGAAGAATTTCTTAAAGTGTCAATCTCAAGCATATAACTGAACTTTTTCATCTCCATATAATACCCATAACATTGTATAAGGATACCATGCCTTATTTTGATAGATTTATACATGTTTATGATTGAAATATGAGTATGTTGTGATCCCCCTTAAAAATTTGGATGCCTAAAAATTTTACAACTGCCAATTTTAGGCACCCAGTTTCTAAATCCTGGCTAAGACACTGTTGTTAGGTGATAATTTAATGCAGTAACTTTACATCTTAAAAGGCTTGGAATACTAGAGATAACTTACCAACACAGTTCACTTGATTTTGGAATGAAAATCCAGGTGGGCATCTTGAATCTGGATAAAAAATGAAACATCCATTACATCTGAAGTTATACCAGGCATGGCAACATAAACGATTATCATTATCAATTTTGTTGTTATCATTAGTATTACCATTGTGTTCTAGGAGCAACAAAGAATTGATAAAAAGGGCATATTAAAACAAAAATGCATTATTTGAAAAATACAAAATATCCTAGGATTTCAAAGAAATTCTCATTGCAGCAAACAAATGTACCTTTATCAGGGAACAAAAGAGTAAAATCTCTCTCTCCTTCTCAGGCAATACTCAAATTGTATGTTTTCAAGCCTGAATCATTACAGGAAATGTGCTCACAGCGTACCGTCGGCAGGACCCTAGATTGTGGGTCGCCGCGACTGTGCTAGGCTGTCCATTCAGATAATAGTTTGCACCTGCCAGATGCCCTGCAGATATCTATCTAGGTCAACTGCGGTAGGCTGTCCCGAGGGGTGATCCAGAAAAACTATCACAGATTACCACTCTTAGAAGAAAATTAGTTATAAAAGCAGTTTTATTGGAAATGACTACAAAAAAGTGGGATATTTAGGTAAGGAAGTATATAATACAGTGACTTGCAGGAGTTTTGGCAAGCTCTTGAGGGTTGAAAGTTGTATCTAGTGACTTTCAAAAGTTCAATGTGACCATTTCCTGTCATGTCCAGAATCCGAAATGCAAAATCTGTTGTTGTTGATTGTAGTGACAATCTCACAATCTACTTTAAACCTGCTATCCTATAACATAATAGGATTTCACAAATACACAGATTTCAACTCCTTTAGAGGTTGATTTCTTCGCTCACCTGAGATGGGGCAGGGCTCACAAGGGGAGCCCCAGGCTTTGCCAATAGTGGCACAGCACTCAGACTTGAGGGTCATAGCGTTGATGTCCTCCTCACAGCGGCCATTACGGATCACCGTCCAGCAAGATCCTCGCCTGTTATCTGCAGGAAGAAGAATAGACTAAATAAATATCACTGGCAACAGTCTATAATATGTCGCACAAGAATTGAGGAATGCAAAAGACGTGTGATTTTTTACCTTAAAAAACGGTAAGAATGTATTGCAGGTATTATCAAGCTACAGAACAAATGCCATTTCATTTTGAGATTTAATAGTTATTGCAATAAAAATAATCTTTTTGCAAATGTATAAATATAAATTTATAAATATATACACACATATATATATATATATATATATATATATATATATATATATATATATATATATATATATATATATATATATATATATCTGTGTCTAACGAGGTACCTGGCTTGGTACACACACACCTGAAGCTACCAGGCTGAATACAAGATGCTATGATTTACCTATACACATTGTCTGTGTTGTGTCTAACGAGTTACCTGGCTTGGTGCACACACACCTGAAGCTACCAGGCTGAATACAAGATGTCATATTAACTTACCTATTCACATTGTCTGTGTTGTGTCTAACGAGGTACCTGGCTTGGTACAAACACACCTGAAGCTACCAGGCTGAATACAAGATGCTATAACTTACCTATTCACATTGTCTGTGTTGTGTCTAACGAGGTACCTGGCTTGGTACAAACACACCTGAAGCTACCAGGCTGAATACAAGATGCTATAACTTACCTATTCACATTGTCTGTGTTGTGTCTAACGAGGTACCTGGCTTGGTACAAACACACCTGAAGCTACCAGGCTGAATACAAGATGCTATAACTTACCTATTCACATTGTCTGTGTTGTGTCTAACGAGGTACCTGGCTTGGTACAAACACACCTGAAGCTACCTGGCTGAATACAAGATGCTATAACTTACCTATACACATTGTCTGTGTTGTGTCTAACGAGGTACCTGGCTTGGTGCACACACACCTGATGCTACCTGGCTGAATACAAGATGCTATAACTTACCTATACACATTGTCTGTGTTGTGTCTAACGAGGTACCTGGCTTGGTGCACACACACCTGATGCTACCTGGCTGAATACAAGATGCCATAACTTACCTATACACATTGTCTGTGTTGTGTCTAACGAGGTACCTGGCTTGGTGCACACACACCTGAAGCTACCTGGCTGAATACAAGATGCTATAACTTACCTATACACATTGTCTGTGTTGTGTCTAACGAGGTACCTGGCTTGGTGCACACACACCTGAAGCTACCTGGCTGAATACAAGATGCTATATTAACTTACCTATACACATTGTCTGTGTTGTGTCTAACGAGGTACCTGGCTTGGTACACACACACCTGAAGCTACCAGGCTGAATACAAGATGCTATGATTTACCTATACACATTGTCTGTGTTGTGTCTAACGAGTTACCTGGCTTGGTGCACACACACCTGAAGCTACCAGGCTGAATACAAGATGTCATATTAACTTACCTATTCACATTGTCTGTGTTGTGTCTAACGAGGTACCTGGCTTGGTACAAACACACCTGAAGCTACCAGGCTGAATACAAGATGCTATAACTTACCTATTCACATTGTCTGTGTTGTGTCTAACGAGGTACCTGGCTTGGTACAAACACACCTGAAGCTACCAGGCTGAATACAAGATGCTATAACTTACCTATACACATTGTCTGTGTTGTGTCTAACGAGGTACCTGGCTTGGTGCACACACACCTGAAGCTACCTGGCTGAATACAAGATGCTATATTAACTTACCTATACACATTGTCTGTGTTGTGTCTAACGAGGTACCTGGCTTGGTACACACACACCTGAAGCTACCTGGCTGAATACAAGATGCTATAACTTACCTATACACATTGTCTGTGTTGTGTCTAACGAGGTACCTGGCTTGGTGCACACACACCTGAAGCTACCTGGCTGAATACAAGATGCTATATTAACTTACCTATACACATTGTCTGTGTTGTGTCTAACGAGGTACCTGGCTTGGTACACACACACCTGAAGCTACCAGGCTGAATACAAGATGCTATATTAACTTACCTATACACATTGTCTGTGTTGTGTCTAACGAGGTACCTGGCTTGGTACACACACACCTGAAGCTACCTGGCTGAATACAAGATGCTATAACTTACCTATACACATTGTCTGTGTTGTGTCTAACGAGGTACCTGGCTTGGTGCACACACACCTGAAGCTACCTGGCTGAATACAAGATGCTATATTAACTTACCTATACACATTGTCTGTGTTGTGTCTAACGAGGTACCTGGCTTGGTACACACACACCTGAAGCTACCTGGCTGAATACAAGATGCTATATTAACTTACCTATACACATTGTCTGTGTTGTGTCTAACGAGGTACCTGGCTTGGTACAAACACACCTGAAGCTACCAGGCTGGTTCTCACAGATGCCGTTAGTACATGGGCCGTCTCCTTCCTGGCACTCGTTCAGGTCTGACAAGAAAATACAACAATTTAGAGATTCACTTGCAGTTCTATACATTCAGTCAACCCTGACTGAATAATCACATCAAACATAAATGATATTAAATATTAGAAACAGCTTATTAAAATTTCTTTTTAGTGCAATCAATTACATATTGTGCACTTAATTTCAATTAACATAAACATGAAAATAAAGATTAGAAACAGCTTTATTTCATAGCAGATCTTAATGAAATATGTCTACAAACCCAGACATGCACACATTTACCTTAGAAAAGTGTTATCTGGAAATTACAAACAAGTTTATTGATAACAAAGGAATAAATTCTCAAGATATTTTTTAGTGGTTGAGGGGTGAAGTCTTGGTGATTGTCTCCTCTTGAGATATTCTAGAATCTAATAAGTTGCATGTGATGTTAACGAGGTCTGCATGTATAGTCAGGTTTTTATACCTGCTACTGGGAAAGGTAGGTTAAAACTAATAGCAATTGAGCTATATATACTATATAATAACTTAAAAAGGTCATTGTTCATGTTATTGAAGCAAGTGGTTCTTTATATACTTCTTGCTCTGTTACATATTTGAATTTAGTATTTTCCGCTTACAAAAACAGAATTCTTCATTTAATATCCATTTTCAACGTCAAAGGTTCAAACCACAAATGATCATTGTCTCACCTTCGCAAGTTCTGCCATCAGGGCTGAGGACGTAACCTGTTCTGCAGATACACTGGTAGCTGCCTGGCGTGTTACGGCACTGACCATTGTCACACAGCAGGCGGTCAACTGCACACTCATTGATATCTACAGAAACAAACAAAGACATCAAAGTCAAAATCTTTTTTGAAAACAAAGAGACAGAGAAAAGTAGTAAAGGACTTTTCTTTTTTTTTTTCATGCCTCCATACCTCAAATGTGATTTGAGCCAAAGTATCTTACTGTTGCAAACATTCACTATACATTTCAATTTGTAGATAATCCTTGTATATCTTCTAAAAATATCCTTATACAGTTTGAATTTTATCTTAGAAAGTTTTTAAATTATAAGTTTCAATTTTTTAATTTTACATTTGAATTTTTAAATCAGCAAATTTATAATTTTTTATTTAAAATTTAAAAAATTTTTTTTTGAACTTTTAAAATCTTTAATATTTAATTATTTTTTTATATTTTTGAATTTTAAATTCAAAATTTTAACTATAAGGTTTAGAGTAAAAGATTGCGTGACTGACCTGAGCAGATGTGTCCTGATCCGTCAGCTTGGTATCCTGGGTTACATATACACCTGTAGCCCTGGTCCAGGTTCTCACACGCCCCGTTCACACAGATGTTGGGGTTGACAGCACACTCATTGATGTCTGAAATACACAAGCAATAGTCACGCTGGATACAGGAGACGGAAGGAAGGAATGGGTTTTTACATCACTTTCAACAGCTTAGGTTATATATCGCGATGAGATAGTAAAGTGACTGCATTACTTTTATACCCACAGAGGGATTAAAATCCTAACAAATTAAATAACAAGAATCTGGACGGACGGACGGAAGGACTGACGGAAGGACGGACGGACGGGGGGCATTTCCATAGTCCCCCTTCCCTTCGGGCGGGGGACTAAAAAGGGAAGGCTATCACTTCAAAAGTTCATGCTCATTTTTAGGCAAAATCATAGACAACTGGTATTTTATCCAGATAGATCTCAAGTTTTACACCCTGTACGAATCCTTAAACCTCTCCTACAATCCTAACCATCAGAAAAACAGTGGACAAGAAAAGCATGCTCTGTAATTACTTATGCGGATCACACTTTTATTATGGAAAGTGCCATACAACAGATAACACTAGTGAGAACCCTGTTCAAATAATAAAGCTGCGTGACCAGTTTCAAAGTTTTAGATCTCTTCTATTCATTTAGTGTAAATCCTATCCAAATATCGGCAAGCTGTTTACCGTGTCCATTATATTCCTTGCCAGGCCCGTGGGGACAGAGCTTGATGTATTCCGGAGCGGACATACTCGGGCAGATTTCACACGGGCTTCCCCAGGCCTCGCCCGCGGCCTCCTTGCTGTTCATACTACAGCAACACGACGACTTGGTGGCCAGCATCCCGGACGGGTTCACGCACTGACCGTTCCTCACATTGGTAAAACACAGACCCTTCCTCGTCTCTGTAACATACAAACATTTCATATCATACTACAGCAACACAACGACTTGGTGGCCAGCATCCCGGACGGGTTAACACACTGACCGTTCCTCACATTGGTAAAACACAGACCCTTCCTCGTCTCTGTAACATACAAACATTTCATATCATACTACAGCAACACAACGACTTGGTGGCCAGCATCCCGGACGGGTTCACGCACTGACCGTTCCTCACATTGGTAAAACACAGACCCTTCCTCGTCTCTGTAACATACAAACATTTCATATCATACTACAGCAACACAACGACTTGGTGGCCAGCATCCCGGACGGGTTAACACACTGACCGTTCCTCACATTGGTAAAACACAGACCCTTCCTCGTCTCTGTAACATACAAACATTTCATATCATACTACAGCA
Organism: Maea johnstoni; assembly: GCA_963942565.1. Taxonomy (NCBI): domain Eukaryota; kingdom Metazoa; phylum Annelida; class Polychaeta; order Spionida; family Magelonidae; genus Maea; species Maea johnstoni. The sequence continues at coordinate 96,960,590 of OZ012684.1, forward strand.
ACACAACGACTTGGTGGCCAGCATCCCGGACGGGTTAACACACTGACCGTTCCTCACATTGGTAAAACACAGACCCTTCCTCGTCTCTGTAACATACAAACATTTCATATCATACTACAGCAACACAACGACTTGGTGGCCAGCATCCCGGACGGGTTAACACACTGACCGTTCCTCACATTGGTAAAACACAGACCCTTCCTCGTCTCTGTAACATACAAACATTTCATATCATACTACAGCAACACAACGACTTGGTGGCCAGCATCCCGGACGGGTTCACGCACTGACCGTTCCTCACATTGGTAAAACACAGACCCTTCCTCGTCTCTGTAACATACAAACATTTCATATCATACTTCAGCAACACAACGACTTGGTGGCCAGCATCCCGAATGGGTTAACACACTGACCGTTCTTCACATTGGTAAAACACAGACCCTTCCTCGTCTCTGTAAATTACAAATACATTGCATGCTGAATGCCAAGGCAGATGAGTAAATAAATACAAATATTTGCAAAGAGGGATTTAAATAAAACACAGACCATTCCTTGTCTCTTGAATCTTAAACACTGCATGAATAGCAAGGCAAGTTCGTGAATAAATAAATATATTTGTGTAGATGTAATCACAAACTTTTCCATCCATGAAATACATACCAAATCTTACACACTGAATAGTAAGGCGAATAAGAATATGTATGCAAGGCGTACTTATCTAGAGGTAGTTTGGTAGACTTTTTAGCTAGTGCACATAAATGAACCTCTTCTTTTAAAATGGAAAAAGTTTAGTTAATACACAAAGGATGTACTATTGAAATAACAGTAGTAGGCAACTTTTCTGACAAACACGTTTTGCCATTGCCAGCAACCAGTACTCTACAGAGGACTAAACCAAGCACTCGGCCAATAGAACACAGGCAGACAAGACCAGATGTATGTATATATATATATATATATATATATATATATATATATATATATATATATATATATATATATATATATATATATATATATATATATATATATATATATGCACCCTTCAACTACCGTAAATTCTCATCAGTAATTTGGACACTTTTAAATAATTACAATTTTTATGAGTTCAGGGTGGCCCATGTTTTCTGAAAATACCTTGCTGCTGTATCAGCAAGATCTACAGCTAGGTCCATATTTTGTGAGATGGCAACTGGGGATAGATCAAGGGTTGCCCAGATTTCCCATTAATTATTTTGCGAAAAAAACTGTAGTGGCCCAAATACCTAGGGTGGTCTAGATTTCCGAGGCTTTACGGTAGGAGCAGTGCTTGCCATATTTCTAGTCTTACTGTTGAAACTAAGACAACTTTCTTATCCTTCTGACAGTGATGCTAGCTTTGCTGCATGTTTGCCATAAGGAGGAAAGGGAGGAATAATTAAAACAGTCTGGATCTATCTTCTTGCACTAGGTAGAGATGCCTGTGTGGACATAAAGCATGATGGTAGTTATTGCTAGCGTGGCACTAACTGCTGACCTGGCCCAGTTCTCCGCCTCTGTTTGCAAACACGTCTGACCCGCACCTTCACCTCCTGAGGACACAACGTGCCACTTCTTAACACCAGCTACCTCGAACACAGAAAGTGGATTTGGAACTTTATTTATCGTCACTTTTTCTACCTAATTTAAATCATAATAAGAAACTTATTAATGGTGGAGGAAATGGAAGTAGCAATTGAAAACCCCTGGTTAACTTTAAGTTACTGGCAACTTTTCAACGGTGGAGGAAATGGAAGTAGCAATTGAAAACCCCTGGTTAACTTTAAGTTACTGGCAACTTTTCAACGGTGGAGGAAATGGAAGTAGCAATTGAAAACCCCTGGTTAACTTTAAGTTACTGGCAACTTTTCAACGGTGGAGGAAATGGAAGTAGCAATTGAAAACCCCTGGTTAACTTTAAGTTACTGGCAACTTTTCAACGGTGGAGGAAATGGAAGTAGCAATTGAAAACCCCTGGTTAACTTTAAGTTACTGGCAACTTTTCAACGGTGGAGGAAATGGAAGTAGCAATTGAAATGAAAACCACTGATTAGCTCTAGGTCACTGGCCATTTTCCAAAATGCCTGAAGAGAAATCTTAACCTGTATCTGAAGGGAAGGATTGGTCAGTTTCCAGTGCAGCTTGTAGTTCCTACTCATACATAAGTATCTACAAATTAACCACAAGTCACTGACAACTCTCTCACATATCCTGAAGGGGTTCTCCAACCTATTGGTCAGTACTTACCCTTACAACTAAAGCTGCCCACCCTAAGTCACTGGCAACTCTCTCACATATCCTGAAGGGGTTCTCCAACCTATTGGTCAGTACTTACCCATACAACTGAGGCTGCCCACCCTAAGTCACTGGCAACTCTCTCACACGCCTGAAGTGGTTCTCTAATCTGTATGTGTAGGGGCCCACTATGGTCAGTACTTATCAATACATGTGCGTCCGTCCACACTTAGGGTAAAGCCCTCAGGACACTCACCACTAAAGCGGCCCACCCTAAGTCACTGGCAACTCTCTGACAAGCCTGAAGTGGTTCTCTAACCTGTATGTAGGGGCCCACTATGATCAGTACTTACCCATACATGTGCATCTGTCCACACTTAGGGTAAAGCCCTCAGGACACTCACCACTAAAGCGGCCCACCCTAAGTCACTGGCAACTCTCTGACAAGTCTGAAGTGGTTCTCTAACCTGTATGTAGGGGCCCACTATGGTCAGTACTTACCCATACATGTGCGTCCGTCCACACTGAGTGTAAAGCCCTCAGGACACTCACACCTGAAGCTGCCCTGGCTGTTGAGGCAGTTGCCGTTCACACAGATACTAGGAGTTTGACTGCACTCGTCCACATCTGAAATAATACAATGAAACCTCTAAGTAACATAATACATGATGGGTTCTAATTTACAACCGCAATAATATGATATTTATTTTTACAGGTAGTTCGAAAGAAAGAAGGTTACAAAGCTTGAAAATGGTGTTTTCCCTCATTTTTGATATATGTACCTTTTGCAATATTGATAATGTAGCTTTTCTATAGTTCGAAAGAAAGAAGCTTGAAAATGGTGTTTTCCTTCATTTTTTTGATAATTGTATCCAGTTGCAATATTCATAATGTAGCTTTTCTATAACCTTTTCTATAACATTTGTTTGGTTCTGAAATACTGCATGAAATTGGGATATTACCATACAGCAGCCTTGCAAAATAGATATATATTCACTTTTGATATAATGAAATCTACTATATTAATATTGATTGATTGAATGATTGAATATTTGGTTCTTAAATACTGCACAAAATTGGTGGGGATTTACCATATAGCAGCCTTGCAAAATAGATATATATTCACTTTTGATATAATGAAATCTACTATATTAATATTGATTGATTGAATGATTGAATATTTGGTTCTTAAATACTGCACAAAATTGGTGGGGATTTACCATATAGCAGCCTTGCAAAATAGATATATATTCACTTTTGATATAATGAAATCTATTATATTAATATCAATTGAATTGAGTATTGTCAAAAGTGTCATAGATCCAGACACCAATTTCAAGAGGAACTTTTAAGCACGACTTGGTTAAAAGAAAAGTATAGATGTATAATGCATAATCCATATAGATCCTTTCCATCACTTCTATAATATGTGTAAGATGTGCTATTTGTACATTTACTGTGACTTATTTCTATTAAGTATTCGTACTCTAGGGTACAGACTTACTTATAGTCCTTCAGCTGCATTGTGAATAACAGATATAAAGTGTCATTGATTACAACAGCAAAGACAATAACTTAAATATAAACAACATCCCAAACACCATGAGTTATAAATGTAGAATGAAAGTGAGAAATCTTTGAGGAAAAAGAAAAATCCTGTCTCAATAAAATGTTTACATAAAGCTGCAACAAGGAGTATTTATAATATTGACTTTAAAATACTCTTTGGTATCCATATTAGTATAAACTGCATCTTAAAGTAAGTGGCCATATCTATAGAATCTATAGATATTACACAAGCTAAGATCTTTTAGATGTATATCTAACCAAATATTGTATAAAAGCAGCTTTCAAGATATGCTTAATGTAAGTTTTTACCTAAGACTTTCATTATTCCATTCAAGCAATTGTAGGCAGACGAGTTGTCCGATAAACTACCCCAGATGATGGGGAAGATTTGAAGGAGGAATGTTAACCTGAACATGGACAACTTACTGCTATGTTTGCAACTCATTTTCTTAATGATAAGGCTATCCAGACAATATTGTCAAGGGTAATCTCCTAATATTAATAGGATGAACTATTTGTATATTAAGCACAGATAATCTTGCAGTGAACTATTTCTGAGGATGTTCAACTGTAAGCAAGGTATTTCCATGTGTGTTAGACTATGAGTAGACTCCAGATGTGAGCCTGTTAACCCTTCCAATGCTGAGGCCACTTTTATTCAAAGCACTAGAAATTTTTGAAAAACGCCTAAACCCAGTCGAGTTGGTATTCTTTGGATAGCTCTTGCTGAGTACTCTCAGATGAGTTCCCACATGCCAGGGTTTCAGTCAATTTCCAGTTTTTTTGCTAAATTTTGAATTGTGAAGTTAGCCCCCAGCAGCATAAGGGTTAAAAGTAGCCCAGGATGTGGCATTTGACGTGGCAGTTCCTCATCACAAGAGCTCACCCCTCTCTGGGAGAAAGCCATGCCAGTTACTGGCAACTCACAGAGTCCTTAACCCTTCCAATGCTGAGACTACTTTCATCCAAAGCATGAGGATGAAAAGATTTTTGATAACCATCCAAACCCTGTCATGTTGGTATTCATTAGAAAGCTCTCACTGAATATTATTAGATGAGTGCCCATTTGCCAGGGTTTCAGTCATTTTCTAGCTTTTTTGCATCATTTTGAATTGGCAAAATTTAAGCCACCAGCGGCATAAGGGTTAACACACTGGCATCTAGAGTACATGGTGGGACAACATCAAACATAACCCACAAGCAAAGGTAGCATTATACAATAGTAGAAGCATACCTCTATTCTTGTATATTATCTACTCTTGTATAGTATTCTATTGTATATACGGTATTGTTTCTTTACTTCCATTGTACATGTATTTCTCCATCTCTGGAGGTTAAATGAATAAATGATGATAATTATAATAATAATAATAATAATAATAATAATAATAATAATAATAATAATAATAATAATAATAATATTATAATAACCAAATAGAAACTGAATTTTAGTCAAATATTTCTCTAAATGCTGTTTTGTGATGAAGACATCTTGCTAAGTGTGTGAGCATGTGTATACTGCACCAGATGTGGCAGGCAGGCAGCTAGCCAGGCAGGCCAGCCAGGCAGGCCAGTTGGCTGCGGCGGCAGAGGTGAGCTCTTAGAACATGTGTCTTCAAGTAGAGCCTCTGCAGTGCTGCTGCCATTTCCCCTGACCCAGATCACAGACACACCTACAAACTGTTTACTACCACACTATCCTACAACCAGCCAACCCAGCCAGTCAGGCAGCTCACTTTTGAATGCAGTTATTTATAACTACCTCTATGAAAACTTGGTTTTACTATTGGCTATTTCAGAAAAATACAAGAAAAAAAAAATGATACCATTAATTTTGTAGTATCCCCAATACCATACTTCTAAAACGTGTGTGCACACACTTAGACACACACACTTGTGTATATATATATATATATATATATATATATATATATATATATATATATATATATATATATATATATATATATATATATATATATATATATAATATATATATATATATATATATATATATATTTATATATTAGTAACTAGTCCTGATGAGTACTCACCGACACAGGCGGCACCAGCTGAGGCGAGGGTGAATCCCTGGTCACACAGACACTTGTAACTTCCATCCATGTTGATACACTGGCCATTCGTACACATCCCAGTCAGCTTACACTCGTCATAATCTAAAACACAAACAATATCAAAAATAAACAATATCATGTCTTACATCTTACTATTACTTGTTTCTTGTCATGTATTGAATCAATTAGTAACACAGCTAGTTTGCAATATAATAATTGTCCTTAACTTCCAAAGCTAACCATGCGAATAGTTTTATATGTTTTAAATTAATCATTGCAGGTTATTTGGTTGTGGTTAAAAATGTACAAAGTATTATTTCATACAGGTTTTGGGGCTTTGGATATATGAATACATTAGATGACCAATTAAAAACGTTCAACCTTGACCCATTTACATCTGGAGTGCAAACAAGGAAAAGAGTGAGTGCAAAGATCGTCTAACTGAAAAGGAACAAAAGACATCTGCTAAACATTTCAAATGATTTTTCTCTTTTATCGACATATTTCCAAATGTGTCAGACTTTATGAACCCTCTAAAAGTGAGTTTGTTTCTATGGACTTCTATGGATTCCAACAAAATATTCTCAAGTTCAAAAATGTTCTGGAAAAAATTCTTTTGCACAGATGTAGCTGTCACATTGTCCATCGATAGAATCACTATCCCTTCTAGGACTGGGTGATTTGTAGTTTTCTTTGTGAGTGCTAGTGTTTTTCACATATATTTGACCCTTTCAATGCTATGGCTACTTTCATCCGAAGCACAAGGATGCAAAGATTTTTGAAAACCATCTAAACCCTGCCATGTTTGTATTCATTGGAAAATGCTCGCTTAGTACTGTCAGATGAGTACCCATGCACCAGGGCTTCAGTCATATTCAAGAGTTTTTGGATCATTTTGTATTCTCCAAATAAGCGACCAACAGCATAAGGGTTATGAGCAGAGAAGCAGGTGGTTTGGAATTTTGAATTTCGTTTTTCGTCACTTTTCTGCCATATTGCGGCTAAGTCGTGACTAGCCAGTCGTAACTGGTGGAGGAAACAGGAGCACCCAGCAAAAACCACCGCCTAACCCCAAGTAAGTGGCAACTTTGACTTACCGAGACAGAAAGCACCATCAGGTGAGAGCTGGTAGCCACCGCTGCACTGGCACTTGTAGGAGCCCTGTGTGTTGACGCACTGACCATTCAAACAGATCTTGCCATTTTCACCACACTCGTCAATATCTGAAAAACAAAGGAAAAATTAACTAATCGTTGGAACAATAGTATATTAACACTTCTAATGCAGAGGCTACTTCATCCAAATCAACAAGGACGCAAAGATTTTTGAAAAACACCTAAACCCTGTCATGTTGGTACCTATTGGATAGCTCTAGCTGAGAAGTCTCAGATGAGTACCTATGTGCCAGGGTTTCAGTCATTTTTCAGATTTTATGCATCTTTTTGTATTGGTCAAACTGGTTAGCAGCAGCATAAGTACAAGAAATCTAACATTTGCCATTACGTGCACTTCTACCGAAAATATAACCAACTAGAATTGGAATACCTTGACATTGGTACTCACTCAAATAGTTTCTCAAATAGAACCATGAAACTTGTATTTGTATTTACCCTTGACAAGTGCCCCGTGGAGTGAGGATCTTTTGAAAAGTAGAGCCAATTAATTAGTGCATTGTTTGATTGGATTAAGTATATTTGAAAGGATGCATTTATTACAAAGATGCCATTCAAAAAGTAAGGGTTGCTAAATGCATGACTGGCTTTATCTAAAATATTGGCTTAGCAATCAAAAAAAAAGGTAAAAGGTATTTGGTTTACCGTCTTGTATCCACCATAGTGCTCACACAACCTTCCTTCTTTAGAAGGATTTTGAAATGAGAGTGATGCTATTATATGTGAGACAAAAAAATGAGTGATTCAGGAATAAAAGGGGGAGGGTGTAGAAGGGGCAGGGAGGGGGTGTGGGATGGGATTATAGGGGCTGAACCCCCTCAGTGGTCGCTGCATTAGCACTCTGCTGTCTGTGTTATTTTGAGGCAGTAAAAAGGACCACCCTGGTTCCAGTGGCTGAATGTTATTCCCAGGCTGTAAAAAGGACCACCCTGGTTCCAGTGGCTGAATGTTATTCCCAGGCTGTAAAAAGGACCACCCTGGTTCCAGTGGCTGAATGTTATTCCCAGGCTGTAAAAAGGACCACCCTGGTTCCAGTGGCTGAATGTTATTCCCAGGCTGTAAAAAGGACCACCCTGGTTCCAGTGGCTGAATGTTATTCCCAGGCTGTAAAAAGGACCACCCTGATTCCAGTGGCTGAATGTTATTCCTAGGCTGTAAAAAGGACCACCCTGATTCCAGTGGCTGAATGTTATTCCTAGGCTGTAAAAAGGACCACCCTGATTCCAGTGGCTGAATGTTATTCCTAGGCTGTAAAAAAGGACCACCCTGGTTCCAGTGGCTGAATGTTATTCCCAGGCTGTAAAAAGGACCACCCTGGTTCCAGTGGCTGAATGTTATTCCCAGGCTGTAAAAAGGACCACCCTGGTTCCAGTGGCTGAATGTTATTCCCAGGCTGTAAAAAGGACCACCCTGGTTCCAGTGGCTGAATGTTATTCCTAGGCTGTAAAAAGGACCACCCTGGTTCCAGTGGCTGAATGTTATTCCTAGGCTGTAAAAAGGACCACCCTGATTCCAGTGGCTGAATGTTATTCCTAGGCTGTAAAAAAGGACCACCCTGGTTCCAGTGGCTGAATGTTATTCCCAGGCTGTAAAAAGGACCACCCTGGTTCCAGTGGCTGAATGTTATTCCCAGGCTGTAAAAAGGACCACCCTGGTTCCAGTGGCTGAATGTTATTCCCAGGCTGTAAAAAGGACCATCCTGGTTCCAGTGGCTGAATGTTATTCCTAGGCTGTAAAAAAGGACCACCCTGGTTCTAGTGGCTGAATGTTATTCCTAGGCTGTAAAAAGGACCACCCTGGTTCCAGTGGCTGAATGTTATTCCTAGGCTGTAAAAAAGGACCACCCTGGTTCTAGTGGCTGAATGTTATTGTCCCGAGAGATGATTTTTGAGGGTTTGGGTGTCCAAAATACACATAGACGGACTGCTGGCTAAGACTATGACTAACCTCTTAATGTATTCATACTCTCCCCTCTCGTAGTCAGGGAACTGCTGCTGCTCATCATTTCGCCTGTGATCAAGCTTGGGGGGGCTTGTCCTCCAGTTTCTCCTTGGGTCGTTCATCACTCTTCTGTTTTGAGTCGTGACGGGAATCCTCCTTCCCTCTCACCCTGCAGAGGGCGACGTGCTGCCCTGGTGCGCCATACCCATGCGCTGCTGTTGCTGCATCATGGGACTCTGGTTCTGATTGGGAGTATGCATCATGGCCTCCGAGGGGTGGCGGAACTGCCCACCCTGGCTGTTCATGGCAAACTGAGGCTGCTGCTGCGGTTGTTGTTGTTGTTGTTGCTGTGGTGGTTGCTGTTGCTGCATAGGTGTTGCACCATTCTGGTTAAAGCCCTGTGGAGGCTGCTGCGCCTGTGGTTGCGGTTGTGGTTGCTGGTTCGGGGTTCCGAAAGGCAAGGGTTGGGCCTGGATCTGGTGCTGCTGAGGAGTCCCGAAGTGTGAGGGGTCCACCAGCTGTTGCTGGCTCGGCGTTCCGAAAGGTGATGGTTGTGCTTGTACGTGTTGCTGGCTGGAATTGAACGGAGACGACAGCGCCATCTGCTGCTGGTGGCCAGGATTGGAACTGCATAAAATCTCCTGATTTTGGATGGTTGAATTTTAACAGGTATGAATTATATAACTTGGTCAGAAATCTTGTGGGTGGGGGATGGCATATGATCAGACGAACCAACAACTTCACTTCCTCCTCCGTAGACCTGAAAAAGTTAGTCACAAGATGAACACACTTTTCAAGTCTATTACATGGCAAAAATAAAGACAGGATTAGGGATGGCTATCTTTAAGAACGTAACAGTTAGTGGTGGGACGAGTAATCGGAAACTCGACCACTTGGTCACTGGGGCATGCGATCCGAGCTCTCAAGTTCAGAAATAGAGCGCTCGGAAATTACGAGCTGATGACATTTTAATGACATTTTAATAGCAACACATGCGTCCGATGCATGTGTGGCCTAGCGGTGGCCAAAACTCCCAGATTTGCACCACATTTCCAGTAGTAAAATGTGTTTTCCTCAAGTCTCCGTGTCAAATGCGTACTACGCCATTTTCTGGTTCACCGATTCACACTGCCGCGGTACACTTTTATGTGAGCCTGGCATGTGCCGGTGTATACCGAGGCGCAGTGTTGTTTCAAATTACTCGCCTTGAGATCTTGTCAATGTGGCCGTAAACTCGATATGGACTCGAGTTTTGGTCACACACCACACACACACATATATATGAATATATATATATATATATATATATATATATATATATATATATATATATATATATATATATATATATATATATATATATATATGGCAAGCATTTTGAGAGTATTAAGTATTTTTGATATTTGAAAATATTTATTACTATTTTAATATAAATATTAATAAATGATTTATACATATTAGAAAATAATTGTAAATACTAGTCATCATTTCTAGTATTTACAATTCATTTTTTGATATTTATAAATAATCCACATAAATAGATATTAAGTTGTCACTTCTTAATATCAATAATTCTTTTTTTAGTATTTATGAATAGGGATGGGGACCGCGGACCGGTTCATATGTGAAACCGGCCTGAGCATTGCGGTTAACCAGTCAAAAACCGGACCTCCCTCTACACGGTTCAGTTTTCTATGAATGCACAGGGTTCCTGGAGGCGTAATAAAACTGTCAGCACCTACCTCCTCGCTGGCCTCACAATGTCTGCCAAGCGCGATGATCAATTAGCCATTTTAAAATCTCTCAAGTCTGGTACCCTGCCCACTTTCACTGCTCAGAAGCCTTCTGTGCGTATAGAAAGTGGCCAGGGAGCTAGTATATAGGAACTTTCCAGAACTTTCCAGTTCAGGCAAGTTCAGCAAGGCATTCCATTGCGTAGTTTCGTATCCAAGAAATGTCATTAATATACCGTTTAGGAAACCGCGATAAAACCGAACCGTAGAAGCAAAACCGAGAACCGAACCGAACCGTAGAATTCTCAACGATCCCCATCCCTATTTATGAATGATTTTCTGGTATTTATAAATGATTTTCTGGTATCTATAAATGATTTATTAGTACAGTATTTGCAAATGCAGTATGTACAAATATTAGAAAATGAATTATAAATAATAAAAAATGATTTATAAATACTAGAAAATCCCTTTTAAATACAAGAAAATGATTTATATATACTAGGAAATGATTTATTTGTATTTATAAATGTGCATGATTTTTTGATACATGTACTAAGAATAATTTTTTAGTATTTATGAATGATTTCCTAGTATTTATAAATCCTTATCTAGTATTTATAATTGGCTTCATTTATAGATATTAAATAGGAAATCATTTATAAATACTAGAAAATAAATATTGCAAATAGTGCATTTTCTGGTATTAATAAATCATTTTCTTGTATTTGTAAATATTAATACATATATTAGAAATTGATTTATAAGTATCTGAAAATCTTTAACAATTTTTAGTATTCATAATTCAATTTATAATATTTATAAAACTTTTATTAGTATTTGTAAATATATTTTGAAATAGAAATTGATTTATAAATAGTTAAATACAAGAAAGTCATTAACTAGTATTAGCAATTGATTCTTTAGTATTTGTAAATCTTTAACAATTTCTAGCATTTATAAATCGTTTTCTAGTATTAATAATTCATTTATTAGTATTAGTAAATACAAATTGAAGAAAAAGATTATTAATACTAGAAAATGATTTATTAGTATTTACAATTCTATCAGAATTCTTAGTTTTTAACTATGTATAAATGATTTTCTTGTATAATTTATAAATCAATTCCTTGCATTTGTAAATGCAGTATTTGCAAATATTAGAAAATGAATTATAAATATCAGAAAATTATTCATGAATACAAAGGAATGACTTTTAAATACTAGAAAATGATTCATGAATACTTGAAATGTGTATGACCTTATGATACTAAAAATGCCTTTTAAGTAGGCCTATTTATATATAGCATTTATAATTAATTTTTTAGTATTTATAAATCATTTATGGCATATGGAAGGCCAAAAAGAGCATTTATTGATATTAATAAATGATTTCTTAATATTAATAAATGATTTCTTAATATTAATAAATGATTTCCTAATATTAATAAATGGCATGATTTATTAATATTAATAAATAATTTATTAATATTAATAAATGATTTATTAATATTAAGAAATGCTTAGCATTTATCAATATTAATGATTTATTAATATTAATAAATCATTTTTTAATATTAGAAAATGCTCTTTTTGTCCACTTTGGCCTTCCATAATGGTATTCATAATTCATTTTCTAAATGCGGTCATTTATAGCTCGCGTAGCAAGCCGGCGTAGCGTAGCGGCATTTACAGCATATATAGTCAAAACCTCAAAACCTACATACTGAGGCAGGATTTTTGGTGTTGGCGTCTGTCTGTTCGTCTCTCGTCGGGCTCGCTCGGTCTATTACCTCGCGAAAAACGAGCATAACTTTTTGCTTTAAGAGCACATTTTGCCGCCAGATCGTTTCATGTTTTAAATATTTCTTAATCAAATAATAAATTTGGATTGTTTCCTTTAAATTGTATTGAAATAACGTTTTGGTCGCCGACTATCGTGCAACACGCGCGGAAATATGCAAGAACTGAAACATACATGCTCACGTGCGACAAATGCTGACGTCATGAAATAACATCAAGTTACGACGGAATTCCGCGGATTCCAAAGTCGTAACTTCGATGTTCACGTTAAAAATGACTTTACTCATCTTTCCGTGAATCGATTTCAATGCAATTTAAATCGCTACAACCGCCACAAATAATTCTACATGTCTCTTAATTCTAGTTGAAATCTGTCGTGAAATGACGATTTTGCAACAGGTTGAAGTCGTACTAATTTTTATGCCATATTTTCGGTCAATCGATCGCTACGCATACTGTGTGTGTTTATTGCACAAATATGAAGCTCATATTAAGGGGCTTCCGATATGTTTCAGCGAAGTTCAAATAAAGAATGACGTTACGGATTACAATAACAAACACTTTGTGACTGCATTTGAAAAGGGAATGCAGAAATATCATCGAGCTGCGTGAGCATTTAAAGCTTTGCTTTCTCGTCATATTAAATATTAGAAAGTAATTTATAAATATTAGAAAAACATTTATCACATTTGAAATACTTAATAAACTCTCCAAGTGCTTGTCATATATATTTGTACATGTGGAACAGAGAAATACAACCCCTTGATCCGCAACCCCATAGGCACAGCATGCTAGTACCTAGGGAATGTGCGCCTCAGGTTACGCGTTGTAGCCTGGGGAAGTATTGGGCACGTGATTGGTTTCGCGGCAATTTCAGTCTAACCCAGGGCCTGTGAAACCAGCAGGCAGCCAATCCTGGGGTACACAGGTTATCTATGACTCATAGTGGTGTGAGGCAGCGAAATTTGATGATGCATGCACAGTGCCCACTCCCTGTGTACTACTCTCAGATGTAGAAGTAAAAACTTTAAAAAACACAATTAAAAAAAAAGTAATGTTCATAGAGCGAAATATCTTTCTCTTCATTGCCTATACTAGTATGTTGATTGGCTGTATTAGATTAGCTATTTGTAAATTTATTAAATATTTTCGGGATCTCTTTGACAAATTATTGAAATTTCTACAAAGCCTAAAGCTAAACTTGATTAAGTTGAACAGTTCACAGGCAACTCATATTCTTCTCCACTATACTGTCTATGGTCGCCTTTCTTTTATAGCGAGAATCCCGCCAACCTATAGTTCTTGAATGGCTTAATGTTATTGTCAGATCTATACCTTTATTCGGTTTTGTTCAGTCATAAATAAATGGCTGGTTCGGCTAGAGTTCATTGCCTAAACCGCCATGCCCATGATGAAGACATGCATTTGGGAATTCCCGCGACGGAGATCCCCAAGATGACGTCATCGAATTGTGTGTGCTTCTGACGTATGAGGAACGGTGACGTCACGCTACATAGCTGCAGGACACCATGGTCATTTATTTTGTGTTTTGCCGCCGACCCATAAGTAGGTACACCGAACCTACAATAAATGACCATATATGGTCATGAAACTACGAAGCGGGTGGCAAACGGCCGGAGAATCGTGAACCCTTTCGTCAATCGTTCTACCTTGGCGCGAACGTAGAGCCAAGCTCAGGGGCCAAGCTGGTAAATGATGTGAGTATATTTTAACTTTTAAACAAGCCCTGTGGGGAGTCTGCTGGCAGTTAAATTGCACTCAGAGAATGGAGTTATATTCAAAGGAAAATATGAAATATTAATATCACTGATATTTCAGTGGCAGGACAACCCTAGAAAAACGATGCGAAACCAATTATAAATTTGTACTTAACTGGAAAGTACCCGTCCTGCAGATAGTTACCATGAAATATTTCAAATTGACCAAAAAGATCAGAGCACCTATAGTCTGTCTGACTCAAGTTTGGCAATCACTTTTGCCACTTTTTTGTGACAAAACGTTCGAGTTTGCCATTCAAACTTGACAAACCTCTTTGGAGCACTACTACGTGTATGTACAAACAAACTTTTTGTCTCAGCTCCGCAAAATGTTGATTTTGCTCATTAGTTCCTATTGTAAAATGCGCAAATTGCCGACACTACGATCTCGCGTGTTTGTCTGTTGCGAACAATACAAACACGCGAGATCGTATTGTTGGCAATGGACACAGTTTACAATGGGACCTAATAAGCAAAATCAACATTTTGCGGAGTTGAGACAAAAAATATGTTTATACATACACGTAGTAGTGCTCCTAACATGTTTGCCAAGTTTGGATGGAAAACTCGAACGTTTTGTCACAAAAAAGTGGCAAAAGTGATTGCCAAACTCGAGTCAGACAGACTATAGATATCTGATTGCAACATCACTCATGATTAATTCTAGTTCTATCTTGGGCGTCTTCGCATCGGTTGAGTTTAGATCCCAGTCAGATTTGAGCGTTCCCGGCATGCTTTGCAGTCTAGTGACGTCGCTGTCAATATGGGTGCTCGTCATGTCCTCGATGTAGTTCTACCTAGTCCTTTCAGATAAATTTCGCGATTAAACTCAAATATTATCTTTGGCAGCAATTTATACGCATATATTGTTCACAGAAGTTTGGAAAATATTCCTTTCGTTTTTATTGAGATCTTTCACCACAAACGTGCTCGACAATGCACGTCGTAGCAGTCGCGGAAGACCGAGCCGGTGTAACGCAGATGCTAAAACTATGTGACTTGTTTTTCAAAAATTGGATTAAAAAGACTTCATTTCAAAATGAATAATATGGCCAAACATAAAAAGTAAATTTGTTTGTTTGTCAATATTGTCTTTTATATGCCATTATGAAACTAAGTGTAGCTTTATATGAGCTTTGACCTTCCCGCGGATATCTAATACCGCAAAGCATGCCGGGAACGCTCAAATCTGACTGGGATCTTAACTCAACCCTATCTTGTTCGTAATTTCATAACGCTACGAGTATTCTCGAGGGTAGGGTGGTGAAGGTATCGCATTCTACACAAACTACGATCTTGCAGTTGGTAGACCCTGCCTGTGCACGTTGAGACCAGAATTTGGAATTTTCATTTTTTGTCAGTTTTTTTCTGCCAAATTGCGGCTAGGGCGTATTTCGGCAGTTGTAACAGGTGGAGGAATTAGAGAAATCCTTTTTCTTTCGTTTGGCAATTCTTTTAATGAAACCGAGTATTCTCGAGGGTAGGATAGTGAAGGTACCGCATTCTACACAAACTACGATCTTGCAGTTGGTAGACCCTGCCTGTGCTGCCGCTCAGGATCACGTTGAGACCAGAATTTGGAATTTCATTTTTTGTCAGTTTTTTTCTGCCAAATTGCGGCTAGGGCTTATTTCGGCAGCTGTAACAGGTGGAGGAATTAGAGAAATCTTTTCTTTTTTTCGTTTGGCAATTCTTTTAATGAAACGACGAGTATCCTCGAGGGTAGAATAGTGAAGGTACCGCATTCTACACGAACTGCGAACTTGCAGTTGGTAGACCCTGCCTGTGCTGCCGCTCAGGAACACGTTGAGACCAGAATTTGGAATTTTCATTTTTTGTCAGTTTTTTTCTGCCAAATTGCGACTAGGGCGTATTTCGGCAGTTGTAACAGGTGGAGGAATTAGAGAAATCCTTTTTCTTTCGTTTGGCAATTCTTTTAATGAAACTACGAGTATTCTCGAGGGTAGGATAGTGAAGGTACCGCATTCTACACGAACTACGATCTTGCAGTTGGTAGACCCTGCCTGTGCTGCCGCTCAGGATCACGTTGAGACCAGAATTTGGAATTTCATTTTTTGTCAGTTTTTTTCTGCCAAATTGCGGCTAGGGCTTATTTCGGAAGCTGTAACAGTTATAGTAATAACTTGCAAAATCTGATAAAAAAATTTCCTATATTCTCCTTGCCACAATAGTGTGGTAATATACAGACATAATTTGTAAATGTTCAATTGGATTTATCAATTGGGAAGTCCTAAAAATTGTTTAGTGTTTAATAGGCAGGAATTCCCCTCTAAGGACATGCAAATAGTTGTTTAGTAATTCATTAGAATGACAATTTCTAATATTTACTTTATTTGTATTTCCTTCACATGAATATCACATGAATATACCCTATTTTGTTAGGGTAGCAGTACAGGGTCGTAAAATCTAACTTGAGACTTCAAACTTTTTATTCAGCTTCAATAACCCCCATAGGGTAAATAAAACTATTCATGGTGTTGAAATAAGGTATATTGTATTCAGGGCACTAGCAGGACGCTTTTTTTGGTGTTTGCACAAAAATGCAAATTTTAGGGCCCTAACCTTGACCTCTTCAAAGTGCTCTAGAATGCTCAATTCTTATCTCTCAATTCTTATCTCTTTCTTTCTGAGCTTTTCAAGCAATATTGTATCAGTTTAATAAGTCTATATTTGCTGTCAAGTAGTTCTTTTTTTATTGCTTTGGCCTTGTGGTTTTAGTGTACATGACTACACCATTATCCAGTGCTTAACCAATAAATAGCAGGAGTAATAAGACAGTAATGCACTTTACTGGTAGAAAAACATACTTCCCTGATGCAGCTCAGACTACCAAGGAAATACTAAGACTTTATAAAGATGTCATACCTAGGAATTCCTTGCTTTTTCCAGCTCAATTTGGTGATGGCAAGTTGAACGCCAGGGGCTCAACTCAACGCATTGCCATGTGAAGTGGACAGACTGCTTACCAAAAATGCGCACCCCCTCTCTTTGAAGTATTTTGGAAGGGGCATGGCAGCGGACATTGTTTTCTGGCCTTCCGAACTTTCCCCAGCTAACGTGAAAGTTTCATTACCTCTACAAGCGCGTTGTCATAAACTGTATATTGAGTGTATTTTCAAGCGCTTGATCACTTCGCACTATCAGTCCAATCAGGCATGGCGTAACAAAAGATAAAAGAGCACGTTCAAGCTCATGGCATGCAAGCATTCAAGCTTGCAGTGTGCAGTTTTTTGAGCTATTAGCATCCATGGGGTGTGGCTATACGAAGTTTGCCAATACCCCTTCTAGCAATTTTTGTCCTGACCTGTTACACGCATGTGTGCTTAAATGGAAGAATAGGGTTTAACATATGCCTAGTGCTCACAGCAGTTTAGTATGCAAATCCACTAATTTATTCCTTTGTAAGCATGCACTGTCTAACCTATGCCAAAGGGTCTGATTTGACCTTTCCAGAACTGAAGAAAAATGATTTAGAAATAAAAAATATTCTATGCCACATAAAGCGGATGGTACATTCAAACATCTGCTACTTGATTAATCACAAAAAACTGATGTCTGGATCTTAAATGAAGGTCACATTGATATGTCGCCACAGACCAATTACCATTTGGCCTATAGTCAAGCCC
>OZ012685.1:10000-15000 GCA_963942565.1 Maea johnstoni
CTAACCCTAACCCTAACCCTAACCCTAACCCTAACCCTAACCCTAACCCTAACCCTAACCCTAACCCTAACCCTAACCCTAACCCTAACCCTAACCCTAACCCTAACCCTAACCCTAACCCTAACCCTAACCCTAACCCTAACCCTAACCCTAACCCTAACCCTAACCCTAACCCTAACCCTAACCCTAACCCTAACCCTAACCCTAACCCTAACCCTAACCCTAACCCTAACCCTAACCCTAACCTAACCCTAACCCTAACCCTAACCCTAACCCTAACCCTAACCCTAACCCTAACCCTAACCCTAACCCTAACCCTAACCCTAACCCTAACCCTAACCCTAACCCTAACCCTAACCCTAACCCTAACCCTAACCCTAACCCTAACCCTAACCCTAACCCTAACCCTAACCCTAACCCTAACCCTAACCCTAACCCTAACCCTAACCCTAACCCTAACCCTAACCCTAACCCTAACCCTAACCCTAACCCTAACCCTAACCCTAACCCTAACCCTAACCCTAACCCTAACCCTAACCCTAACCCTAACCCTAACCCTAACCCTAACCCTAACCCTAACCCTAACCCTAACCCTAACCCTAACCCTAACCCTAACCCTAACCCTAACCCTAACCCTAACCCTAACCCTAACCCTAACCCTAACCCTAACCCTAACCCTAACCCT
This sequence comes from Maea johnstoni, assembly GCA_963942565.1. Classification (NCBI taxonomy): domain Eukaryota; kingdom Metazoa; phylum Annelida; class Polychaeta; order Spionida; family Magelonidae; genus Maea; species Maea johnstoni. The sequence goes on from OZ012685.1 coordinate 10,686, forward strand.
AACCCTAACCCTAACCCTAACCCTAACCCTAACCCTAACCCTAACCCTAACCCTAACCCTAACCCTAACCCTAACCCTAACCCTAACCCTAACCCTAACCCTAACCCTAACCCTAACCCTAACCCTAACCCTAACCCTAACCCTAACCCTAACCCTAACCCTAACCCTAACCCTAACCCTAACCCTAACCCTAACCCTAACCCTAACCCTAACCCTAACCCTAACCCTAACCCTAACCCTAACCCTAACCCTAACCCTAACCCTAACCCTAACCCTAACCCTAACCCTAACCCTAACCCTAACCCTAACCCTAACCCTAACCCTAACCCTAACCCTAACCCTAACCCTAACCCTAACCCTAACCCTAACCCTAACCCTAACCCTAACCCTAACCCTAACCCTAACCCTAACCCTAACCCTAACCCTAACCCTAACCCTAACCCTAACCCTAACCCTAACCCTAACCCTAACCCTAACCCTAACCCTAACCCTAACCCTAACCCTAACCCTAACCCTAACCCTAACCCTAACCCTAACCCTAACCCTAACCCTAACCCTAACCCTAACCCTAACCCTAACCCTAACCCTAACCCTAACCCTAACCCTAACCCTAACCCTAACCCTAACCCTAACCCTAACCCTAACCCTAACCCTAACCCTAACCCTAACCCTAACCCTAACCCTAACCCTAACCCTAACCCTAACCCTAACCCTAACCCTAACCCTAACCCTAACCCTAACCCTAACCCTAACCCTAACCCTAACCCTAACCCTAACCCTAACCCTAACCCTAACCCTAACCCTAACCCTAACCCTAACCCTAACCCTAACCCTAACCCTAACCCTAACCCTAACCCTAACCCTAACCCTAACCCTAACCCTAACCCTAACCCTAACCCTAACCCTAACCCTAACCCTAACCCTAACCCTAACCCTAACCCTAACCCTAACCCTAACCCTAACCCTAACCCTAACCCTAACCCTAACCCTAACCCTAACCCTAACCCTAACCCTAACCCTAACCCTAACCCTAACCCTAACCCTAACCCTAACCCTAACCCTAACCCTAACCCTAACCCTAACCCTAACCCTAACCCTAACCCTAACCCTAACCCTAACCCTAACCCTAACCCTAACCCTAACCCTAACCCTAACCCTAACCCTAACCCTAACCCTAACCCTAACCCTAACCCTAACCCTAACCCTAACCCTAACCCTAACCCTAACCCTAACCCTAACCCTAACCCTAACCCTAACCCTAACCCTAACCCTAACCCTAACCCTAACCCTAACCCTAACCCTAACCCTAACCCTAACCCTAACCCTAACCCTAACCCTAACCCTAACCCTAACCCTAACCCTAACCCTAACCCTAACCCTAACCCTAACCCTAACCCTAACCCTAACCCTAACCCTAACCCTAACCCTAACCCTAACCCTAACCCTAACCCTAACCCTAACCCTAACCCTAACCCTAACCCTAACCCTAACCCTAACCCTAACCCTAACCCTAACCCTAACCCTAACCCTAACCCTAACCCTAACCCTAACCCTAACCCTAACCCTAACCCTAACCCTAACCCTAACCCTAACCCTAACCCTAACCCTAACCCTAACCCTAACCCTAACCCTAACCCTAACCCTAACCCTAACCCTAACCCTAACCCTAACCCTAACCCTAACCCTAACCCTAACCCTAACCCTAACCCTAACCCTAACCCTAACCCTAACCCTAACCCTAACCCTAACCCTAACCCTAACCCTAACCCTAACCCTAACCCTAACCCTAACCCTAACCCTAACCCTAACCCTAACCCTAACCCTAACCCTAACCCTAACCCTAACCCTAACCCTAACCCTAACCCTAACCCTAACCCTAACCCTAACCCTAACCCTAACCCTAACCCTAACCCTAACCCTAACCCTAACCCTAACCCTAACCCTAACCCTAACCCTAACCCTAACCCTAACCCTAACCCTAACCCTAACCCTAACCCTAACCCTAACCCTAACCCTAACCCTAACCCTAACCCTAACCCTAACCCTAACCCTAACCCTAACCCTAACCCTAACCCTAACCCTAACCCTAACCCTAACCCTAACCCTAACCCTAACCCTAACCCTAACCCTAACCCTAACCCTAACCCTAACCCTAACCCTAACCCTAACCCTAACCCTAACCCTAACCCTAACCCTAACCCTAACCCTAACCCTAACCCTAACCCTAACCCTAACCCTAACCCTAACCCTAACCCTAACCCTAACCCTAACCCTAACCCTAACCCTAACCCTAACCCTAACCCTAACCCTAACCCTAACCCTAACCCTAACCCTAACCCTAACCCTAACCCTAACCCTAACCCTAACCCTAACCCTAACCCTAACCCTAACCCTAACCCTAACCCTAACCCTAACCCTAACCCTAACCCTAACCCTAACCCTAACCCTAACCCTAACCCTAACCCTAACCCTAACCCTAACCCTAACCCTAACCCTAACCCTAACCCTAACCCTAACCCTAACCCTAACCCTAACCCTAACCCTAACCCTAACCCTAACCCTAACCCTAACCCTAACCCTAACCCTAACCCTAACCCTAACCCTAACCCTAACCCTAACCCTAACCCTAACCCTAACCCTAACCCTAACCCTAACCCTAACCCTAACCCTAACCCTAACCCTAACCCTAACCCTAACCCTAACCCTAACCCTAACCCTAACCCTAACCCTAACCCTAACCCTAACCCTAACCCTAACCCTAACCCTAACCCTAACCCTAACCCTAACCCTAACCCTAACCCTAACCCTAACCCTAACCCTAACCCTAACCCTAACCCTAACCCTAACCCTAACCCTAACCCTAACCCTAACCCTAACCCTAACCCTAACCCTAACCCTAACCCTAACCCTAACCCTAACCCTAACCCTAACCCTAACCCTAACCCTAACCCTAACCCTAACCCTAACCCTAACCCTAACCCTAACCCTAACCCTAACCCTAACCCTAACCCTAACCCTAACCCTAACCCTAACCCTAACCCTAACCCTAACCCTAACCCTAACCCTAACCCTAACCCTAACCCTAACCCTAACCCTAACCCTAACCCTAACCCTAACCCTAACCCTAACCCTAACCCTAACCCTAACCCTAACCCTAACCCTAACCCTAACCCTAACCCTAACCCTAACCCTAACCCTAACCCTAACCCTAACCCTAACCCTAACCCTAACCCTAACCCTAACCCTAACCCTAACCCTAACCCTAACCCTAACCCTAACCCTAACCCTAACCCTAACCCTAACCCTAACCCTAACCCTAACCCTAACCCAACCCTAACCCTAACCCTAACCCTAACCCTAACCCTAACCCTAACCCTAACCCTAACCCTAACCCTAACCCTAACCCTAACCCTAACCCTAACCCTAACCCTAACCCTAACCCTAACCCTAACCCTAACCCTAACCCTAACCCTAACCCTAACCCTAACCCTAACCCTAACCCTAACCCTAACCCTAACCCTAACCCTAACCCTAACCCTAACCCTAACCCTAACCCTAACCCTAACCCTAACCCTAACCCTAACCCTAACCCTAACCCTAACCCTAACCCTAACCCTAACCCTAACCCTAACCCTAACCCTAACCCTAACCCTAACCCTAACCCTAACCCTAACCCTAACCCTAACCCTAACCCTAACCCTAACCCTAACCCTAACCCTAACCCTAACCCTAACCCTAACCCTAACCCTAACCCTAACCCTAACCCTAACCCTAACCCTAACCCTAACCCTAACCCTAACCCTAACCCTAACCCTAACCCTAACCCTAACCCTAACCCTAACCCTAACCCTAACCCTAACCCTAACCCTAACCCTAACCCTAACCCTAACCCTAACCCTAACCCTAACCCTAACCCTAACCCTAACCCTAACCCTAACCCTAACCCTAACCCTAACCCTAACCCTAACCCTAACCCTAACCCTAACCCTAACCCTAACCCTAACCCTAACCCTAACCCTAACCCTAACCCTAACCCTAACCCTAACCCTAACCCTAACCCTAACCCTAACCCTAACCCTAACCCTAACCCTAACCCTAACCCTAACCCTAACCCTAACCCTAACCCTAACCCTAACCCTAACCTAACCTAACCCTAACCCTAACCCTAACCCTAACCCTAACCCTAACCCTAACCCTAACCCTAACCCTAACCCTAACCCTAACCCTAACCCTAACCCTAACCCTAACCCTAACCCTAACCCTAACCCTAACCCTAACCCTAACCCTAACCCTAACCCTAACCCTAACCCTAACC
>OZ012685.1:20000-22500 GCA_963942565.1 Maea johnstoni
GTTCTTCCCCTGCAATAAAAATAAAATATTCAATTACGTAATCGGAATCGGAATAGAAATTGGTAATCAGAAAAATAATGGAATAGGAATAGTATCCCAAAATTTGATGCTTATCCCAGTCCTAATTTGACTTATTATATCCAATCTTTATTTTACTAATTATATCCAGTTATCTATAAGGTTAGAGCTATATTCTGATACAATATTAGAATACTAAATGTTGATGAGTACCTATCCAATAACTCTTCTCTGTATATGTATCCTAATTTCCAAAGATATTTTCATAATTACTCTATTGTACTTATTATATCTATCTATTTATTAATAATGTTAGATCTATCATCAGGAAAATATTTCAAAAGGAAATGTTGATTGGTACCTAGCCAACAACTCTCCCAAAGACGCAAACATGAAATGTTACCAAATAACTAAAGATATCCCCAGTCGAAATAAGTAGAAATTACCCAAATTAAGTAGAAATGTCCCAAATGAAGTAGTAATGCCAAAAAAGACACTGAAATGAAGATTTGACCTTGATGTGACCTTGACCTAGAAAATCGTATAGAGAGAAAAATGTGCAGAATTAAATTTCCAACAAAATGATACCTCACTTATGAGGATTGGTCAAAATATAAAAAAGATATGTGTGTTTTTAAGAATTTCTGACTTAGAAATATTCATCACCGGTTCAAAACAAGTGGTTCATTATAGTAATGATCCCTATTACCTAACCCTAACCCTAACCCTAACCCCTAACCCTAACCCTACCCTAACCCTAACCCTAACCCTACCCTAAAAATGTCATATGGGGTAATTTTTTCGGATTTTTTTTCAGGTTTTGAAAACTTCTTAATGAAGAAAATTCAAATCAACCTAGGTTAACTTCCTAACCCTAACCTAACCCTAACTCTAACTTCCATTTTCCTATGAAAAAAAGTCTGAAAAAGTCTGAAAATATTCATGGGGGTCCCTTTCTACAGGTAAAGCGAGGAGTCTCCCTAAATTCCCATGAAATATATCAATTGGGGGGTTTAGAAAATCCAAACCCTTAACCCTGAGGGGTTTGTGCCTTGACTACTTGTGTCTACTTCCTGACACCTTTTATTTCCACAATTTCTAGCGTAACCCCTGAATGAAGTAGTCCGTGACGTTGCTGGAGGCAAGCTCCCCCTGGTTTCCTCTGGTTAGGGGCAGGGGTTATTGCGCCTTGACTACGTGCCTTAACTGCATTTTTGCGGTGCCTTGGCTGGTAGTTAAGGTACCATTTTGAAGCCTTAACTACCTCGACGGTGACTTAATTGCTTGGGGTAGTCAAGTCACCAAATAGTAGTCAAGGCACCAACTTTTTTGTGGTTTTCGATATGGGTATTAAAAAAAGGCAGGAATGTTGTATAAGTTTGGATGTAAGGGTTAACTTGTAAAATAGGTCAAGAAGAGTTAGTGGCATTTCTTCTTCAAATATTTTGTTAAATATAGCTCTAACCATATAAAGAAGTGAATATAATAACTAAATTAGAATAGTTATTAAAGAAAACTTTGGGAATGAGGCTAACTTTACAAAATATTTAAAGCTGTCAGATACAAATGATTTGATGTTATATTTTTATCTGTGTCATTTCAGAAGTTCCGTAGTTCTAGATTCACAGAAGTGCACAACAGATTTCTGGAGGAGGTGTTTGCAAACAACTAGCTGCAGAGACAGGACCATCATTGAAAAGAAGTCAGAGGACAGGTGAGTTGTAAACTTTGTTTTGCTTTTTATTTATTACTATTTTGTGCACATTAAAAAGAATACATGGTATGAAACAACCTCTTTCCTACCCGCTGTGATACCCTTACATGAGATCCTTAGAAATTCCAGTTGTTTTAACTTCCTTTTTGCGGCAAAATACGATAGACTCTGTCTCTCCAAGGTGGAGTGAAAGTATGTTGTCTCTCAACCACACATTTAATTTGGTAAGTTCCTTGCAGAGTTTCCTTTCAATATCAATAATGTTTTATATATTACAACTTATATATACCTAGCTGTAAAGTAACTTTTCATTTGCTGTCCTACTTTGTAATCAGATCTTTTGAATTGATTTTTGTAGATTCTCCTGATTGTCAGAATGTCAGAATTCGATAACCAGGAGGATTGTCACAATCCAAGTGAAAGTAGTGAGGAGGAATGTCAGAGTAGTTTGGAGACTCTGTCGGGCATCCCATCCCTGCCTTCTACGCCACCTGTGTTCCCTGAGTCAAGCTGCCATCTGTTCTCTGAGGATGAGTACAGCCCCCCGGCCTCTGTGTGTATGGACAGCGATTCCGATCGTGAGCGGGACACACAGACAAATTAGGTACAAGCATTGCTTTATGGAAAACCCAAGGGCAAGGCAGAGGTGCCAGCTGAAGTCAAACAAGCAGAGGAGAAAGGGAAACGTTGGAGGACAACGAAGAAGAGGGGGCGAGCATGAGGGGTAAACATGGCAAGCAGCAGGGGTGGCAGAAAAAAACAAGAGCC
>OZ012685.1:27500-59078 GCA_963942565.1 Maea johnstoni
TGTCACTTTAGTTCTACACAATGAGATTTTATTGGATATCCAACCACAGACTTCACTTGGGAATAGTTGGTTATTCAATATTATGCCACCTTCTTTTATTTCCCTATTTACGAGGTTAGTATGCTAACCACCACGACAAAGCAAAATATATGATATGAACAAAATGCAATACTGAATTGATTGATTGCAAATGAGTAAAAGGACTGTATAGTCGCGAGGAGGTCCTGTTCAAAGTTAGATACCTAGCTAAGTGCAATTAATGATCACTAAATTATTGGAGTTATTTTCTTAGATTTCAGGACAGCTTTAATGTAGGAATTGATCACGGGAGGAAGATGATTTTGGCAATATCAAAGCCCGTCCATTCAGCAGCCAAAACCGAGTGTGTATATTTATGACGTAAAAATAGTTTACTTTTTTACTTCAACCTTTCGCAATATCGTATAGATTGCAATAAATATACACCTTACATAAATAATAAAGCTATATGTGCTACGATGTACACTACACACACATTTTAATTAAACCTATATGCACTAGCGCATTGAGTTCCAATGTGCAACACACACACATTCTAATAAACCTATACTTACCAAGTTATAATTTCAGCGTGCAATAATACACACATTTTGATTAAATACATATGCACTACTGTATTGTTTCAATGTGAAATGCACATACATTTTTAATTTTTTTCTCTAAGCTATTATTTCATTTCTTATAGGAAATGGATCTTTATGGTCGTAAAATGAAAGTAGTATGGGCTTCCTAGAATATTGTACCCATAACTAGTACGATGCCCCATTTAGATGAAATCTAGGCTCAAGCCCTGATCTCATCTATTCCAAGCTCCGTGAGGTGCAAGTCTTTCCCACTTACAGGTGTCAATGTTGCCATGAACTTGTCGTAGGTTGGCACAGAAAATCACCTCAGGCTGTGTCAACTTTGCAACACTTTTCACACGGACTTGTAAATCCTAACTACACCATCTAAAACAAATTATTGTTTATACCTTTAAAAGTGAAAATAGTTGTTGACTAAAGAGGTCACACAATATGATCAGTTATTTTCATACAACACGAATGAGTCCAATATATCATTAGCCAGCTTATTTTTTGTAAATTTGGAGTTTCTGTCATCATAACTTGTTCGGTCATATCCAGGTTCAATTGTGAATAGCCAATGGTGGAGGAAACTGGAAAATGTGAAGGCAGGGTGTTACTGTTCATGCTGCAAATCCTTTACTTCTAGCATTAATATGCCGTCTATTCAGCAAATGGATGTTAGTATTTGTCCACAGATATAAATGTCATGTCTGCCGCAATGTCTGTGGTGTTGGGTATACACGTAATTCATATTATCATGATATTTCTAAGGAACAAATTAAAGGGTGAACAGTTTGTTTTATGGTGGACTATAGCAGCCAAAATTCAAGTAATGTCGACCATATAAAATCAGATGACAACGTTTGTAAACAGATCATCCATATTAAGTCCAACCCAATTTTGTGTCGTCTATCCAGGCCGATTCTTCATTTAACCGATGTCTCTGTTATGACCTGAACTGATGATAAGGATCCAAGTAGTGAAGAAAATCTCCCACTACTGCGGTAATTCTTAGGGCAAGTTGCACAGCCGGACATACGTCATTCAATAACGTTCATGTTTGACCTATGCGGCAGATGACAATGGTTAAATGTTTTATTAAAGTTGAAGAATTTCTGGAGTGGGAGCTTGTTCTATTTTGAATTCCTAAGAATGTTAATATAACTGATTAATCGATCATCAGCGAATAATCTCGAAGCTTCTGTCAGGATGCTGAGTTAAAATGAAATTAAAAGCCATAATTTCGAAAAACCAAATTACTATAATTGTTTATTATACGTTCATAAACGGTTTGTGTGGCCTCACCGGTGGTCGACTGGTGCAGGTTTTGAATTGCTGTACATACATACACACATACAAACATACATAGTGTTGTGAGGTCATCCATGCATCCATGTCTAAGAACCTGGGTGGCAATCAGGTGTGCGGTCATGTATTATGCCCAAGCTGCCCACGCATTTACTGCAGAAATTGAATGTTTGCACTGTACATACATACATACATACATACATACATACAAACATACAAACATTTAGGAATATAACTCAAAGGTACTGTTGGAATAAACAAGTACTTAAGTATTCAACTTTATTAACTGTGGGGCATCACTAGTCCAATGAATTAGCCTCCTTGCTGGCATTTTTTTTATTGCTGTTGGTCCTATCTCCAGCTACGGAGTCTAATGAGGTTAACATGATTTCAGATGAGCAGCATTCCGCCCAGTTTCTTAGGCAGAACGAAAACGGCCACAAAAAGTACTTTTTGTTCTGAGTTGTTTATACTTACTTTTGTTTCCAATGTCCTTGATATGTAGTTAAACAATCCGTGTGTTTCCTCGTCAATGTCGATCCTTATTAAGCCGTCTCCTAGGCCTAAAACACGAAGACTTCTAGAAACGAAGTCGAAGGGAAGCCATGTTTATTTTTTGCAAGACTCGCACGTGAGCAGTTGCATATAAGTCCCAGAATTACGGAATCAAAATGAAAAGGAATAGATAGTACAACTTGACAAAATAAAGAACCACAACAATACAAAATGATATCATTTTAAGGAGAAATCACGTGAAATTTATATTTCAAGTGGTTTGTCGCACTACACTGTTTTATTTCTTTAAAACTTTCAGTTTTTAATGAATTCCGAGATTTACAATCACACGCCGTAACGATAACCTCGCGAGAGACCATGTGACGACGTTGATTCAAAATGGTTGACACAACATCGTCTGCACTGAGGTAACAGTAAGTTAAAACGAATTTTACCTATTAAAAGCATTAAAAAGCATTATCAGACGTGTTGTGTGCGGCGGACATTGTTTATTTAAAGGCTGCTAAGTAATACTTGACAGAGGACGTCGGGGAAAACGAATCAGTTAGACAAATCAACGTAATTGTCCTCAGAGCTGAATGCTCATAAAAAATACCGTATCTGCAATAAACGCTTAAGGGGTGAAAAATCAAACCTGGACAGAGACGTCGAGCCACCGATATGTTTATTTTAAAGGAACTAGGGCATCAAATGTTTGAGGTTTAATACTAGATCACCACGAATTCATCTTATGAATCTCTAGGATGTCTCTAACTGGCAATGTTCCAGCAGAGTTTCCATGGTTCTCATTCATGAGGCCCCAAAGTAGCTCGCAAAGAATGCATCAGCCATCCACTTATCCCCCAGACTGCTTTTCTGATAGGATCCTTCCACGCTTAAAGGATCATTCAATTAAACGGAATAGTTGGATGACTGATGAAATTGTCAGGCTTTCTGTTAATTCACAACAGGAGAGCTAGGCTTAGCTGCCCTCTTCCTTTAATAAATGCATTGCAGAGAGGATGTTGCTGCTTCAGCGATATCACATTGCTAAGGACTGATATAATATGAACCCTCACTAGCATTGGTGGATTTCAACACCAAAGAAGAATTGTTTTTAGGAACATATGGCCTGTCAATTAAGAAAACAATTTGAAAGTGCATGATGGGGAGGTCCAAATAGCCAATTTATCTGTGTGACTTAACCCTACATACAGCAAGTGCAGTGTATGCCAACCTCTCCAGGAATGACTAAAGGTTGACAGGGCGAATTGACTGTTTTCGAATCAAACAGGATCTATCCAGCGGGTGTACTTGATATGCGGTTTTTACTTTAAATATGCTTAGTTTCATTTTCCTCTCATTATCGTCCATTTGAAAGAGATGTTTGTTACCTAGCTTTTGACAACAAACTTCGCTGTCATTGCAAATTATTGGCTTTCCGAGAGGTTATTAAGATGTTTTAAATAGGGCTACATATTGCAAGTTGATATTCCGAGATTCCTAGATATAAAATTACCTCAATGAAGTTGGTAAAGAAGCATTAACGACGGCTGTCAAATGAAAACATCCAAATGGATGAAGTCTCTTGGGTATGTTTAGCGACATTTTACTAAAAGGGAAAGAGACCCTGCCACAAAATGTATGTAGGAGGCCTTTCCATTTAGTTTGCAGATCCTGCCGCCAAGAGCTCATTCCAAGGTGGAACCTTAAAGTCCACAAGACCATCAAAACACATTACTAGGTTCATTTATCAAAGAGAGTGTGCAATTCCACTTTCTTAGATACACGGCTAGAATGCCCAGATATGTATATAAACTTCATCTCCGTCTGCTAGGTGCCTAATCTGGGAGGCAGCTGCATTCAATGACAGTTGAATGTTTTCCAATTTCCACAAGTAACCAGTTCCAAGTAGCTAGGTTCCTTAATTTCTTCCTCATCCAATTATTTTCTATTAAGCATGCTAAAATTACTCAAAGGTAATCCAGCAAATGAATACCACAATGTTGCACTGGGTGCCTTTAAAATGGTTAAAATTGTGATCAAAATTATAAGAGACATTGTATTAAACACCACAAATGAACAACTCCAAATATGCTGAAATGGCTCAGGGTTATAATGTTTTTACTCCAAATGAAAAACAATTTCGAAAAACAAAATAACATTAAAGACTTATAGAGATTCTCTTCTTAAACGTTAAATTTTGCAATCGAACGTTGTTGGCGATATCCTGCTACAAAAGCTACCAATAAAGAGCAAGGATCATTAGATTTTATTGTACAAAGGTTAGTGTGTCCCGGGTCAAGCCTAGCTATATGTTTGAAAATGGGTCACTTGAATAATTTTTCTCATTCGGTAATTGAAAACCACATCAAAAATAAAAAAGCAATCTCCCATTATATCTATCTTCTCTGCGCGGAGATGTTATCTCACAGTAATCAGAGAATGAAGGGACATTGGGGGTATAGAGATACATGGCACTGAGTTGTCATTTCACAATATGCGGAGGACACTATATTGTTTCTTGAAAAATCCAAACATGCTATACAAAGACTTATGAGCCTTTTAGGATTGATAAAAACCATCTCAGACATTGGAATAAACAATAGATAAAACCAAAGCAGTCAAAATCGGGGCAACATGAGGCAGGAGATTGCCTGGGGAAGGGAAAATATGGGATGGACTGCAAGGTACAGCATTGCCGCTGTTTTTGCCCTTTTCTGTTACAATAATCAGAGATAGGGGTTCTATCTGGAGCCCATCTACAATATTGTTGGTATTCGCTGGCATATTGACACGGTGCTGTTTTTGGTAACTTAGAGATCTCGTATGTGCAGTTGCTCTGTCATGACAGAAGGCAGTAGGGTTGGATGGGAATCAAGATGATGGTCTTGGAGAAGGTGTGGTTTGGTGCAGAGGGAGGGGTTTTCAATTTCTCAGGAGCCGTCTTTGCTACTAGAAATTTCCAAAAGTGCATGATCAACCTTATTGCGCAATGCTTCAATTGTAGAATGCATGGAAGGCCGAGACAGAGTAGGGGTTTGGGTTTGAGCACTGCCCACCTCCATGGGTTCGTCATGTCTGGGTTGCCTTAATTCTAGAGCTCGGGAAGTTTGTTGTTCTCCCTGCGTAATTCTTATTGCACCACAAAGTTTGCTGGTTGGTCTCTAATGACCTTCTTTGCAATGGCATCATTTGCAAGGCCATGAACCAGAACTTCTATCAAAGTGTTTGCACCAGTGGTTTTCGTCTCTGTTCTTAAGTGTGAATTTCGTCTGCAAAGTCCAAAAGATGCTTAGAGAATGTTTGAACCGACTCATGTTGATGCTGTTTCATTTTCTTCAATTTAACTTTAGCATACTGAATGTCTGCCAGATCACTAAACCCTTCAATGAGAGCATTTCTGAATTGATCCCATGGGATATTCTCATTTACTTGAATCACACAACTGGCTAGCTGTGCCCGTAACAGTTTGTAAGAAAATGTTAATCATGCATTCGGATTCATGGCTGATCGAAATTCCTACTTTTGCCATGTCTCATATCCAATACCTGAATGTAGAGTGGAAGAGCCAACTTGCCTGACTAAATATTGAGTTCTTAATTAAAGTTTCATCAGACAAAAACTGTCGTGAAATACGTCCATTGGTACATCTTTGTCTAAACCCTGCCCATAAATCCACTAAGAATGAGGCACACCAATAGAGGTTGTCCCCACCGTTGTGTCTGCTTAAATGAGTAATATCCTTCAATTGTTACAAATGAGAAATCAAGTTCTTGTAGATTAGAATTAAAAATAGCATCATCACAATTGGTAGATGGTTTCATAATACAAGGACACATATCATTTTTGTTAACTGCCTAACTCACACCTAAATGATTATAATCAGTAAATGTCAACCATGTACAGACCGGAATCGGATTCACATACAGATGTCCCCAATCGAAATAAACTAATTTTCTCTGTGTAGTGACTGAACTTTTTTGTTTCTTTGCAATATTCTTCTAGTAAAGGGGGCTCGGGACCTTCGCACCTTAAACTAGGTTGTATTTTTTGTTATTTATATGTAAAAGCTGAAAAGGTTTGCTACACATTCCTTTGAACTAGAACTCTCAACTACAACTACAAATGACATAAAAAAGGACTTTTTAAAAGATCTGCCTACTTGGGGAGTAGGCAGATTAGGCTCCCAGCTCCTTATCTGATCCCCCCTGGGAGGTATGCTCCCCTGGCCGGCTCTAGAATGTGTATTCTAATGTGTATTAGAAGTTTCCTCTTACCCAGGAAGCCGGATAGAGCAGTTATGAGTGATTGTATTGCAATTAGGGTATTTAATGAAAGGTGTGATTCTTGTACATCAGCTGTCCTGCTTTGCAGGTGTAGGTCAGACAGTTCAGGTAAAACCATTCAAATGCTCCAGAAATATTCTGGTTTGTGACAGGATGTTTAGAGTTCCTCTTACAAAGGTGAGCAGGGTTTCCTGTATTTGAGAGTTAGGGTTGGGCGAGCATTTAGATACTGACCCCTGGACATGAATCTGAATGTATGATTACAATGGTAAGAAGCTCCAGAAGGAAGAGAAAGTGTGGGTTTGAATGGAATGCAATATCTTCTGTGCCAGAAGATATGGATACATTAGAGGAAGAGGAATCTGTAAATTCACTAACTATTCATGGAGCCAGATATGGAAAGCTTAGACTGCTGAGTACTTTAAGTTCAGATGCCAGTGGCATAGCAATTGAAGATGCAGACTCTGAGGAAAGAGACACTGATCATGACTCAAAAGATGTGAAAGATTCATGTGAAGAAAGGGTAACAGGACACATTCTGCATTCACAAGAACTTGAAGACAGCCTTCAAGAAGCTGCAATGTGTGCATACTGCCTTGGTGGAAAGTTAGAACTATGGCAAGACACTAGAATGCGACAAGAACCTTGATCAGCCCTATTTTGGAGATGCTCAAATGCCAAATGGGGATTGTGATGGAAAGCGAACAGACTTTCCTAGTAGTGACAAGAAGGGAGGAGTTTATGCTTTAAAGAGACAATCAGTTCTAGCAGGATGCCTGAGTGGAAAAGGACAAAGTGCTCTTCAAAAGTTCTGTGTAGCTATGGATCTGCCTTTTCCAGTTACCCCCAGAAAGTTTCAAGAAGCATGAGGTATCTATTACATATATCTCAATTATCGAAAACCTAATTAAACCCTACATGCTTGTCTTTCCAAATCAACTTCGCTATTTTGGTTTTATCTGTGATCAGAGCTAATTTTAGAAAAATACTTGAAGTTAATCATTTACATGGTTAAAGCTATAATCAGAAGAAATATTGGAAGAAGAAATGTTGATCAGTACCAAGCCAACAGCTCTCCTCTAAATATTTTGTAAATTTACCCTATTTCCCAAAGTTATTCTCAAAGTATTGGTCAATCTTTACATGAAATTCACACTTGAAGAACGAAGGTCCCGAACCCACTTAAAAGGGTTTTATAGAATTGCCATTATAATACTTGGGGTTTCCTAAGAATACCTAAGTCTGACTGATAATTTAAATACTGTGCCCAGATGATGTGTATTGCAGTTAAACTCCTGGGTAAACCTAGGAAAACTAGTAGATGCAATTACTTTGAGACGAATGTGTATTCCAGTCAATTCCTGAGAGCCTGTGACAAGACACATAAAACAGCTTATCAATAGCAAAGTTCCTCTTTCTTCCATCACAAGATATCAGTGTAAGGATACTAACTGTTAGTCTGTTTTGTAAACAAAAGGTGCAAATTCTAGAGCTCTGTTATGATAAAATCGCATCTAAAACCTAAAACCCCTACAGGCTACTTTCACTTATTATCTTGTCGACACAGAACCTAGTATACCACTAGAAAATAAGATTTGCAGTATATGGGTATACACTGAGACACAGTCCTATTGTTTGTTTAGTCTGGTAAACCACTTTCTTGTTTGCAAGTCTTTTACTTTTGAGAGAAGTTATTAGTGTGCTCAGTACTGAATAGACCAGCCTGCAATCAGTTGTATATCGATGACATCAGAGCCTCTTTCTAGCGAGCTCTGATAAGGCCCAAGATGGCCTCTCCATGAAGTCTGCTGAGCCAGTGAATTCGCTGTATGTTCCAAGATGCAAGTTTAAATACATCAGTGGATGTGTGGAGTACAATTGTTATCAGGGCATCATAAGAAAGGCAACAATTGATCTCTAATACTTATCATTTCTAGTGTTGAAGTCAGAGTTACGCTTTAATGTTGCAGGTAAGCCCATTGGTAAATGTTATGATTACTGACGATTCCAAACCTGTAGATTTAGAATTCATCTTTAAATGCTATATAGATACTCATATGAGATATTTACAAAGAGTGTTATCCACCTTGTGGCAAATAAGGTGCTGTACGGAATCTCAGCTATGGCACTTGAAAGTGCAGTATCACAACGGAAACCTAGCATTGTCCGAGAGTGCATTGCAATGCAAACATTTACCTCTAACCCAATTAGAGATTGCATTTTAAGTTGTTTTTATGAAAGATGCTTCATTGGCTCCAATAATAATATCTGCGTAGTTTACTGACTTTTGGATGGTCATCAATAACAATCTATGCTAATTAGATAATTCAGTTGGCTTGTCTAACTGGAGCACAAGAATTCACCCATTGATAACTCTCTAGCGATGCGATTCTTAAACAGAATCCATCATCTGGCTCAATACGATTCCCGAAGTCGGTGTCGTTAAAATACCCACTTTGTGGCTTCCTATTGAGTTTCTGGTCAAAGCCGGGCCTAAGGTTTCTGTTTAGAAAGAGGCGAGCTTTCTTGCAGAGCTAGACAGAAACAGTTGTATTCTCATCGCTGCCGCTGAGACGCCCCCTCCCCCTCAGTCGCTGCCGTGTACAGGTAAGCTGTGTGTGTGCAGGCTCCACGCCGCCGCCGCCACAGCACAGCTGCCTTTAATATTAACACACATCACATGGAGCAGCAGTCAGAGAGAGGGAGAGAGAGAGCTCCTACTCCCCCTCCCATATCTGAGAGACAGCGGCGGACACTTACACGCTCAAGCACCTACCTTCAACTGCTCACATGGGTTCCAGACATCTTCGACTAGTTTACTCAACGAGGACAGTGCACTAGTGGTAAGTGTGAACTCATATAACGTGTCCAGTACATACAGTGTAACTCATTCAGCTACTCAGGCATTCTATCGCTTATCTTGCTTGATGGTGTAGCTTTAGAGGTAAGTTTCCTACCGTACGCAGAGGACTAGTCACTACTTACATGAACTGCCTGTTACTCATAGCTACTCTCATTTCGGCGTAATACTATAATAATAATAATAATAATAATAATAATAATAATAATAATAATAATAATAATAATAATGATAAAAATAATAATAATCTTTATTTAAAGAGGGTAATTCCGTCCAATGGTAAGGATCTTCCATGAGGCCCCCTGGCATGTTAACAAGTAGCCCGGGGTCCCCAGGGTTTACAAAGTAGTACAGTACATTGCTTTTGGGTATCGAGACTTGAAGGAAGGTAGAGATGGTGCATATCTGATTGCTTCAGTTTAGCTATTCCAAACTTTGGGCTCTGAGTATGAAATGCATTTTTGGCCAAATGAATTATTACATTTTGGAAGAACTAACAATGAGGAGGTTGCATTTCGAGTACCATAACTGTGATTTTATTGCGTATAAGAGAAAATTTTGTTCATATAACTAGTGATAATATAACATGAATAATGACCTTATCCCTAGTCATTGAATATTTTCTATTCTATGTATTTATCTATGTATGTTCCTTGTTTATATTCCTTGAAGTATAAAGTGTATGTATTGAAATAAACGTACAATACAGTACAACGTTGTGAAATAAATCTGAAACTCTTCAAAGAAATCTCTCCCTATTAATTGGGCGACAGACAATTGAGATCAAGAAATGAAGGTTTTTGGTGTTTGCCCCAGTTTATAGAGGAATCAAACCCCTACTCGCCCTAGCATGGGATTGAACTCTGGACCTCATGTCTCTCAGCACTCAGGCCAGCAATCTTGCCACTGCGCCATTAGGTCTGGAAAAATGTTTATACTTGTTAGAATTCCCAGGATGTTGCGATAACACCAGAGCGAGTTAAATGGCTTATTTCTAGACATACTTACTTTTCAATACGAAGGGCCTTGTGGGTGGGTGCATGTGAGGGACATGTGTATTGCCTAAATGACCATCATACAGCGAACCTTACAACAACACATCCGGGGTCCACCTGAACAGTCATGTACCGGTATATGGATCAGTTTGCTGCGCTACAGGTAAAGCCTTTGATGTCTTACCAGCACACGTGTTTATGCTGACTGTGCACCTGAACACTTCATGTATATGGATCAGTTTGCTGCGCTATAGGTTATACTCAGTGTGCACCTGAACACTCCATGTATATGGATCAGTTTCCTGCGCTATAGGTTATACTCAGTGTGCACCTGAACACTCCATGTATATGGATAAGTTTGCTGCGCTATAGGTTATACTCAGTGTGCACCTGAACACTCCATGTATATGGATAAGTTTGCTGCGCTATAGGTTATACTCAGTGTGCACCTGAACACTTCATGTATATGGATCAGTTTCCTGCGCTATAGGTTATACTCACTGTGCACCTGGACACTTCATGTATATGGATCAGTTTGCTGCTCTATAGGCTATACTCAGTGTGCACCTGAACACTCTATGTATATGGATCAGTTTGCTGCGCTATAGGTTATACTCAGTGTGCACCTGAACACTTCATGTATATGGATCAGTTTGCTGTGCTATAGGTTATACTCACTGTGCACCTGAACACTTCATGTATATGGATCAGTTTGCTGCTCTATAGGTAATACTCAGTGTGCACCTGAACACTCTATGTATATGGATCAGATTGCTGCGCTATAGGTTATACTCACTGTGCACCTGGACACTTCATGCATATGGATCAGTTTGCTGCTCTATAGGTTATGCTCACTGTGCACCTGAACACTTCATGTATATGGATCAGTTTGCTGCGCAATAGGTTATACTCACTGTGCACCTGAACACTTCATGTATATGGATCAGTTTGCTGTGCTATAGGTTATACTCAGTGTGCACCTGAACACATCATGTATATGGATCAGTTTGCTGCTCTACAAGTTATACTCACTGTGCACCTGGACACTTCATGCATATGGATCAGTTTGCTGCGCTATAGGTTATGCTCACTGTGCACCTGAACACTTCATGTATATGGATCAGTTTGCTGTGCTATAGGTTATACTCACTGTGCACCTGAACACTTCATGTATATGGATCAGTTTGCTGCTCTATAGGTTAAACTCAGTGTGCACCTGAACACTCTATGTATATGGATCAGATTGCTGCGCTATAGGTTATACTCACTGTGCACCTGGACACTTCATGCATATGGATCAGTTTGCTGCACTATAGGTTATGCTCACTGTGCACCTGAACACTTCATGTATATGGATCAGTTTGCTGCGCTATAGGTTATACTCAGTGTGCACCTGAACACTTCATGCATATGGATCAGTTTGCTGCGCTATAGGTTATACTCAGTGTGCACCTGAACACTTCATGCATATGGATCAGTTTGCTGCGCTATAGGTTATGCTCACTGTGCACCTGAACACTTCATGTATATGGATCAGTTTGCTGCTCTATAAGTTATACTCAGTGTGCACCTAACACTTCATGCATATGGATCAGTTTGCTGCTCTATAGGTTATACTCAGTGTGCACCTGAACACTTCATGTATATGGATCAGTTTGCTGCTCTATAGGTTATACTCAGTGTGCACCTGAACACTTCATGTATATGGATCAGTTTGCTGCGCTATAGGTTATGCTCACTGTGCACCTGAACACTTCATGTATATGGATCAGTTTGCTGCTCTATAGGTTATACTCAGTGTGCACCTGAACACTGTGCACCTGCACACTTCATGTATATGGATCAGTTTGCTGCGCTATAGGTTATACTCAGTGTGCACCTGAACACTTCATGTATATGGATCAGTTTGCTGCGCTATAGGTTATGCTCACTGTGCACCTGAACACTTCATGTATATGGATCAGTTTGCTGCTCTATAGGTTATACTCAGTGTGCACCTGAACACTCTATGTATATGGATCAGTTTGCTGCGCTATAGGTTATACTCACTGTGCACCTGAACACTTCATGTATATGGATCAGTTTGCTGCGCTATAGGTTATACTCAGTGTGCACCTGAACACTCTATGTATATGGATCAGTTTGCTGCGCTATAGGTTATACTCACTGTGCACCTGAACACTTCATGTATATGGATCAGTTTGCTGCGCTATAGGTTATACTCAGTGTGCACTTGAACACTTCATGTATATGGATCAGTTTGCTGCGCTATAGGTTATACTCAGTGTGCACCTGAACACTCCATGTATATGGATAAGTTTGCTGCGCTATAGGTTAAACTCAGTGTGCACCTGAACACTCTATGTATATGGATCAGATTGCTGGGCTATAGGTTATACTCAGTGTGCACCTGAACACGTCATGTATATGGATCAGTTTGCTGCTCTATAGGTTATACTCAGTGTGCACCTGAACACGTCATGTATATGGATCAGTTTGCTGCTCTATAGGTTATACTCAGTGTGCACCTGAACACGTCATGTATATGGATCAGTTTGCTGCGCTATAGGTTATACTCAGTGTGCACCTGAACACATCATGTATATGGATCAGTTTGCTGCTCGATAGGCTATACTCAGTGTGCACCTGAACACTCTATGTATATGGATCAGTTTGCTGCGCTACTGGTAATGCGTTAGATGGCTTACCAGCACACTTGGTTATGCTCACTGTGCACCTGAACACTTCATGTATATGGATCAGTTTGCTGCGCTACAGGTAAAGCCTTTGATATCTCTAAGAGCAAGGATAAGATTTGAGGGGAGTAGCGATGGAGAATGGTTTCTAGTGCGCGCAGAGCCCTTTGATGTCGCTTCTTTGGCTTGTCGCATGCTGCCCCTAATTTCACCGTAAGCATGGTTGTGAAGAGACTATGTTGAGACCGTAAAGCAAAAAGTGCCTTTTAGGTAAGGCATAGACCATTGGATATCCTGGGGGTGCCAGGTATATCTTAGTAAAGAATAATCTGCATCTGAACATTGGAAAAAGTCTTTCACTGAATGTTTGAAAAGGAATCTGTACCTTGAAAATAAAATAATAAATAACCAATAATGGTATAATTCTCATTTTAAGTGCCTGAAAATGGCTGAACAATAATCATTTCAGAGTGTCGAGACCCAAAGTAAATTACTGTTTTCAAATTCCTGTTTTAGGTAGACGCTTTCAAACATATCTTTGTTAATTTTATAAAAAATGAAATAATCCTGAAATTCCCTGCTAAGCAGCTTTATCTTAAGACAAACTATAAAACAATACACATTTGTCAAAAATACCATCCATACCGAGGTTTTATTGATTATATATATATATATATATATATATATAAATATATATATATATATATATATATATATATATATATATATATATATATATATATATATATATATATATATATATATATAAATATATATATATATATATATATATATATATATATATATATATAAATATATATATATATACATTTATATATATATATATATATATATATATATATATATATATATATATATATATATATATATATATATATATATATATACTAGTATATACTAGTATATATTATCTTTATATAGAAAGATAATTCATAAATTACAAAAAAGGCCAATATGCCTGGAATACTTGGCAAAAACAGATAAATTGCAGCTATAGAATATCTACTTCTGAAGAATGAATCTAAAAGGTAGTACAACATAAGAAAATATTATCATCAAAGACTCAATATTTTAAATTTCCATCCTCTCTGTAAATCAAAAAAATATAATGTCGCACAAAAGTTGAGTCTATGAAAGTTTGAGACATGAATAATCCTTCTCTTAATATTTGAGAGAGATCTGTCTTTAAAAAACGTAAATACTCACCCTCTACACCTTACCCCCTACCCCAGGATACATACCCTCCCGACCTTACCCCCTACCCTACGATACTCACCCTCCCGACCTTACCCCCTACCCTAGGATACTCACCCTCCCCACCTTACCCCCTACCCCAGGATACTCACCCTCCCCACCTTACCCCCTACGCCAGGATACCCTCCCCACCTTACCCCCTACCCCAGGATACTCACCCTCCCCACCTTACCCCCTACCCTAGGATACTCACCCTCCCAACCTTACCCCCTACCCCAGGATACTCACCCTCCCCACCTTACCCCCTCCCCCAGGATACTCACCCTCCCCACCATACACGCTACCACAGGATACTCACCCTCCCCACCTTACCCCCTACCCCATGATACCCTCCCCACCTTACGCGCTACCACAGGGTACTCACCCTCCCCACCTTACCCCCTACCCTAGGACACTCACCCTCCCGACCTTACCCCCTACCCTAGGATACTCACCCTCCCCACCTTACCCGCTACCACAGGGTACTCACCCTCCCCACATTAGCCCCTACCACAGGGTACTCACCCTCTCAACCTTAACCCCTACCCCATGATACTCACTCTCCACACCTTACCCCCTACCCAAGGATACTCATCCTCCCGACCTTACCCCCTACCCCAGGATACTCACTCTCCACACCTTACCCCCTACCCAAGGATACTCATCCTCCCGGCCTTACCCATTACCCCAGGATACTCACCATCCCCACCTCACCCCCTAACCTGTGATACTCACCCTCCCCACCTTACCCCCTACCCCAGGATACCCTCCCCACCTTACCCGAACCAAGGATACTCACCTTCGCGACCTTACCCCCTACCCCAGGATACTCACCCTCCCCACCTAACCCCCTACCCTAGGATACTCAACCACCCCACCTTACCCCTGCCCTAGGATACCCTCCCCACCTTACCCCCTACCCCAGGATACTCACCCTCCCCACCTTACCCCCTACGCCAGAATACTCACCCTCCCCACCTTACCCCCTACCCCAGGATACCCACCCTTCCCACCTTACCCCTTACCCCAGGATACTCACTCTTCACACCTTTCCCCCTACACTAGGATACTCAACCTCCCCACCTTACCCGCTACAACAGGGTACTCACCCTCCCCACCTTACCCCCTACTCTAGGATACTCACCCTCCCTACCTTACCCCCTACCCCAGGATACTCACCCTCCCCACCTTACCCCCTACCCTAGGATACCCTCCCCACCTTACGCGCTACCATAGGGTACTCACCCTCCCCACCTTACCCCCTACCCTAGGATACTTACCCTCCCGACCTTACCCCCTACCCTAGGATACTCACCCTCCCCACCTTACCCCCGACCCAAGGATACTCACCCTCCCCACCTTACCCCCTACGCCAGGATACCCTCCCCACCTTATCCCCTACCCTAGGATACCCTCCCCACCTTACGCGCTACCACAGGGTACTCACCCTCCCCACCTTACCCCCTACCCTAGGACACTCACCCTACCGACCTTACCCCCTACTCTAGGATACTCACCCTCCCCACCTTACCCGCTACCACAGGGTACTCACCCTCCCCACATTAGCCCCTACCACAGGGTACTCACCCTCCCAACCTTAACCCCTACCCCATGATACTCACTCTCCACACCTTACCCCCTACCCAAGGATACTCATCCTCCCGACCTTACCCCCTACCCCAGGATACTCACTCTCCACACCTTACCCCCTACCCAAGGATACTCATCCTCCCGACCTTACCCATTACCCCAGGATACTCAACCTCCCCACCTTACCCTCTAACCCGGGATACTCACCCTCCCCACCTTACCCTCTACACCAGGATACCCTCCCCAACCTTATCCCCTACCCAAGGATACTCATCCTCTCGACCTTACCCCCTACCCCATGATACTCACTCTCCACACCTTACCCCCTACCCAAGGATACTCACCCTCCCCACCTTAACCCCTACCCCAGGATACTCACCCTCCCGACCTTACCCCTTACCCCAGGATACTCACCCTCCCCACCTAACCGCCTACCCTAGGATACTCAACCTCCCCAGCTTACCCCTGCCCTAAGATACCCTTGCCACCTTACCCCCTACGCCAGGATACTCACCCTCCCCACCTTACCCCCTACCCCAGGATACTCACCCTTCCCACCTTACCCCCTACCCAAGGATACTCACTCTTCACACCTTTCCCCCTACACTAGGATACTCAACCTCCCCACCTTACCCGCTACCACAGGGTACTCACCCTCCCCACCTTACCCCCATACCCTAGGATACTCGCCCTCCCTACCTTACCCCCTACCCCAGGATACTCACCCTCCCCACCTTACCCGCTACCCAAGGATAATCACCATCCCCACCTTACCCCCTACCCCAGGATACTCACCCTCCCCACCTGACCCCCTACCCTAGGATGCTCACCCTCCCCACCTTACCCCCTACCCCAGGATACTCACCCTCCCCACCTTGCCCCATACCCCAGGATACTGACCCTCCCGACCTTACTTCCTACCCTAGGATACTCACTCTCCACACCATACCCCCTACCCTACGATACTCACTCTCCCCACCTTACCCCCTACCCTAGGATACTCACTCTCCACACCATACCCCCTACCCCAGGATATTCACCCTCCCCACCTTACCCCCCACCCAAGGATACTCATCCTCCCCACCTTACCCCCTTCCCCAGAATACTCACCCTCCCCACCTTACCCCCTACCCCAGGATACGCACACCTTACCCCCTACCCTAGGATACTCACCCTCCCCACCTTACCCCCTACCCTAGGATACTCAACCTCCCCACCTTACCCCTACCCCAGGATACTAACCCTCCCGACCTTACCCCCTACCCTAGAATACTCAACCCCCCCACCTTACCTTCTACCGCAGGATATTTAACCTCCCCACCTTACCCCCTACCCTAGGATACTTACCCTCCCCACCTTACCCCCTACCCCAGGATATTCACCCTCCCCACCTTACCCCCTACACCAGGATACTCACCCTCCCGACCTTACCTCCTACCCCAGGATACTCACCCTCCCCACCTTACGCTCTACCCCAGGATACTCACCCTCCCGACCTTACCCCCTACCCCAGGATACTCACCCTCCCCACCTTACCCCCTACCCCAGGATACTCACCCTCCCGACTTTACCCCCTACCCCAGGATACTCACCCTCCCCACCTTACCTGCTACCCCAGGATACTCACCCTCCCCACCTTACCCCCTCCCCCAGGATACTCACCCTCCCCACCTTACCCCCTCCCCCAGGATACTCACCCTCCCCACCTTACCCCCTCCCCCAGGATACTCACCCTCCCCACATTACCCCCTACCCCAGGATACTCACCCTCCCCACCTTACCCCCTACCCCAGGATACTCACCCTCCCAACCTTACCCCCTACCCCAGGATACTCAACCTCCCCTCCTTACCTGCTACCCCAGGATACTCACCCTCCCCACCTAACCCCCTCCCCCAGGATACTCACCCTCCCCACCTTACCCCCTACCCAAGGATACTCACCCTCCCGACCTTACCCCCTTCCCCAGGATACTCACCTTCCCCACCTTACCTGCTACCCCAGGATACTCAACCTCCCCACCTTACCCCCTCCCCCAGGATACTAACCCTCCCACCTTACCCCCTCCCCCATGATTCTTACCCTCCCCACCTTACCCCCTCCCCCAGGACACTCACCCTCCCCACCTTACCCCCTACCCTAGGATACTCACCCTCCCCACCTTACCCCCTACCCCACGATACTCAACCTCCCCACCTTACCCCCTACCCCAAGATACTCACCCTCCCAACCTTACCCCCTACCCCAGGATACTCACCCTCCCCACCTTACCTGCTACCCCAGGATACTCACCCTCCCCACCTTACCCCCTCCCCCAGGTTACTCACCCTCCCAACCTTACCCCCTACCCTAGGATACTCAACCTCCCCAGCTTACCCCTGCCCTAAGATACCCTTGCCACCTTACCCCCTACCCCAGGATACTCACCCTCCCCACCTTACCCCCTACGCCAGGATACTCACCCTCCCCACCTTACCCCCTACCCCAGGATACTCACCCTTCCCACCTTACCCCTTACCCCAGGATACTCACTCTTCACACCTTTCCCCCTACACTAGGATACTCAACCTCCCCACCTTACCCGCTACCACAGGGTACTCACCCTCCCCACCTTACCCCCATACCCTAGGATACTCACCCTCCCTACCTTACCCCCTACCCCATGATACTCACCCTCCCCACCTTACCCGCTACCCCAGGATAATCACCCTCCCCACCTTACCCCCTACCCCAGGATACTCACCCTCCCCACCTGACCCCCTACCCTAGCATGCTCACCCTCCCCACCTTACCCCCTACCCCAGGATACTCACCATCCCCACCTTACCCCATACCCCAGGATACTCACCCTCCCGACCTTACTTCCTACCCTAGGATACTCACCCTCCCCACCTTGCCCCCTACCCTAGTATACTCACCCTCCACACCATACCCCCTACCCCAGGATATTCACCCTCCCCACCTTACCCCCTACCCAAGGATACTCATCCTCCCCATCTTACCCCCTTCCCCAGGATACTCACCCTCCCCACCTTACCCCCTACCCCAGGATACGCACACCTTACCCCCTACCCTAGGATACTCACCCTCCCCACCTTACCCCCTACCCTAGGATACTCAACCTCCCCACCTTACCCCTACCCCAGGATACTCACCCTCCCCTCCTTACCCCCTACCCTAGGATACTCACCCTCCCCACCTTACCCCTTACCCGAGGATACTCACCCTCCCCACCTTACCCGCTACCCCAGGATACTCTACCTCCCAAACTTACCCCCTACCCTAGGATACTCACCCTCCCTACCTTACCTCCTACCCTAGGATACTCACCCTCCCCACCTTACCCCCTACCCTAGGATACTCACCCTCCCCACCTTACCCCCTACCTCAGGATACTCACCCTCCCGGCCTTACCCCCTACCCCAGTATACTCACCTTCCCAACCTTACCCCCTACCCCAGGATACTCACCCTCCCCATCTTACCCCCTACCCGAGGATACTCACCCTCCCCACCTTACCCGCTACCCCAGGATACTCTACCTCCCAACCTTAACCCCTACCCTAGGATACTCACCCTCCCTACCTTACCCCCTACCCTAGGATACTCACCCTCCCCACCTTACCCCTTACCCTAGGATACTCACCCTCCCCACCTTACCCCCTACCCAAGGATACTCTACCTCTCAACCTTATCCCCTACCCCGGAATACTCACCCTCCCCACCTTACCCCCTACCCTAGGATACTCTACCTCTCAACCTTATCCCCTACCCTGGGATACTCATCCTCCCCAACTTACCCCCTACCCTAGGATACTCTACCTCTCAACCTTAAGGTTACCCTAGGATACTCACCCTCCCCACCTTACCCCCTACCCAAGGATACTCTACCTCTCAACCTTATCCCCTACCCCGGAATACTCACCCTCCCCACCTTACCCCCTACCCTAGGATACTCTACCTCTCAACCTTATCCCCTACCCTGGGATACTCATCCTCCCCACCTTACCCCCTACCCTAGGATACTCTACCTCTCAACCTTATCCCCTACCCCGGGATACTCACCCTCCCCACCTAACCCCCTACCCTAGGATACTCACCCTCCCCACCTTACCCCATACCCTAGGATACTCACCCTCCCCACCTTACCCCATACCCTAGGATACTCACCCTCCCCACCTTACCCCCTACCCGAGGATACTCACCCTCCCTAACTTACCCCCTACCCTAGGATACTCACCCTCCCGACCTTACCCCCTACCCTAGGATACTCACCCTCCCCACCTTACCAGCTACCCCAGGATACTCACCCTCCCCCCCTTACCCCCTACCCTAGGATACTCACCCTCCCGACCTTAGCCCCTACCCTAGAATACTCAACCTCCCCACCTTACCTTCTACCGCAGGATATTTAACCTCCCCACCTTACCCCCTACCCTAGGATACTTACCCTCCCCACCTTACTCCCTACCCCAGGATACTCACCCTCCCCACCTTACCCCCTACCCCAGGATACTCACCCTCCCGACCTTACCTCCTACCCCAGGATACTCACCCTCCCCACCTTACAATCTACCCCAGGATACTCACCCTGCCCACATTACCCCCTCCCACAGGATACTCACCCTCCCGACCTTACCCCCTACCCCAGGATACTCACCCTCCCCACCTTACCCCCTACCCCAGGATACTCACCCTCCCGACCTTACCCCCTACCCCAGGATACTCACCCTCCCAACCTTACCTGCTACCCCAGGATACTCACCCTGCCCACATTACCCCCTCCCCCAGGATACTAACCCTCCCGACCTTACCCCCTACCCCAGGATACTCACCCTCCCCACCTTACCCCCTACCCCAGGATAATCACCCTCCCGACCTTACCCCCTACCCCAGGATACTCACCCTCCCCACCTTACCTGCTACCCCAGGATACTCACCCTCCCCACCTTACCCCTTACCCTAGGATACTCACCCTCCCCACCTTACCCCCTACCCAAGGATACTCTACCTCTCAACCTTATCCCCTACCCCGGAATACTCACCCTCCCCACCTTACCCCCTACCCTAGGATACTCTACCTCTCAACCTTATCCCCTACCCTGGGATACTCATCCTCCCCAACTTACCCCCTACCCTAGGATACTCTACCTCTCAACCTTAAGGTTACCCTAGGATACTCACCCTCCCCACCTTACCCCCTACCCAAGGATACTCTACCTCTCAACCTTATCCCCTACCCCGGAATACTCACCCTCCCCACCTTACCCCCTACCCTAGGATACTCTACCTCTCAACCTTATCCCCTACCCTGGGATACTCATCCTCCCCACCTTACCCCCTACCCTAGGATACTCTACCTCTCAACCTTATCCCCTACCCCGGGATACTCACCCTCCCCACCTTACCCCCTACCCTAGGATACTCACCCTCCCCACCTTACCCCATACCCTAGGATACTCACCCTCCCCACCTTACCCCATACCCTAGGATACTCACCCTCCCCACCTTACCCCCTACCCGAGGATACTCACCCTCCCTAACTTACCCCTACCCTAGGATACTCACCCTCCCGACCTTACCCCCTACCCTAGGATACTCACCCTCCCCACCTTACCAGCTACCCCAGGATACTCACCCTCCCCACCTTACCCCCTACCCTAGGATACTCACCCTCCCGACCTTAGCCCCTACCCTAGAATACTCAACCTCCCCACCTTACCTTCTACCGCAGGATATTTAACCTCCCCACCTTACCCCCTACCCTAGGATACTTACCCTCCCCACCTTACTCCCTACCCCAGGATACTCACCCTCCCCACCTTACCCCCTACCCCAGGATACTCACCCTCCCGACCTTACCTCCTACCCCAGGATACTCACCCTCCCCACCTTACAATCTACCCCAGGATACTCACCCTGCCCACATTACCCCCTCCCACAGGATACTCACCCTCCCGACCTTACCCCCTACCCCAGGATACTCACCCTCCCCACCTTACCCCCTACCCCAGGATACTCACCCTCCCGACCTTACCCCCTACCCCAGGATACTCACCCTCCCCACCTTACCTGCTACCCCAGGATACTCACCCTGCCCACATTACCCCCTCCCCCAGGATACTAACCCTCCCGACCTTACCCCCTACCCCAGGATACTCACCCTCCCCACCTTACCCCCTACCCCAGGATACTCACCCTCCCGACCTTACCCCCTACCCCAGGATACTCACCCTCCCCACCTTACCTGCTACCCCAGGATACTCACCCTCCCCACCTTACCCCCTCCCCCAGGATACTCACCCTCCCCACATTACCCCCTACCCCAGGATACTCACCCTCCCCACCTTACCCCCTACCCCAGGATACTCACCCTCCCCACCTTACCCCCTCCCCCAGGTTACTCACCCTCCCAACCTTACCCCCTACCCCAGGATACTCACCCTCCCGACCTTACCCCCTACCCTAGGATACTCACTCTCCCCACCTTACCTGCTACCCCAGGATACTCACCCTCCCCACCTTACCCCCTCCCCCAGGATACTCACCCTCCCCACCTTACCCCCTCCCCCAGGATACTCACCCTCCCCACCTTACCCCCTACCCCAGGATACTCACCCTCCCCACCTTACCCCCTACCACAGGGTACTCACCCTCCCCACCTTAACCCCTACCCCATGATACTCACTCTCCACACCTTACCCCCTACCCAAGGATACTCATCCTCCCGACCTTACCCCCTACCCCAGGATACTCACTCTCCACACCTTACCCCCTACCCAAGGATACTCATCCTCCCGGCCTTACCCATTACCCCAGGATACTCACCATCCCCACCTCACCCCCTAACCTGTGATACTCACCCTCCCCACCTTACCCCCTACCCCAGGATACCCTCCCCACCTTACCCGAACCAAGGATACTCACCTTCGCGACCTTACCCCCTACCCCAGGATACTCACCCTCCCCACCTAACCCCCTACCCTAGGATACTCAACCACCCCACCTTACCCCTGCCCTAGGATACCCTCCCCACCTTACCCCCTACCCCAGGATACTCACCCTCCCCACCTTACCCCCTACGCCAGAATACTCACCCTCCCCACCTTACCCCCTACCCCAGGATACCCACCCTTCCCACCTTACCCCTTACCCCAGGATACTCACTCTTCACACCTTTCCCCCTACACTAGGATACTCAACCTCCCCACCTTACCCGCTACAACAGGGTACTCACCCTCCCCACCTTACCCCCTACTCTAGGATACTCACCCTCCCTACCTTACCCCCTACCCCAGGATACTCACCCTCCCCACCTTACCCCCTACCCTAGGATACCCTCCCCACCTTACGCGCTACCATAGGGTACTCACCCTCCCCACCTTACCCCCTACCCTAGGATACTTACCCTCCCGACCTTACCCCCTACCCTAGGATACTCACCCTCCCCACCTTACCCCCGACCCAAGGATACTCACCCTCCCCACCTTACCCCCTACGCCAGGATACCCTCCCCACCTTATCCCCTACCCTAGGATACCCTCCCCACCTTACGCGCTACCACAGGGTACTCACCCTCCCCACCTTACCCCCTACCCTAGGACACTCACCCTACCGACCTTACCCCCTACTCTAGGATACTCACCCTCCCCACCTTACCCGCTACCACAGGGTACTCACCCTCCCCACATTAGCCCCTACCACAGGGTACTCACCCTCCCAACCTTAACCCCTACCCCATGATACTCACTCTCCACACCTTACCCCCTACCCAAGGATACTCATCCTCCCGACCTTACCCCCTACCCCAGGATACTCACTCTCCACACCTTACCCCCTACCCAAGGATACTCATCCTCCCGACCTTACCCATTACCCCAGGATACTCAACCTCCCCACCTTACCCTCTAACCCGGGATACTCACCCTCCCCACCTTACCCTCTACACCAGGATACCCTCCCCAACCTTATCCCCTACCCAAGGATACTCATCCTCTCGACCTTACCCCCTACCCCATGATACTCACTCTCCACACCTTACCCCCTACCCAAGGATACTCACCCTCCCCACCTTAACCCCTACCCCAGGATACTCACCCTCCCGACCTTACCCCTTACCCCAGGATACTCACCCTCCCCACCTAACCGCCTACCCTAGGATACTCAACCTCCCCAGCTTACCCCTGCCCTAAGATACCCTTGCCACCTTACCCCCTACGCCAGGATACTCACCCTCCCCACCTTACCCCCTACCCCAGGATACTCACCCTTCCCACCTTACCCCCTACCCAAGGATACTCACTCTTCACACCTTTCCCCCTACACTAGGATACTCAACCTCCCCACCTTACCCGCTACCACAGGGTACTCACCCTCCCCACCTTACCCCCATACCCTAGGATACTCGCCCTCCCTACCTTACCCCCTACCCCAGGATACTCACCCTCCCCACCTTACCCGCTACCCAAGGATAATCACCATCCCCACCTTACCCCCTACCCCAGGATACTCACCCTCCCCACCTGACCCCCTACCCTAGGATGCTCACCCTCCCCACCTTACCCCCTACCCCAGGATACTCACCCTCCCCACCTTGCCCCATACCCCAGGATACTGACCCTCCCGACCTTACTTCCTACCCTAGGATACTCACTCTCCACACCATACCCCCTACCCTACGATACTCACTCTCCCCACCTTACCCCCTACCCTAGGATACTCACTCTCCACACCATACCCCCTACCCCAGGATATTCACCCTCCCCACCTTACCCCCCACCCAAGGATACTCATCCTCCCCACCTTACCCCCTTCCCCAGAATACTCACCCTCCCCACCTTACCCCCTACCCCAGGATACGCACACCTTACCCCCTACCCTAGGATACTCACCCTCCCCACCTTACCCCCTACCCTAGGATACTCAACCTCCCCACCTTACCCCTACCCCAGGATACTAACCCTCCCGACCTTACCCCCTACCCTAGAATACTCAACCCCCCCACCTTACCTTCTACCGCAGGATATTTAACCTCCCCACCTTACCCCCTACCCTAGGATACTTACCCTCCCCACCTTACCCCCTACCCCAGGATATTCACCCTCCCCACCTTACCCCCTACACCAGGATACTCACCCTCCCGACCTTACCTCCTACCCCAGGATACTCACCCTCCCCACCTTACGCTCTACCCCAGGATACTCACCCTCCCGACCTTACCCCCTACCCCAGGATACTCACCCTCCCCACCTTACCCCCTACCCCAGGATACTCACCCTCCCGACTTTACCCCCTACCCCAGGATACTCACCCTCCCCACCTTACCTGCTACCCCAGGATACTCACCCTCCCCACCTTACCCCCTCCCCCAGGATACTCACCCTCCCCACCTTACCCCCTCCCCCAGGATACTCACCCTCCCCACCTTACCCCCTCCCCCAGGATACTCACCCTCCCCACATTACCCCCTACCCCAGGATACTCACCCTCCCCACCTTACCCCCTACCCCAGGATACTCACCCTCCCAACCTTACCCCCTACCCCAGGATACTCAACCTCCCCTCCTTACCTGCTACCCCAGGATACTCACCCTCCCCACCTAACCCCCTCCCCCAGGATACTCACCCTCCCCACCTTACCCCCTACCCAAGGATACTCACCCTCCCGACCTTACCCCCTTCCCCAGGATACTCACCTTCCCCACCTTACCTGCTACCCCAGGATACTCAACCTCCCCACCTTACCCCCTCCCCCAGGATACTAACCCTCCCACCTTACCCCCTCCCCCATGATTCTTACCCTCCCCACCTTACCCCCTCCCCCAGGACACTCACCCTCCCCACCTTACCCCCTACCCTAGGATACTCACCCTCCCCACCTTACCCCCTACCCCACGATACTCAACCTCCCCACCTTACCCCCTACCCCAAGATACTCACCCTCCCAACCTTACCCCCTACCCCAGGATACTCACCCTCCCCACCTTACCTGCTACCCCAGGATACTCACCCTCCCCACCTTACCCCCTCCCCCAGGTTACTCACCCTCCCAACCTTACCCCCTACCCTAGGATACTCAACCTCCCCAGCTTACCCCTGCCCTAAGATACCCTTGCCACCTTACCCCCTACCCCAGGATACTCACCCTCCCCACCTTACCCCCTACGCCAGGATACTCACCCTCCCCACCTTACCCCCTACCCCAGGATACTCACCCTTCCCACCTTACCCCTTACCCCAGGATACTCACTCTTCACACCTTTCCCCCTACACTAGGATACTCAACCTCCCCACCTTACCCGCTACCACAGGGTACTCACCCTCCCCACCTTACCCCCATACCCTAGGATACTCACCCTCCCTACCTTACCCCCTACCCCATGATACTCACCCTCCCCACCTTACCCGCTACCCCAGGATAATCACCCTCCCCACCTTACCCCCTACCCCAGGATACTCACCCTCCCCACCTGACCCCCTACCCTAGCATGCTCACCCTCCCCACCTTACCCCCTACCCCAGGATACTCACCATCCCCACCTTACCCCATACCCCAGGATACTCACCCTCCCGACCTTACTTCCTACCCTAGGATACTCACCCTCCCCACCTTGCCCCCTACCCTAGTATACTCACCCTCCACACCATACCCCCTACCCCAGGATATTCACCCTCCCCACCTTACCCCCTACCCTAGGATACTCATCCTCCCCATCTTACCCCCTTCCCCAGGATACTCACCCTCCCCACCTTACCCCCTACCCCAGGATACGCACACCTTACCCCCTACCCTAGGATACTCACCCTCCCCACCTTACCCCCTACCCTAGGATACTCAACCTCCCCACCTTACCCCTACCCCAGGATACTCACCCTCCCCTCCTTACCCCCTACCCTAGGATACTCACCCTCCCCACCTTACCCCTTACCCGAGGATACTCACCCTCCCCACCTTACCCGCTACCCCAGGATACTCTACCTCCCAAACTTACCCCCTACCCTAGGATACTCACCCTCCCTACCTTACCTCCTACCCTAGGATACTCACCCTCCCCACCTTACCCCCTACCCTAGGATACTCACCCTCCCCACCTTACCCCCTACCTCAGGATACTCACCCTCCCGGCCTTACCCCCTACCCCAGTATACTCACCTTCCCAACCTTACCCCCTACCCCAGGATACTCACCCTCCCCATCTTACCCCCTACCCGAGGATACTCACCCTCCCCACCTTACCCGCTACCCCAGGATACTCTACCTCCCAACCTTAACCCCTACCCTAGGATACTCACCCTCCCTACCTTACCCCCTACCCTAGGATACTCACCCTCCCCACCTTACCCCTTACCCTAGGATACTCACCCTCCCCACCTTACCCCCTACCCAAGGATACTCTACCTCTCAACCTTATCCCCTACCCCGGAATACTCACCCTCCCCACCTTACCCCCTACCCTAGGATACTCTACCTCTCAACCTTATCCCCTACCCTGGGATACTCATCCTCCCCAACTTACCCCCTACCCTAGGATACTCTACCTCTCAACCTTAAGGTTACCCTAGGATACTCACCCTCCCCACCTTACCCCCCTACCCAAGGATACTCTACCTCTCAACCTTATCCCCTACCCCGGAATACTCACCCTCCCCACCTTACCCCCTACCCTAGGATACTCTACCTCTCAACCTTATCCCCTACCCTGGGATACTCATCCTCCCCACCTTACCCCCTACCCTAGGATACTCTACCTCTCAACCTTATCCCCTACCCCGGGATACTCACCCTCCCCACCTTACCCCCTACCCTAGGATACTCACCCTCCCCACCTTACCCCATACCCTAGGATACTCACCCTCCCCACCTTACCCCATACCCTAGGATACTCACCCTCCCCACCTTACCCCCTACCCGAGGATACTCACCCTCCCTAACTTACCCCCTACCCTAGGATACTCACCCTCCCGACCTTACCCCCTACCCTAGGATACTCACCCTCCCCACCTTACCAGCTACCCCAGGATACTCACCCTCCCCCCCTTACCCCCTACCCTAGGATACTCACCCTCCCGACCTTAGCCCCTACCCTAGAATACTCAACCTCCCCACCTTACCTTCTACCGCAGGATATTTAACCTCCCCACCTTACCCCCTACCCTAGGATACTTACCCTCCCCACCTTACTCCCTACCCCAGGATACTCACCCTCCCCACCTTACCCCCTACCCCAGGATACTCACCCTCCCGACCTTACCTCCTACCCCAGGATACTCACCCTCCCCACCTTACAATCTACCCCAGGATACTCACCCTGCCCACATTACCCCCTCCCACAGGATACTCACCCTCCCGACCTTACCCCCTACCCCAGGATACTCACCCTCCCCACCTTACCCCCTACCCCAGGATACTCACCCTCCCGACCTTACCCCCTACCCCAGGATACTCACCCTCCCAACCTTACCTGCTACCCCAGGATACTCACCCTGCCCACATTACCCCCCTCCCCCAGGATACTAACCCTCCCGACCTTACCCCCTACCCCAGGATACTCACCCTCCCCACCTTACCCCCTACCCCAGGATACTCACCCTCCCGACCTTACCCCTACCCCAGGATACTCACCCTCCCAACCTTACCTGCTACCCCAGGATACTCACCCTCCCCACCTTACCCCTTACCCTAGGATACTCACCCTCCCCACCTTACCCCCTACCCAAGGATACTCTACCTCTCAACCTTATCCCCTACCCCGGAATACTCACCCTCCCCACCTTACCCCCTACCCTAGGATACTCTACCTCTCAACCTTATCCCCTACCCTGGGATACTCATCCTCCCCAACTTACCCCCTACCCTAGGATACTCTACCTCTCAACCTTAAGGTTACCCTAGGATACTCACCCTCCCCACCTTACCCCCTACCCAAGGATACTCTACCTCTCAACCTTATCCCCTACCCGGAATACTCACCCTCCCCACCTTACCCCCTACCCTAGGATACTCTACCTCTCAACCTTATCCCCTACCCCTGGGATACTCATCCTCCCCACCTTACCCCCTACCCTAGGATACTCTACCTCTCAACCTTATCCCCTACCCCGGGATACTCACCCTCCCCACCTTACCCCCTACCCTAGGATACTCACCCTCCCCACCTTACCCCATACCCTAGGATACTCACCCTCCCCACCTTACCCCATACCCTAGGATACTCACCCTCCCCACCTTACCCCCTACCCGAGGATACTCACCCTCCCTAACTTACCCCTACCCTAGGATACTCACCCTCCGACCTTACCCCCTACCCTAGGATACTCACCCTCCCCACCTTACCAGCTACCCCAGGATACTCACCCTCCCCACCTTACCCCCTACCCTAGGATACTCACCCTCCCGACCTTAGCCCCTACCCTAGAATACTCAACCTCCCCACCTTACCTTCTACCGCAGGATATTTAACCTCCCCACCTACCCCCTACCCTAGGATACTTACCCTCCCCACCTTACTCCCTACCCCAGGATACTCACCCTCCCCACCTTACCCCCTACCCCAGGATACTCACCCTCCCGACCTTACCTCCTACCCCAGGATACTCACCCTCCCCACCTTACAATCTACCCCAGGATACTCACCCTGCCCACATTACCCCCTCCCACAGGATACTCACCCTCCCGACCTTACCCCCTACCCCAGGATACTCACCCTCCCCACCTTACCCCCTACCCCAGGATACTCACCCTCCCGACCTTACCCCCTACCCCAGGATACTCACCCTCCCCACCTTACCTGCTACCCCAGGATACTCACCCTGCCCACATTACCCCCTCCCCCAGGATACTAACCCTCCCGACCTTACCCCCTACCCCAGGATACTCACCCTCCCCACCTTACCCCCTACCCCAGGATACTCACCCTCCCGACCTTACCCCCTACCCCAGGATACTCACCCTCCCCACCTTACCTGCTACCCCAGGATACTCACCCTCCCCACCTTACCCCCCTCCCCCAGGATACTCACCCTCCCCACATTACCCCCTACCCCAGGATACTCACCCTCCCCACCTTACCCCCTACCCCAGGATACTCACCCTCCCCACCTTACCCCCTCCCCCAGGTTACTCACCCTCCCAACCTTACCCCCCTACCCCAGGATACTCACCCTCCCGACCTTACCCCCTACCCTAGGATACTCACTCTCCCCACCTTACCTGCTACCCCAGGATACTCACCCTCCCCACCTTACCCCCTCCCCCAGGATACTCACCCTCCCCACCTTACCCCCTCCCCCAGGATACTCACCCTCCCCACCTTACCCCCTACCCCAGGATACTCACCCTCCCCACCTTACCCCCTACCCTAGGATACTCACCCTCCCCACCTTACCCCCTACCCCAGGATACTCACCCTCCCCACCTTACCCCCTACCCCAGGATACTCACCCTCCCGACCTTACCCCCTACCCCAGGATACTCACCCTCCCCACCTTACCCCCTACTCCAGGATACTCACACTCCCCACCTTACCCCCCTACCCCAGAATACTCACCCTCCCCACCTTACCCCCTACCCTAGGATACTCACCCTCCCCCACCTTACCCCCTACCCCAGGATACTCACCCTCCCGACCTTACCCCCTACCCCAGGATACTCACCCTCCCCTCCTTACCCCCTACCCCAGGATACTCACCCTCCCCACCTTACCCCCTACCCCAGGATATTTAGGTAAGATTTGTCTTTGAGAAATGTAAATACTCACACTCCCCACCTCGCCCTTTACCCCAGGATATCAAATGGTGATGCCTAAATAGCCCCTTCTGTTCAGCCTGGATGAGATCTATCATTTTAGAAAGCTTTGGAAATAAAGATAAATTGAGGTACATCGATTTCTGTCGTCCTTAATTGATGTGGCAGGGCAAAAACATATTCATTAGATCGACATTAATGCACTCAAAGGCAATGCGTAGTTCTAAAGAATGGCAGCATTTTAGAAATAATATGGTTCGCTTAATGGACCACTGTCACAGCAAAGGCTAACCACCTTGATGAGTTATCTCGAACAACAGCATCTTTTTCAACATGACATAGGAGAGATGTTATTCGCGCGCTTATGTATAATTGATTCAATGCTGTATTTTAGAGGAATGTGAAGCAGAAAGGAGTTAATAGTCACTGGTATGATGCGAAATCATTTATCGAAAATACGCCATAATTCCAAGTAACGTGAGCAGTCGTCTGAGAGTATATAAAAAATCCAAGACCTGACTGAACACATGTGGTACAGTTGAGAATTGCATCAAGCGAATACAGATCATGATTGGAACAAAGTAATCTTCATTCAACCTATATATATATATATATATATATATATATATATATATATATATATATATATATATATATATATATATATATATATATATATATAATATATATATATATATATATATATATATATATATATATATATATATATATATATATATATATA
>OZ012685.1:61778-134278 GCA_963942565.1 Maea johnstoni
ATATATATATATATATATATATATATATATATATATATATATATATATATATATGTATAAATATATATCTAAAGACACATGTTACCCTTTTCCACAGTATGCGTTGGTTAGAATGATATCATTAACATGGCAGTTTGGTCCTCTTGGGCTACTGTGGGGATCAATGTATTAATCAAACAATATATGTTTTAATAATTTCTTTACGGCTCATAAATCGTTGATATGTTTTATTAGTGTATTCCATCAATATCTTATATGTGCTGCAAAGAACGATTTGGCCTGATCAATTATTCAAAGAATGTCAAGCACAATTAAGGTTTGTGTAAATATTGTTATGCAGTTATTCTGCATGGAATCACATTGCTATTATTTCTGTTTCTGCTTGAGTTCTCCCATCGTATGCAAGCAGGCGCCCATGGAGACGCATTGCGTGTTCTGTGCGTTACCTAGATACGTGCTAGAGGTCTGTCGGCAGAATAAGCCTCAAACAGTGGCTCAAAGTGCCGCTACAGGAGATATCACTACCACTTCTTTGATAGGATGAGATGGCGGAAAGTCAGGCAAGTTATTAATGGATACTGTTAGCCATCACAATGGGCACTTCGAACTACTTTATGAACGGGATACGAATATATATGAATGTTGTTATTTTTGACATCCAAATTTCCTCACAAAACCCCGAAATACAAAATGATTAACTGAAAATGGTAATGCGAACTTTTCATGTTGTTCAAATTAAGTGTCATTCACATTAACGCTTTTGAAAGACATGTCAGAAGATTGGAAACAAAAGTGTGTATAGGATTACACCACTTAGAAACATCAAGTACTTTAGGTCAGGCATTACATCTATGACGTTCCATCTATGTACATACTCGTTTGTTCAGCTAGATTAATTATAGGAAACAGCGGTCCTGCACCTGCATAGCTCATTAATCTAAGGCATCGCAAATGACTGCTTGCTGTCTCTCAATACTACCCAGATTGGAATCCGATTCGAGGGTTGAGCCACAATTGGTTTGGCGTTACAGCGGTGTTTTCCCAGGGCACTTACATTCTTCTATGCCATTCTAGTTTCTTCTACCATTCACAGTTTGATAATCGCTATTACACCTTGTCTAGCGCAGACCATAAGGGTCGTGGAATTATACTAGGCGTACAAGTCGTCATTAATGTGAGCCATCCTAAATGTTTTGCAGGCATTTAATTTATGTACGTGTGTAAGTACGTAGGCCTATACATATATATAATAGCCATAAAGCCCTGGTCATATGTTAGGACGTACAGGGCAAGAGTAGATAATTGAGTTTACATTTGGCCTTAGCAATTCGGGTGATCTCAACCACACGCATGAGTTCCCATTCCCAGTTACACCGTCGACTCACTCCGCGCAACCTGTGCAGTCACTGTGTACCTGTTGCACCGGTAACCCTCTGACCACAACCACTAGTGGCGACTCACTCCGCACAAGCTGTGCAGTCACTGTGTACCTGATGCACCGGTAACCCTCTGACCATGACCACTAGTGGCCACTCACTCCGCACAACCTGTGCAGTCACTGTGCGCCTGTTACACCGGTAACCCTCTGACCACAACCACTAGTGGCGACTCATTCCGCACAACCTGTGCAGTCACTGTGTACCTGTTACACCGGTAACCCTCTGACCACAACCACTAGTGGCGACTCATTCCGCACAACCTGTGCAGTCACTGTGTACCTGTTGCACCGGTTACCCTCTGACCACAACCACTAGTGGCGACTCACTCCGCACAAGCTGTGCAGTCACTGTGTACCTGTTACACCGGTAACCCTCTGACCATGACCACTAGTGGCGACTCACTCCGCACAACCTGTGCAGTCACTGTGCGCCTGTTACACCGGTAACCCTCTGACCACGACCACTAGTGGCGACTCACTCTGCACAACCTGTGCAGTCACTGTGTACCTGTTGTACCGGTAACCCTCTGACCACGACCACTAGTGGCGACTCACTCCGCACAAGCTGTGCAGTAACTGTGCGCCTGTTACACAGGTAACCCTCTGACCACGACCACTAGTGGCGACTCACTCCGCACAACCTGTGCAGTCACTGTGTACCTGTTGTACCGGTAACCCTCTGACCACGACCACTAGTGGCGACTCACTCCGCACAACCTGTGCAGTAACTGTGCGCCTGTTACACAGGTAACCCTCTGACCACGACCACTAGTGGCGACTCACTCCGCACAAGCTGTGCAGTCACTGTGTACCTGTTACACCGGTAACCCTCTGACCACGACCACTAGTGGTGACTCACTCCGCACAACCTGTGCAGTAACTGTGCGCCTGTTACACAGGTAACCCTCTGACCACGACCACTAGTGGCGACTCACTCCGCACAACCTGTGCAGTCACTGTGTACCTGTTACACCGGTAACCCTCTGACCACGACCACTAGTGACGACTCATTCCGCACAACCTGTGCAGTCACTGTGCACCTGTTACACCGGTAACCCTCTGACCACGACCACTAGTGGCGACTCACTCCGCACAAGCTGTGCAGTCACTGTGTACCTGTTACACCGGTAACCCTCTGACCACGACCACTAGTGGTGACTCACTCCGCACAACCTGTGCAGTAACTGTGCGCCTGTTACACAGGTAACCCTCTGACCACGACCACTAGTGGCGACTCACTCCGCACAACCTGTGCAGTCACTGTGTACCTGTTACACCGGTAACCCTCTGACCACGACCACTAGTGACGACTCATTCCGCACAACCTGTGCAGTCACTGTGCACCTGTTACACCGGTAACCCTCTGACCACAACCACTAGTGGCGACTCATTCCGCACAACCTGTGCAGTCACTGTGTACCTGTTACACCGGTAACCCTCTGACCACAACCACTAGTGGCGACTCATTCCGCACAACCTGTGCAGTCACTGTGCGCCTGTTACACCGGTAACCCTCTGACCATGACCACTAGTGGCGACTCACTCCGCACAACCTGTGCAGTCACTGTGCACCTGTTACACCGGTAACCCTCTGACCACAACCACTAATGGCAACTCACTCCGCACAACCTGTGCAGTCACCGTGTACCTGTTACACCGGTAACCCTCTGACCACGACCACTAGTGGCCACTCACTCCGCACAACCTGTGCAGTCACTGTGCGCCTGTTACACCGGTAACCCTCTGACCACGACCAGTAGTGGCGACTCACTCTGCACAACCTGTGCAGTCACTGTGCACCTGTTACACCGGTAACCCTCTGACCACGACCACTAGTGGCGACTCACTCCGCGCAACCTGTGCAGTCACTGTGCACCTGTTACACCGGTAACCCTCTGACCACGACCACTAGTGGCTACTCACTCAGATCATTTCTGATGAGTTTGGCACTAGGGCTCCCTCAATTGGCAGTGGATCATTTCTGATGAGTAAGGCACAAGGGCTCCCTCTATTGGCAGTGGATCATTTCTGACGAGTTTGGCACTAGGGCTCCCTCTATTGGCAATAGAGCACTTCTAATAAGTTTGGCACTAGGGCTCCCTCTGTAGGCAGCGGAGTATTTATGAGAAGTTTGGCACAAGGGCTCCCTCTATTCGCAGCGCAGCACTTCTGATGAGTTTGGCACTACGGCTCCCTCTATTGGCAGCGGAGTATTTCTGATAAGTTTGGCACTAGGGCTCCCTCTCTTGGCAGTGGATCATTTCTGATGAGTTTGGCACTAGGGCTCCCTCTATTGGCAGCGGAGCACTTCTGAT
Source organism: Maea johnstoni (assembly GCA_963942565.1). Taxonomy (NCBI): domain Eukaryota; kingdom Metazoa; phylum Annelida; class Polychaeta; order Spionida; family Magelonidae; genus Maea; species Maea johnstoni. The sequence goes on from OZ012685.1 coordinate 65,532, forward strand.
GAGTTTGGCACTAGGGCTCCCTCTGTAGGCAGTGGATCATTTCTGATGAGTTTGGCACTAGGGCTACCTCTATTGGCAGTGGAGCATTTCTGATGAGTTTGGTACTAGGGCTCCCTCTGTAGGCAGCGGAGTATTTCTGATGAGTTTGGCACTAGGGCTCCCTCTATTGGCAGCGGAGCACTTCTGATGAGTTTGGCAGTAGGGCTCCCTCTATTGGCAGCGGAGCATTTCTGATGTTTTTGGCACTAATGCTCCCTTTATTGGCAGTGGAGCATTTCTGATGAGTTTTTCGCTAGGGCTCCCACTATTGGCAGTGGAGCATTTCTGATGAGTTTGGTACTAGGACTCCCTCTATTGGCAGTGGAGCATTTCTGATGAGTTTGGCACTAGGGCTCCCTCTATTGGCAGCGGAGCATTTCTGATGAGTTTGGAACATGGGCTCCCTCTATTGGCAGTTGATCATTTCTGATGAGTTTGGCACTAGGGCTCCCTCTATTTGCAGTGGATCATTTCTGATGAGTAAGGCACAAGGGCTCCCTCTATTGGCAGCGGAGCATTTCTGATGAAGGTGCAAGGCCCATAATCCGACCTTCCGCCAGCACAGATATCACTTCACTTCTAATTAGGCCCTATGGCTGAGTACCTGGATTGCAATTGGAGGAAGGAGACTATGATTGTGGACATCATGGCGTCCCCACTACTCTGCAGATTGGCATTCTATTCATGACACCTACACCGTAACAAATTACTCGAGCGAAAGGTAAAACATTAACAAAATATCTTTTTCGTTACCCTATATGCTTTACACCTCCAGTTATACAAGGCTAGCAGCTGAGTAGATTGACCGACTTACATCTAGAGCGTTCACATGGTCAACCGTTCGTCATTTCGAATTTCGATTGTCGTCACTTTTCTCTGTGACAAGCCAGTTTAGAGTGATGGAGGAAACAGGATTAGCCGGTGTAATACACTACTATAAACTCCACGTCAGTGGCAATTTCTTCACAAGCTCACGTGGTCTTTTACACATGGAAACAGCTTGATGAAAATCGCTATGTTGAATATATATTTGAATGAATGTTTATTTTGTAGTTGTAGAGTAAGAACTCACTTGTGATGGATACAGCAAGAGATTATATTACAAAATGGATACGATTGAGCTTGATGTGGCGTGTTTGTTTATTCTACCATAAACAATTAATTTTGCAGCTTTATCATCACTTTACTAAGACATCTGTTAGCTCTACTGTGACCAATAAGACACAGGCTGGATTATAGCTTGATAGCTATGACGTCTCTGTTAGATATACTGTTACCTATGAGAAGAAATGTTACCCGATGAACTCATTGACCAATAAAACACAGAATCGATAGTGACTTGATAACTAAGACGTCTCTGTTAGATCTACCTCGACCAATAAAACGTAGAATCGATAGTGACTTGATAACTATGACGTCTCTGTTAGATGTACTTAGACAAATAAGACGTGTGACCTAAAGAACTCTTGATAACTATGACGTCTCTGTTAGATCTACTTAGACCAATAAGACGTGTGACCTAAAGAACTCTTGATAACTATGACGTCTCTGTTAGATTTACTTAGACCGATAATACGTGTGACCTAAAGAACTCTTGATAACTATGATGTCTCTGTTAGATCTACTTAGACTAATAAGTCGTGTGACCTTTAGAACTCGTGATAACTATGACGTCTCTGTTAGATCTACTTAGACAAAAAAAGACGTGTGACCTAAAGAACTCATGATAACTATGACCTCTCTGTTAGATCTACTTAGACCAATAAGTCGTGTGACCTTAAGGTGGGTCCAGCACTAATCTTACTGTTGGATAGCCAAAATGGGTTTTTGGCATTTCTAATCTCAAGTATAAGTTTCTCATAGGTTGGCTCAACTCAAATTATGCAATTCCCTTCCTTAGTGGCATTTTAGAAGAAAAAAACACTAAGTCATCCAAATCCAGTGTAGGCACATGGTAAATGCCAATTTCCACGTGGGTTTATTTACCAACATCTTAGCAAGGGCTTCAGCTAATTACCCTCTCATCTTCTGTAGTCTGAATATATAATGAGTGAGCTCCCCCTGATATTATACTTGCCCCAATTGGTTAATTTATTGTGTGAGTTGTCTCTGTACCACTTCAGTCTCTCTTACCACAGCCCTTCTGTTGTCAGCAGCAGAGATTACGGTAATACTACATTTCCTAGCCCTAACTTTCTTCCTATCACATTCCCCTTTAGAAACTTCAGGCATTTCTAGATACATTGATGACTATCTTTAGCAGTATATCCTAGTGTAATTGGATCAAGCTAGTCAAATACACTGGAATGATCCCTTCAGAACTAAAGAAGAAACCATCTCTGTTAATTGTCCAGACTATGTTAATGAGTAGCCATTCATTCAGTTTTCTGGTCTGTGGCCTCTTAAGACCCTCATCACTCAAGCATGAACAGCCTGAGTATTATCACCAGGCAACACACTACGTCACTTGGTGGGAAAATGCAGCTGTAGGCTAACTTAGAAAGTTCTCCTGAGTAGCTGTGATAAAACCAATCAAATCTCAGAAATGATGAAAACAATTTTATGATTTATGATGCAGCTGTCATGTCAACATCATAAAGATGTCAACTACTATGACAGAATCGATTTAACTCCTCCCATTTCTCTGTCATTGGACCATTTCAAGGTAGGGGTGGAAAATTGGCTTTTCTGAAGAATTGATTTATAGCAAAAGTGGGTTGCTGTCTGAAGTAACCCCTTCCCATTGAAATAGCAGACAATGACACATAAACCCCTGTGGTCACCACCACTAACAGACCTCCCTTACGGTGTCTTGAAGTTTTAATAGGATGCCTACTTCCTGGGATAAGTGGGAAATTAGCTAATTTCTATAGACACCCTACCCCCATTTAGCTTTGAAACTGAATATCACCCACAGGAGTGCAAATAAAAGGAAGCCCAAACACCGTACTCTAGGCACATGTGTGAACTTCAAACCAATACAAGTTAATTAGGCATTCTGCCCCTCAGCTGTGAGCTGAGATTGATTTTATTGAAAAAAGTATATTTTTGAATTTTGCAAAAGAAAACACTGTAAATACAAAAGTAAATGAATCAAAATAGCACTGTGAAGTAGCTAAGAAGGTCTTCTTTCAGAAAATATATAGTTTAATGGGTGTTATAACCCCCTAATAGCTCTTAATGAAGATAATGTTAGCCAATGTCCTATGTGCTGGACCCACCTTAAGAACTGGTGATAACTATGACGTCTCTGTTAGATCAACTTAGACCAATAAGACGTGTGACCTTAAGAACTCTTGATAACTATGACGTCTCTGTTAGATCTACTTAGACCAAAAAGACGTGTGACCTAAAGAACTCATGAAAACAGTGATGTCTCAGTTAGATCTACTTAGACCAATAAGACGTGTGACCTAAAGAACTCTTGAAAACAGTGACGTCTCTGTTAGATCTACTTAGACCCATAAGACGTGTGACCTAAAGAACTCTTGAAAACAGTGACGTCTCTGTTATATCTACTTAGACCAATAAGACATGTGACCTTAAGAGCTCTTGATAACTATGACGTCTCAGTTAGATCTACTTAGACCGATAAGACGTGTGACCTAAAGAACTCTTAAAAACAGTGACGTCTCTGTTATATCTACTTAGACCGATAAGACATGTGACCTTAAGAGCTCTTGATAACTATGACGTCTCAGTTAGATCTACTTAGACCAAAAAGACGTGTGACCTAAAGAACTCTTGAAAACAGTGACGTCTATGTTAGATCTACTTAGACCGATAAGACGTGTGACCTAAAGAACTTTTGATAACAGTGACGTCTTTGTTGGAAGACCAATAAGACGTGTGACCTAAAGAACTCTTGATAACTATGACGTCTCTGTTAGATCTACTTAGACCAATAAGACGTGTGAACTTAAGAACTCATGAAAACAGTGATGTCTCAGTTAGATCTACTTAGACCAATAAGACGTGTGACCTAAAGAACTCTTGAAAACAGTGACGTCTCTGTTAGATCTACTTAGACCCATAAGACGTGTGACCTAAAGAACTCTTGAAAACAGTGACGTCTCTGTTATATCTACTTAGACCAATAAGACATGTGACCTTAAGAGCTCTTGATAACTATGACGTCTCAGTTAGATCTACTTAGACCGATAAGACGTGTGACCTAAAGAACTCTTAAAAACAGTGACGTCTCTGTTATATCTACTTAGACCGATAAGACATGTGACCTTAAGAGCTCTTGATAACTATGACGTCTCAGTTAGATCTACTTAGACCAATAAGACGTGTGACCTAAAGAACTCTTGATAACTATGACGTCTCTGTTAGATCTACTTAGACCAAAAAGACGTGTGACCTAAAGAACTCTTGAAAACAGTGACGTCTATGTTAGATCTACTTAGACCGATAAGACGTGTGACCTAAAGAACTTTTGATAACAGTGACGTCTTTGTTGGAAGACCAATAAGACGTGTGACCTAAAGAACTCTTGATAACTATGACGTCTCTGTTAGATCTACTTAGACCGATAAGACATGTGACTTAAAGAACTCGTGATAACTATGACGTTAGATCTACTTTGTGTTTTACCACGATAGATAAGAACTGCGACATGACAAGCACATGACAAACCTGCGGCACCTGTAAGATTTGCGGTGACGTCCGCCATGTTCATGTTACGCATCTGTAAGTTCCGAGACCAACTAGACGTGAGGCTTTTCTATTATGAGTCATGGGTGGGCAGAACTGAGGGACACGGCAGATAATGAGAGAGTGCTTGATTCCGCTACTAATATTCTCACGCTATGACGGGAATTAACAACCACATGTTTTTATCCCGCTGTCAAATCCTAAACAATCAGGACGTCGATTCTGTGGGAAGTGAGCGGCACTTTACCATTGTGTAAGCAGGCTCCAGGGACGCAATTTACTATACAAACTAACATGATCGATTATGTTCTTAAGATTGCGCTATAAAGCACCAAGAATGTTGTCTATTTCTTTATATCACATCTACCAGAAATATAGCTGTCTTTAACACATTTCCTGCTATAATGTACTGTCAAGAGTGTTATCTGTTTCTTAATACCACATACACTAGAACTACAGCTGTATCTAACGGAAATCCTGCTATAAAGTACAAAGAGTGTTTTGTTTTCTGTTCTTAATGCCACATGTACCTGAACTATAGTTGTCGTAAAACCCATTTTCTGCTATAATGCAGCAAGAGTGTTCCAGTTTCTTAATGTCACGGGTACCTGAACTATAAGCCGTGTTTAACCCATTTCCTGCTATAATGCACCACGAGTGTTTCAGTTTCTTAATACCACGTGTACCTGAACTATAAGCCGTGTTTAACCCATTTCCTGCTATAATGCAGCAAGAGTGTTTCAGTTTCTTAATACCACATGTACCTGAACTATAAGCCGTGTTTAACCCATTTCCTGCTATAATGCAGCAAGAGTGTTCCAGTTTCTTAATGTCACGGGTACCTGAACTATAAGCCGTGTTTAACCCATTTCCTGCTATAATGCAGCAAGAGTGTTTCAGTTTCTTAATGTCACGGGTACCTGAACTATATAGCCGTGTTAAACCGATTTCCTGCTATAATGCACCAAGAGTGTTTCAGTTTCTTAATACCACATGTACCTGAACTATAGCGGTCATTTGGCAAAGTTCACGTAATTGGTCCAAACATAAATTTGGGGAAATCGTGACTTCGAAGTGACATTATGATTGACACACTTGCTACATATACTTGTACCTACTTGAAAAGTCCATCTTTATGAACTTCTACTGAGAGATGATGGTTTCAAAGTCTAAAAGTTGGTTTTCAGTTATAGAACGGCACATGTGCATGCGATATCAAATTGCCTAAAGAATCTATACCTTTCAGCACTCGATGCCCTGCCATTTTCTACAAAAACCAAGTGGTCTGATATTCACTCTTTTATTTGCCTGAGATTTGTAGCTTAAATGTAAACTAGTCTTGGTCACAATCCAAGAGATTAAATTTTGGACAAAGGAAATACATTTACCACCCCCCCCCTCTTATTTTACCAATGCCTATTAGCAATAGTATTGAGCCAGTTAAACAATTCTCTAGAGTGTCGGAGCTCCCACTATCTGTTGATAAAACTGGGTTAAAGAAGATTGAATTCCGGAAAAAGGAAACACATAGTTATTCACCTTCTTTGGTTAATTCACCGTCATTTTAATATACGTCTGGCAATAGATGGCCCTGGCTTCAATACCTGCTTTTAGTGTATGAGAATGATGGCATTGAGTTAGTCAGTGTTCATAACGGGTACTTCAGTCCACTACTTATCTGATGGCCCTGGCTTCGATTCCTGCGTTTAGTGTATGAGAATGATAACATTGAGTTAGTCAGTGTTCATTACGGGTACTTCAGTCCACTACTTATCTGATGGCCCTGGCTTAGATACCTGCTTTTAGTGTATGAGAATGATAACATTGAGTTAGTCAGTGTTCATTACGGGTACTTCAGTCCACTACTGATCTGATGGCCCTGGCTTCGATTCTCTGCGTTTAGTGTATGAGAATGATAACATTGAGTTAGTCAGTGTTCATTACGGGTACTTCAGTCCACTACTTATCTGATGGCCCTGGCTTCGATTCCTGCTTTTAGTGTATGAGAATGATAACATTGAGTTAGTCAGTGTTCATTACGGGTACTTCAGTCCACTACTGATCTGATGGCCCTGGCTTAGATACCTGCTTTTAGTGTATGAGAATGATAACATTGAGTTAGTCAGTGTTCATTACGGGTACTTCAGTCCACTACTTATCTGATGGCCCTGGCTTCGATTCCTGCTTTTAGTGTATGAGAATGATAACATTGAGTTAGTCAGTGTTCATTACAGGTACTTCAGTCCACTACTTATCTGATGGCCCTGGCTTCGATTCCTGCTTTTAGTGTATGAGAATGATGGCATTGAGTTAGTCGGTGGTCGTTACGGGTACTTCAGTCCACTACTGATCTGATGGTCCAGTCTTCAATGCCCGCTTTTAGTGTATGAGAATGATGGCATTGAGTTAGTCGGTGGTCGTTACGGGTACTTCAGTCCACTACTGATCTGATGGTCCAGTCTTCAATGCCCGCTTTTAGTGTATGAGAATGATGGCATTGAGTTAGTCGGTGGTCGTTACGGGTACTTTAGTCCACTACTGGCTAAATGGTCCAGTCTTCAATTCCCGCTTTTAGTGTGTGTGAGGGGTGATATTGAGTTGGTCGGTGGTCGTTACTGGTACTTCAGTCAAATGCCAACTACTGACTGGATGGTTCAGCCTTCAATTCCCATTTTTAGTGTGAGAGTAGCGGATATGATCATTATCTTTCGAGTTTTCGTCTTACATCGGTTCAGACCTTATTCAGATTAATTACGACCAGTCCAAAAGTATCCAAAAATAATTGCAAAATTGACGTTTTTGACATTGTTAAAGGTGATTGGTATACAAAGCTGTCTTTATGTATTTGAAGATTGCAACTTTTGATCAAATGATTAGCAAAACAAATTTGACTGCTTATGATAAATGTTTTAAGGTCTGAACCAATGAAAAAAGGGAAATGCTTATGAAGTGCCCAGCTATATAGTCAACTATTTCATTTTCCCTGGAGGCAAAAGTTTTACACCGACCGATATCTTTATAGATATCCTATAGATAAATAAACGGATGAGAAAAAAACTATATCCGAGAAAGGGGTTAGGCCAACGTTCAGCCTTCTCCGCCGGACTAATACTGAGCAGGAGTTAAATGTTAATGGAATGGAGACCCGGGGGAAACCACCGACTGGAGGTCTGTAGAAGGTAAACATGAATGCACTTGATGCTGCATCTCTGGACAATAGCATTGTGTTAGCTCCATTAAGCCTGCACGGAGGCGTCGTGCGGATGCGGGAATACTGCGGCGGCAGACTGCTGCCTGCTGCCTGCTGGCTGCTGGCTGCAGCACACTTCAAAGTGCTCATTAAAGCAGTACTATCCGCAGTTCCTACATACGTGCTCTGGCAACTTTAAATATAACTGAATACATTATATAATTAGCAGTATTTGAGGAGGAAACTATAACCTCTTTGGGGACTATAATTATCAGTCAAATATACTCAAACTATCGCTTTCCTATCAAGGTATCTCGAAATCTGTCATAACCACGCGTAAGCTCCGGGTGCGAAAATGTCAATGAGACACAGCACGTGTGCGCAGTAGTCCAGTCAATCTACGCTGAAAATGGCCTAACCTAGAACAAATTGCTACAGAAGGTTTTTTTGCTTTGACTGGTTAATTGGACCTAGCTGAACATTATATCAAAAGTTTCCCGAAAGTTACCCCCCCTAAGGACCCTAATTTGCATATTTTCACCTAAAAATGGCCATAAACATATGATTTTGGGGATTTCTTCAGCATTTTTTTGTTTTTTAGAGTTGAACCTCTAATGTTGGCATGTATGTACTACAGATGTTGTTTGACATTGCTATGAAAAAATAATTTCCGAAAATGTATCCTAGTGGTCAAATTTGGGACAAAAATGTTTAGAAAGTGCTAAAAACGGACATTTTTTGCAACGTTGCTGACGAAAGAAGCCACCCTACAGACTCAAAAAAGATTTTAACACCAAGGTTTAAGATTAGAAAACTGCCCTAGATTGTACTAAGCCCCAAAAAACTAATATCGGTATAACTTGGTACCACTTTAGGGGACCACCAATAACCCTTATATTTTAAAAGCCCTTGAACCCCTTTTTATGCCAAATTGGACAATTCACTGATTTCAGGGCCTTGTATTTCCTGAACTAACCATCATATAGCAGTGATATCATTAGGTCTCAATGAGTATGTTACATAGATGCTGCAGAAAGAAATATTTATTTTAATATTGACCCTTTGGTCAAACAAAGCCATTTGAAAATGGCCATTTGACCTTCGCTGAGGAGAGTTTTGGTTATTCACATCACATATTTCAGGGCCTTGTATTTTCTGGACTAACAAGCATATAGCAACTGAATCTTCAGGTCTGAATCAGTATGTTACATAAATGCTGTAAAAAGAAAATATAATTGTAATATTGACCCTTTGGTCCAATAAGGTCATTTGAAAATGGCCATTTGACCTTTGATAAGGAGCGTTTTGGTATTTTGCATAAGTTGGGGGGAGGGATTGCGTAAATTGGTACCAGTTGGGGGGACTGCAAATTACCCTTATATTTTGAAAGCCCATGAACCCCTCAAGTACCTGCTTGATGGACATCTGCAGCTGGTAGCTGTTTTGAGATATTGAGCTCCCAAGGTACTAGTACCGGGTATGTCCCTTTTTATGCCAAGTTGGACAATTCACAGATTTCAGGGCCTTGTATTTCCTGAACTAACAGGCATATAGTTGCTAAATCCTTGGGTCTGAAGATGTATGTTACATAGATGCTGCAGAAAGAAAATACAATTTTACTATTGACCCTTTGGTCAAATAACGTCATTTAAAATGACCATTTGACCTTTGCTAAAGGGAGTTTTGGTTATTCACATCACAGATTTTAGGACCTTGTATTTTCCGACGTAATCAATAATCATACAGCATCCTCAGGTCTGAACAAGTTTGTTACATTGATGTCGTAAAAAGACAATATGATTTAAATATTGACCCTTTGGTCAAATACGGTCATTTGAATATGGTCTTTTTACCTTAGAGAAGGAGCTAATTGCTCTAAATGTACCGTGCTAACATTTAATTCCTGCATTAAATGCATGGGCAGCCTGTGCACAACACAATACACAACTGTACCCCTGATTGCCACCCACTTTCCTGGGCATGGATGACCTCACAACTGAAAGTAGCTTTGAATCACAAGCTACGTTGGTCAATGATGTCCTTGGCTTACTTTTTGATATGTTATCCATGGGTGTTTGTACAACCAGGCACTTGCAGACATCCGCTTGATTGCTGCAGGAATTAAATGTCTGCAGTACTTTACCCTAGATAAACAATATTTACAGGGCAATGCAAGTATACAATAGGCATAATGTATAGGGGTAGTCAAAAAGGGTTATTTGAAAGTACCTGTTTAATCATAAAAAGATACATTTTGGCTATTCTCTCAGTTTATGCAGATCAATATCTTACAACTTACTATAGCAGTTTTTGAGGGCTATATCTAAAAGCATGCTGTATAATGAAGTATGTTTTTTTTCTGGTCATTTTTCTTATCAAAAATAAAATTTGAAAGTGACTCTATGGGCTGGATCCAAATCTTTGACCAATTGGTCGCATTCAGCGAGTCTGCAAATGAACCTATTTTGGAAGCACTTGATCATCATTTCAATTTTTGGACAAAGTAGTTTGGTATCAGAACTTTTAACAGGTACCATGATACATTATGTGAGGGTATAAACAGTATCAAATATATAATACATCTAAGACATATTGATCTGCAAAAACTGATAAAATCAACCGAAACATATTTATCATGGTGAAACAGGTACTTTCAGATGGCCCTATTTGACTAAAAATGGTCATGAAAGGGCCATCTCCCCTGGCAGTATCCCTACTCTATACTTGCATAGCTCTGAAATAGATTAAGTACATTTTGAGAAATTAGCCATTGAAAATTGAAAAAATACTAGTATCGTATTACCCCGCGTACGACCCGCACCCCCTAGATAATATGCACCCCGTCACCTCCTTATGTAAAATACAATTCCCCATTTATAATACGCAGGGGGAGTTGGCTGGCAATTAAGTGCAGAGAGCTATATGTCTGCCCTGGTCTTTCAGCTGAGAGGAGCGAGTCTAGGACAAATAAACAGGACACAATTACAATTTGATAAGGGTTTGTGATGGTAAATTGTAATTGATACTGATTTGTGCCCATTTGTTGACATCACTCGTCAAAAGAGCAGACAACAGCTCGTGCCAAATCTGCTCCCCTGGTTTATCCGTAATTCCTTATCAATTTCAATTCACCCTCCCGAGGCCCTTTTATCCCCTAATTATTACGTAATCAAAATCCAAATATGGATGGATATGCCGTACTTTCCTCCCTGGGGTACTTAAATGGTGTTTTCCAACCCTGCCCCACATGTCCCCGCACCCGTGGCATCGATGTGAAAAAGTTCTGGTTTATGTACCTGTTGATAACACGCACCCCCTCCTTGACATAGGTGCTGCACTGTATAGAAGTGCGGGGTGTACGCGGGGTAATACGGTAACCAAAATGCGCCGTATCTAAGGTCAAATGGCCATTTTTAATTGACCTTGTTTGTCCAAAGGGTCAATATTATAATTATATTATGTTTACAGCATCTTTGTAACATACTGATTCAGACCTGAGGATTTAATTGCTATATGCTTGTTAGTCTAGAAAATACAAGGCCCTGAAATCTGTGATGTGAACAATCGAAACTCTCCTTAGCGAAGGTCAAATGACCATTTTCAAATGACCTTGTTTGACCAACGGGCCAATATTAAAATAAATATTTCTTTCTGCAGCATCTATGTAACATACTCATTGAGACCTAATGATATCACTGCTATATGATGGTTAGTTCAGGAAATACAAGGCCCTGAAGTCAGTGAATTGTCCAATTTGGCATAAAAAAGGAACATTACAAGAACCTTGGGTGGTCAATATCTCAAAACAGCTACCAGATGCAGATGTCCATCATGCAGGGACTTGAAGAGGGGTTCCAGGGCTTTCAAAATATAAGGGTTATTGGTGGTCCCCCCAAATGGTACCAAGTTATGCGGTCCGCCAAACTGGTACCAAATAACCAAAACACTCCTTATCTAAGATCATATGGCCATTTTCAAATGACCTTATTTGATCAAAGGGTCAATATTAAAATTATATTTTCTTTTTACAGCATCTATATAACATACTTATTCAGATCTGAGGATTTAACTCCTGGGTGATTGTTATGTCAGGAAATACAAGGCCCTAAAATCATTGATGTGAATAACCAAACGGTTCTGATTGGAGGTCAGATGGCCATTTTCAAATGACCATATTTGACCAAACGGTCAATATTACAATTATATTTTCTGTTTACAGCATCTATATAACATACTAATTCAGACCTGTAAATTCAACTGATGTGTGATTGTTAGTTGATTGAAATACAAGGCCCTGAAATCTGTGAATTGTCCAATTTGGCATATTGGCCATTTTGAATTTATGCAAATTAGGGCCCTTAGAGGGGGTAACTTTCGGGAAACTTTTGATATGATGTTCAGTTAGGTCCAATGAACCAGTCAAAGCAAAAAAACTTTCTGTAGCAATTTGTTCTAGGTATTTCATAATTTGACTGGACTACAGTCTTGTCAGTGTCTCACCAGCGTCTCACCAGCGTCTCGTGGGCCGTGACAGAAATGTGACAGCTTGAGAGACGCAGGATTCAGCTACTCATATACGCATGCGCACACTACTCTGAACAATATATTCATATTTCGTGAAGTGATATTTGAAAAGAAGAGTAAGAACGATAGTTGAAAGCAACCATAACCTCCACCCCATCCAATTAGTCTTTGAAATGTTTGGTGAAGAAGCTAGTATACGTATGTGTGCAGCAAAGAGACAGCAATGAAATACGGCTTTCATCTTTTATCTACATGTGCATCTTAATCCCGCTACTGAGTGCCTCTCCTTCAGCTTCCCACAGATATGCCGTATCTGCCTCAAAAAGAAATGATTGTCGTTATCTCTCTTACGCTCTATTTCATTTTCACTCAAATCCTCGCCGTCTCAAATGGACATACCGTATACACATAGGAGGCCTTTTTGTCTAGTTGACCTATTCGCCTGTATATAACACGATTAAACAAATTAATAATTTACCCTTTATATACAAATTCCATGCACCTTTTAACTAAAAGAATTAGGAAATACACCAGTTTAGTGGATAAATTGGACAATATCGGGAAGTGCGTATTATGTCAGTATAGTTACATTGACGTAAAAGGTTGATAGGAAATAAAATCTTAAAGCAAATCTAGCCATTGAACAACGCAGACATTGCAAATATTGTGTAGAGATTCAAAGTGATACAAACGGCACAACCCCGGTAAATAGATGTGGAAACCGCAATAGACAACCACCTTAGTCGCCACTAGTAGTGTTTTTGAATATATTGTTCGTAAGAGCCAGAAATAGAAACTCCTCAAGACATCATGAAACTAATTGCCCCAAAATGCTATTTTATCCACCATCGCCAAGCACTGAGTTGGACTGCGGCTAGTACGAGTGCTCTCCTGTGACCTAAAGAAATATGATTTGCTCGGGGCCATATAAAGCATGGCCCTATTAGGATTATGGCGCTGCCACAATGGATTCTCAGAGCATAGTGCGGAATCATGTTAAGTTCTGATATTTCATGGTCCGGATGGGCCATAAATCAGTGTATATTTGCTTGGCCCTTGATCTGTCCGTATCTCATAGGCTTAACCCAACTGTGCCGGTAGCAACCAAATTGATACGCCTGAGTAGTTAGCATATAATTCTCTGACGAAAGTACGATTATAGATAGTATTAGAATATGACATGATTATTGGAACTAACCAAGAACCTCTCCAAATATTTTGAAGAAGGAAGGACTCTAAAGCAAGTATGGGTTAAAAGGAATAACCATCCCCCTCCCCTCTTCCCCCATTTCCCCACCGACCGCCTGCTTTTCCTTCATAGCTCCCCCATTCTCTGCGTGGCCTGTCCTAATCAAAACAGGAGGCACCCCCACCCCCCCCCCCCCCCTCTAACCCCCTGTCCCCCCCCCCCCCCCTGGCCCGCCTGCCCTTCCCTCATAGACCGTTACAGTGCCCCCCCCCTTTTTTGCGTGGCCTGTCCAATCAATACAGGAGGTGCACCCCCCCCCCCCCTCCAACCCCTGTCGCCCCCCCCCCCCATACGGCCTGCCTGCCCTTCCCTCGAAGACTGTTTCAGTGCTTCCCTTCCTCTGTGTGGCCTGTCCAATCAATACAGGAGGCGCCCCCATCCCCCCTCCAACCCCCTGTCGCCCCCCCCCCCCCCCTGGCCCGCCTGCCCTTCCCTCATAGACCGTTACAGTACCCCCCCCCTTTTCTGCGTGGCCTGTCCAATCAATACAGGAGGTGCACCCCCATCCCCCCTCCAACCCCCTGTCGCACCCCCCCCCCCCCCCCTGGCCCGCCTGCCCATCCCTCATAGACCGTTACAGTGCTTCCCCCCCTTTTTCTGCGTGGCCTGTCCAATCAATACAGGAGGTGCACCCCCCCCCCCTCCAAGCCCTTACTGCACCACCAGTCCAACCCCTTTCCGCACCACCCCAGTCCAATCAATACAGGAGGCGCCCCCCCCCTCCATCCCCCTCTCGCATCCCCACCCCCCCCCCCCCCCCTGGCCCGCCTGCCCTTCCCTTATAGACTGTTGCAGTGCTTCCCCTCCTCTGTGTGGCCTGTCCAATCAATACAGGAGGCGCCCCCATCCCCCTCCCCTCCAACCCCCTCTCACCCCCCCCCCCCCCCTTGGCCCGCCTGCCCTTCCCTTATAGACTGTTTGAAGCTCTTCCCCTACCCTGTGTGGCCTGTCCAATCAATACAGGAGGCGCCCCCATCCCCCCCTCTCCAACCCCCTCTCAACCCCCCCCCCCCCCCCCTGGCCCGCGTGCCCTTCCCTCATAGACTGTTACAGTGCCCCCCCCATTCTCTGTGTGGCCTGTCCAATCAATACAGGAGGCGCCCCCATCCCCCCCTCTCCAGCCCCCTCTCGCCCCCCCCCCCCCCCAACGGCCTGCCTGCCCTTCCCTCATAGACTGTTACAGTGCCCCCCCCCATTCTCTGTGTGGCCTGTCCAATCAATACAGGAGACGCCCCCATCCCCCCCCTCTCCAACCCCCTCTCGCCCCCCCCCCCCCCCCCCCCCCAACGGCCTGCCTGCCCTTCCCTGTTACAGTGCTTCCCCTCTTCTGCGTGGCCTGTCCAATCAATACAGGAGGCGCCCCCATTACCCCCTCTCCAACCGCCTCTCGCCCCCCCCCCCCCTCCCCCTGGCCCGCCTGCCCTTCCCTCATAGACCGTTACAGTGCTTCCCCTCCTCTGCGTGGCCTGTCCAATCAATACAGGAGGTAGGCTTTAAGAATATCCTCTGCCAGTCGGCGGAGGCGCGTGGTGGTAGTAGTAGATCTACAACCCGCGCCCATACCACGTTGGTAGTACTACTCTGATGTCTTTACTGCTTTAGCGAGTGCATTCTTACGTCAAGATTTCTTCATGAGGGCTTTTTACTTTTGCAGTTGCTGCGCGACCAGGCGCTGATCGAAGACGAGGCTCCTGCTACTCCTCCTTTTCATACCACCACCAGGACCAGTGCGGTATTCCCTCTGAGCGCCGAGGAGCGCCCCCTGGCGAGGAGCGCCATCTGAGAGTCGAGGAGCGCCCCCTGGCGATGCTGCCATAAGGTAGGATGCAGAGGAGGGGCTGGCTTCGCGTGGCCCTCAAACATTTTGGGCAAGTCTTCCTCCTCCTCTACGCTCTGGTGGCTGTGCTCATGCTGGCTTATGTCAACAACAAACAACAGGAGTTGGATTTATACAAACTATTCGGAGATTATGGAAAACTTGAACATAGCTGTCCGCGACGTTACAATACGGAAAAGGATGTTAAGTTCCGGAAGTACGAACAGAGTATTTGGTTTCTCTCGGCTTATTATGATAAACGTCTGAAGGACGCCCCCTATATACGGATCCTAGCACTAGCGCAACACACGCCGGAGCATGCGCGTGAGATTTATTGCCTCCTGAGGAACGACAGTGGGAGTTTAATATCAATCAAGGCTCATCAATACGAGTTCAATGAAAACCACAACATGCGCTACGGCGGCTTTGTGTTCTCGTGTCCTCTCGCGGGGGACGTAACTAGCCAGCCGTGTTCAGTGGATATAAGCGCGGCACCTAGCGGACACTTGGTGAACCATAGCTCCTCCATCATCCGCCTCCCGCTCAGCCCCGTCGAGAGGAAAGTCCCGCGGTACGAATTCACCGTCTGCATTCCGCCATTATTTGGCCATTTGGATGCAAGGCGACTGGTAGAATTTATCGAGTTGTCACGCCTTCTCGGGGCTGAGCATTTATTTTTCTACCTGTATCCCGACCCGAGGTTAAACGGAGTGGCAAACCTAACGGTGAGGAACGCACTGTCGTACTACAGGGAACAAGGTATGGTCACGGTGTTTCCATGGGAACTGCCCGTTCCCGTGGGGTCTCTGTGGTACTACGGGCAGGTGCTCGCTATTCATCACTGTCTTTACCATAACATGTACCTCAGTAAGTTCACGCTCTTTAACGACATTGATGAATTTCTCGTACCCGCCCGACAGCTCAAATGGCGGGAAATGATGCAAAGTTTGGACACAACTAATAGCAGCGGTTTCAGATTTTTAAGTGCCTTTTTCCCTCCAAAGCCATCATTTGCAGTAGCTCAGTGGAAGCCCGCTGCGAGTCTTGTGACAATGACAAATGTGCAACGGACGCGATCCTTTAGTAACGTGCGCACCAAGTGTGCCGTGCTACCTGACAGGATATTTGAAATGGGAATACACCATATTAGTAAACAGAACGTTGAGGAATGGCTGCCGGTGAACGTGGCGGCGGACGTGGCGGTTCTGCACCACTACAGGGACTGCATCAGCGGCTGGGGGGTGGCCTGCGGCGAGCGGGTGGACGACCGCTCTTTACTGCAACATAAACCAGCTCTGCAGGACAGGTGCCTCCAGGCTTTCCTGGGAATAGGGAACGGGACAGGGAGGGCAGCCAGGGGGTCGTGAAATAGTTGGTCCTTATTTTATTACGGTTCCTCTATATTTTTCACCTATTGCATAACTCTAGTTGGCTATGCTTGGACTAGACGAGATTATCTCAATGGTGTCTCTTGAGAATAACAATGAAAAGAGATATACAGTTATTCCTACCAACACTCACCATTTTGCTTAGTATTTGTGCACAACGTCATAACGTGCGTTGTATATTTTTCCTCTTAAGTATGGCGTCATCACCTACTGAGCAAATTGTGATTCTAGTCTATTGAATGTGTAAAATTTCTTCTTTCTCAATTGCTCAAAAAACAGCAATAAGGTATATTTCTCTTTATGCCACATAGACCATAACTATATATTTGCAACCCAACTATGAGCATATTTTTTCTGCCCCTGCCTGGTTCCCGTGTAGCAGCTGTGAGGTATTAAGGGTCTGTTATCTTGCCGAGCTGCTGGTATATATGTCACCAATATCATCAACCACCTAATGGGATCTTGTCGCCGTGATGCTCCAATATCCACGAAATCAATATCTTAGCCAACTCGATTACTTGCGTTATCGTCATCACAGCACTCAGTTCACCGCTGTATTCAAAATATACTATCAAACGTCGTATTTATCAATCTGTCATAAAATAGTGCGATTTCATGTCGTGCTTGGTTACAAAATGTAAATGTCCAACAGTATATGTGAAATGTTTCTTGCATTATGGTGCTTTGACCTCGATGAAATCATTGCAAAAAATACAGGTACTGTATAGATTGGCAAGGTATATGTCTTATGGTATGTGCCATGTTCACATAACGTAGGTCATGTATGCGTCGGGTTGCCATGGGAACAATAAATAGATCAATTATGAGACATGTTGCCATGTGAACAAAATTGATCTTAAGTACAAGACATCAAAACACGACCAAAATGCAAGTTAAGCAAGTGTTTTTGGCCAAGTGAATATAATACATATTATGTCGCCAAATGACCAAAATGCACAAAATTCACCCTTCTGCCAAGCAAGCGCGTTCAAATGAAATTCACATAATCTGTATTTATCAATAATACATAACATATTAACCTGGCTTGAACGCGCTTGGTGGGCAAAGTTACTATTTGGAACCATTTCCACATAGGCTCAAATCTCATTAGTCGGCATGGAGGCAGCCATTTTGTTTAAGGTCATAGGTCAATATGTCACTGCATTGAAAATTTCTGATTTTCATCAAAATCCAAAAGTAATGCCTTCTATGAAATGTCATTACTGGATTTTCTCCAACTTCTTCATAGTATACCCATAAAATAGGTTATTTTATAGTTAAAATATGAGTCAATGCAAATATGCTGACACATGTCATTTCAGGGTGGTCATATGCATTATCCAGGGCGAGGTATGGGGAATATGTTAGCAATTATGAACAAGCAATACCTCAGCTACATGACCATATGAGTTTCGGTTAAATTCATGAAACTTGAAAAAAATGGGTAATTTGTATAGTAAACCAGAACAGGTCCTTTGGATATCAGTTTATAGTCACGATTTCTGCCCTATTTAGTTCACTTCGAGACTTCTTAATCTTAAACGTTAGAAGAAACCGAACTATTCGGGGAAGACCACCGCTTAATCCCAAAGCCCAAGTCACTGGTAGCGTTGACACATACCGCCGGCGGCGCAGGAAGCCATGTGTGTTTGTCGCCGCGCCGGCAATGTGTATGCAGCAGTGTCGTCGCTCTTACGCCTGGTTCCTGAGTGGCGTGACAGCAGCCCGCAGGTGATAAAGGAAAACAGAATGTGTGTTGGATGGAAGGCGGCGAGCGCCGGCGAATGGCTTTTAGTGCTGGTTGGCTATTTTACAAGAATTTAGCGTGAGGGTGTAATCGACAGCATGCCTCCCGCCATCGCGTCCCTCCTCACTGCGCCGCCGGCACACGTGCTATGAAACATGCACGGATATCTGGGCAAATAAAGCGTCCTTTTGCGAAATAGCTGACTCTAAGATATTCCACATCTTGGATTTAAGGAACAGTCTAAGAGTAGTTGCCAAAATTAGGTAAATACGTGATTATTCTGCAAGTTGTAACGCTTGCACTGCTCTGGCAGGCAATGGGTTGATTCGTGTAAGTAGTCTGCGGAAGGATTGTGCCAGAAGCCATGCTTCCCCGCCGACCATTACCACACCTACATCAGCTGGCATGTGTCATTACTGGTGTTGATACCTGCCCTGTTGGCCCATACCTCATAGGAGGAGTAAGTGAAGGTCAAGGTCGACACGTGACCTGTGACCTAATAGTTATACCCGTTTAAGCCCGAGTTGTGTTTTACAGGCGGCGGTAAGCTACATAATGAGAGCAAACGGGATCAATTATGTAAACGATGCCATCGAGCTGTATTTGTATTCCGGAGAGGTCTAAGCACTAATACACCACGCATCTTCTGCAGCTTAAAGTCCGCTAGTTTGCTCATCTAAACACATACTCTCTAAACGGAAATGACAGCGGGCAGTTTGAGGCTGCAGTACTAGCACGAAGGGTCCTTAAAGATATTCTTGGATGGAAAGCTTGAGATTTGGAATTTAGATTATCATAAGTATATCTGCCATTGAAGGCTGACTCGGTACTAGCCACTGTGTCGACTTGAGACGAGTCAGCCACAGTGGTTAGCGACCTGGAGCTCTCAGCGGAGACGCCCAAGGGGTACTAGCCACTCCGTCGACTTGAGACGGGTCAGCCACAGTGGTTAGCGACCTGGAGCTCTCGGCGGAGACGCCCAAGGGGTACTAGCCACTCCGTCGACTTGAGACGAGTCAGCCACAGTGGTTAGCGACCTGGAGCTCTCGGCGGAGACGCCCAAGGGGTACTAGCCACTCCGTCGACTTGAGACGAGTCAGCCACAGTGGTTAGCGACCTGGAGCTCTCGGCGGAGACGCCCAAGGGGTACTAGCCACTCCGTCGACTTGAGACGAGTCAGCCACAGTGGTTAGTGACCTGGAGCTCTCAGCGGAGACGCCCAAGGGGTACTAGCCACTCCGTCGACTTGAGACGAGTCAGCCACAGTGGTTAGCGACCTGGAGCTCTCAGCGGAGACGCCCAAGGGGTACTAGCCACTCCGTCGACTTGAGACGAGTCAGCCACAGTGGTTAGCGACCTGGAGCTCTCGGCGGAGACGCCCAAGGGGTACTAGCCACTCCGTCGACTTGAGACGAGTCAGCCACAGTGGTTAGCGACCTGGAGCTCTCGGCGGAGACGCCCAAGGGGTACTAGCCACTCCGTCGACTTGAGACGAGTCAGCCACAGTGGTTAGTGACCTGGAGCTCTCAGCGGAGACGCCCATGGGGTACTAGCCACTCCGTCGACTTGAGACGAGTCAGCCACAGTGGTTAGCGACCTGGAGCTCTCAGCGGAGACGCCCAAGGGGTACTAGCCACTCCGTCGACTTGAGACGAGTCAGCCACAGTGGTTAGCGACCTGGAGCTCTCAGCGGAGACGCCCAAGGGGTACTAGCCACTCCGTCGACTTGAGACGAGTCAGCCACAGTGGTAAGCGACCTGGAGCTCTCAGCGGAGACGCCCAAGGGGTACTAGCCACTCCGTCGACTTGAGACGAGTCAGCCACAGTGGTTAGCGACCTGGAGCTCTCAGCGGAGACGCCCAAGGGGTACTAGTCACTCCGTCGACTTGAGACGAGTCAGCCACAGTGGTTAGCGACCTGGAGCTCTCAGCGGAGACGCCCAAGGGGTACTAGCCACTCCGTCGACTTGAGACGAGTCAGCCACAGTGGTTAGCGACCTGGAGCTCTCAGCGGAGACGCCCAAGGGGTACTAGTCACTCCGTCGACTTGAGACGAGTCAGCCACAGTGGTTAGCGACCTGGAGCTCTCAGCGGAGACGCCCAAGGGGTACTAGCCACTCCGTCAACTTGAGACGAGTCAGCCACAGTGGTTAGCGACCTGGAGCTCTCAGCGGAGACGCCCAAGGGGTACTAGCCACTCCGTCGACTTGAGACGAGTCAGCCACAGTGGTTAGCGACCTGGAGCTCTCAGCGGAGACACTCGAGGGGTACTAGCCACTCCGTCGACTTGAGACGAGTCAGCCACAGTGGTTAGCGACCTGGAGCTCTCAGCGGAGACGCCCAAGGGGTACTAGCCACTCCGTCGACTTGAGACGAGTCAGCCACAGTGGTTAGCGACCTGGAGCTCTCAGCGGAGACGCCCAAGGGGTACTAGTCACTCCGTCGACTTGAGACGAGTCAGCCACAGTGGTTAGCGACCTGGAGCTCTCGGCGGAGACGCCCAAGGGGTACTAGCCACTCCGTCGACTTGAGACGAGTCAGCCACAGTGGTTAGCGACCTGGAGCTCTCAGCGGAGACGCCCAAGGGGTACTAGCCACTCCGTCGACTTGAGACGAGTCAGCCACAGTGGTTAGCGACCTGGAGCTCTCAGCGGAGACGCCCAAGGGGTACTAGCCACTCCGTCGACTTGAGACGAGTCAGCCACAGTGGTTAGCGACCTGGAGCTCTCAGCGGAGACGCCCAAGGGGTACTAGCCACTCCGTCGACTTGAGACGAGTCAGCCACAGTGGTTAGCGACCTGGAGCTCTCGGCGGAGACGCCCAAGGGGTACTAGCCACTCCGTCGACTTGAGACGAGTCAGCCACAGTGGTTAGTGACCTGGAGCTCTCAGCGGAGACGCCCAAGGGGTACTAGCCACTCCGTCGACTTGAGACGAGTCAGCCACAGTGGTTAGCGACCTGGAGCTCTCAGCGGAGACGCCCAAGGGGTACTAGCCACTCCGTCGACTTGAGACGAGTCAGCCACAGTGGCTAGCGACCTGGAGCTCTCAGCGGAGACGCCCAAGGGGTACTAGTCACTCCGTCGACTTGAGACGAGTCAGCCACAGTGGTTAGCGACCTGGAGCTCTCAGCGGAGACACTCGAGGAAAGACCATGCACCTACAGGTGGATACGATATTGGTATAAACATTTTGTAAACTATGTGACGAAAAAAGAAGAAAAAACGTATTTAAACTTAAGCTGTGACGGCTAACCAGACGTATTATATAGAAATTCCCTTTCACCGCACTGCTCATCATTTCTCAACAAATGTATGTTATGATGAACCAAATTTTATTGCGATATACTTTCATCTTCTGATCTGACCCATTTGTCAGATTATTGATTTATATTTGAATGCGTCTAATCAAATGTAGCCTGTAGATGTAGGCCACAATCATACGTCTTATTAAAGAGATTTACGTTCACGCATTCCCGTTGTGGCCTCACAGAACAGATCGCACCCATTTAATAACATGTATTCATGCGAAAGACTACATACTTAATTTCGAACTAGAGAGGTCAAGCATTAAATACGATTTGATACAACACCTCTGTTAAATAAAAGACTGTAATTGTAAGAATGGGTTTGCAAAGTCCTATCATTGTATGTGTGCATTGTCCATTATTGCTTTTTTGTCTGCTATTTGCTTAATTACACATTTTCTAGAGGAATAAAACCGCGTTTTACGCAGAAATTTCAAATATGTAGGCATGAACTTATTTATGCATAGATGCAGCAAATAAAGCCCCTTGAACGCCACAGGTGAAAAGGTTGGCGAATCAGGGAACGACATGCCAGCTCAGCAATTAGCCGCGAGGAAGGATTTATTGATTACTAACCTGAGAAAATAGACAAAGATCCCGATACCTTATGGGCTGTCAAACGTGTATTTCGCGGAAATGTTATCTTCTTTGGTTATAAGGGGAATTATTCATTATGTAAAATTCGTGATTTACGTCGTATAACTTTCAACTCTTATATATCTTTTATATTCTTCCTTATACAAAGCGTATGATATTCTTTACGTCAGCGTCTATGCGTATTAACTATTTGAGGTGTTTATTATGCATGGTTACCATATCATGTGATCAATATTCCATGGGCGTTTAATTCACGTTGCAGAGTCAGTGCTTTTGTAAAAGCTCTCAGAGAAAATATGATAGAGTGTCGTAACCATAATGATGACAGTTGCCAATGTGCATCAGATTATATCCATTGATTGTCAATGGACATTATTAATTGAGGATGTTTTGTTTGTCAAATACCTGTACTTTTATAAAATGAAAAATAATCAAGCTATAAGAGTTGTATTGGTGTGTTTTTTGAAAATAAGTATCTTTCGTTGCGCTTGACCAAATGTATATGATTGTTCTATAAGTTGGAACATCAGGTGTGCGCACACTGTCTGAACATACGTCATCAGTAGTGCGCACATTGTCTGAACATACGTCATCAGGTGTGTGCACATTGTCTGAACATACGTCATCAGGGGTGTGCACATTGTCTGAACATACGTCATCAGGAGTGTGCACATTGTCTGAATACACGTCATCAGTAGTGTGCACACTGTCTGAACATACGTCATCAGGAGTGCGCACATTGTCTGAACATACGTCATCAGGAGTGTGCACATTGTCTGAACATACGTCATCAGTAGTGCGCACATTGTCTGAACATACGTCATCAGGAGTGTGCACATTGTCTGAACATACGTCATCAGGAGTGTGCACATTGTCTGAACGTACGTTATCAGGAGTGTGCACATTGTCTTACCATACGTCATCAGGAGTACCCATATTGTCTGAACATACGTCATTCACTAACCTGACATTCGAAAGATATTTCAAGGACCGTCAAAACCAAGTGGTAAGGCGACTTTTTGTTCAATGTGTTTAGAACTGTTGGACTGTTATCAATGTACATCATTTTTCTGTTTCGGCCCACGTGACGGCCCCAGGTTAGAGGGTGAAAGGAAACAATTAGCAGGAGGCAGAAGCGAAGACCAAGGGTGGATTTCTGCAGTAACAATATCCTTGTTTTCGGGATTTCCCGTCATACCAGCACGTCATTGAGAACGAGTTAATGCATTTGTATTTCACACGAACTATTTGTGATGTATAGTGGGAATTTACCATTTCTGCTGCATTGTGGTCTAGAAGTAACACACTCTCTGCTCGTTTTCTTTTGTCTATATTTGGCCTTGACGTCTGAACGACACACGTGTTCTAACTACTTAGTATCTGCCAGCGTCACACTCGCACCGTTACTGTTGACGTCTGAACGACACACGTGTTCTATCTATCTGCCAGCGTCACACTCGCCTGTTACTGTTGACGTCTGAACGACACACGTGTTCTATCTTACTGCCAGCGTCAAACTCGCCTGTTACTGTTGACGTCTGAACGGCATGCGTGTTCTAACTATCTGCCAACATCAAACTCGCTAGCTACTGTTGACGTCTGAACGGCATGCGGGTTCTAACTATCTGCAAGCGTCAAACTCGCCTGTTACTGTTATATTTGAAGGTTCGTCGGTGAGTGATTGTTACTTCTGACTAGAATGCTACCTCAGTCAAAATTTCTCTATGTGTTTGCTTCATTGTCATAATGTCTGCATATGCCCCAGACCTCCTGAACCGTTCACATGTGTATACGTATTACTGATTTGTGAGATCACCTCCCAAACTAAAATGATAGTGGTCGCTGAAGCATGGGTGCGTTGTGAGATCGATCTCACAATGATTTTACAAATATCTTTCTTGTTTTCAGTCTGATTAGGGCTATGTTTATGGTTAGGTTATGGTAATATCAGCTCAAAACACGTCCAAATAAAAAATGGTATTTAATGGGAAAGATAGGGCACGATCTCACGAATCAGAATTTTAGGGTTGTGCAAGTAAACGCAAATGGTATATTCCGGCTAACAATCTGTTGTAATAGGCCATACGTGCATTGCAGTAGGAAATACATGCAGTGGTAATAAATGGAAGGTATATTTTGAATACGATAAGATAGTTTGTTCTCAATTCCACCCACGCCAGTGCTCGTCGAAATCTTCGTAAATTTGTACATGTTTGCTTCACAGCCGAGTTTGGACGTTTTAAGGGACTCTTGCATAGCAAGGCAACAGCATTAAATTAGTAAAGGCGTCTAGATTAAGGCAGCTTTGTTCCTGGGTTATTATATAACGTCTGTAGCAGGTGATTGATGAACTCCGCCCGCACCTGACGCTCCAGCAGAATAATGCTCTAACTGCAGCTCTCTGGAGACACACGCGTCTCCTCAAGCAGAACAACTCCATAACACTATGTCACACTAGAGCAGCCCACACACCAACAACTGTACGCGTTCTCGTGAATAATACATACGTCAATGCGGTACACACATACTGACACTGACACACACAAACAAACACACACACACACACACACACAGAACAACTCCATAACACTATGTCACACTAGAGCAGCCCGCACACCAACAACTGTACGCGTTCTCGTGAATAATACATACGTCAATGCGGTACACACACACTGACACACACAAACATACACACACACACACACACACACACACACACACACACACACACACAGAACAACTCCATAACACTATGTCACACTAGAGCAGCCCGCACACCAACAACTGTACGCGTTCTCGTGAATAATACATACGGCAATGCGGTACACACATACTGACACTGACACACACAAACATACACACACACACACACACACACACACACACACACAGAACAACCCCATAACACTATGTCACACTAGAGCAGCCCGCACACCAACAACTGTACGCGTTCTCGTGAATAATACATACGTCAATGCGGTACACACACACTGACATACACAAACATACACACACACACACACATACACGGAGAACAACTCCATAACACTATGTCACACTAGAGCAGCCCGCACACCAACAACTGTACGCGTTCTCGTGAATAATACATACGTCAATGCGGTACACACATACTGACACTGACACACACAAACAAACACACACACACACACACACACACAGAGAACAACCCCATAACACTATGTCACACTAGAACAGCCCGCACACCAACAACTGTACGCGTTCTCGTGAATAATACATACGTCAATGCGATACACACAAACTGACACTGACACACACAAACAAACACACACACACACACAGAACAACTCCATAACACTATGTCACACTAGAGCAGCCCGCACACCAACAACTGTACGCGTTCTCGTGAATAATACATACGTCAATGCGGTACACACACACTGACACACACACACACACACACACACACACACACACACACACAGAACAACTCCATAACACTATGTCACACTAGAACAGCCCGCACACCAAAAACTGTACGCGTTCTCGTGAATAATACATACGTCAATTCTGTACACACATACTGACACTGACACACACAAACAAACACACACACACACACACAGAACAACTCCATAACACTATGTCACACTAAAGCAGCCCGCACACCAACAACTGTATGCGTTCTCGTGAATAATACATACGTCAATGCGGTACACACATACTGACACTGACACACACAAACAAACACACACACACACACACACACACACACAGAACAACCCCATAACACTATGTCACACTAGAACAGCCCGCACACCAACAACTGTACGCGTTCTCGTGAATAATACATACGTCAATGCAGTACACACACACACACACACACACACACATATATATGCTGGACCTGAATATGTGATATATCTCACATTCAGGCCCAGCAGTGGTTTAACGTACCTATATCTATGGACTAGGATGGGACAAAAACCAGGGAAGCTTATGTCAAGACAATCGCAGACAATGTAACCAAACATTGGAGGAAATAATTCCATCAGCTTAATCCTAGTAACCTGACCACAAGAGTGCGGTGTTTTGTTGCCCTGCTTTGATGACAACAATGTCCACTTGGTACCTCAATGCTGTCGCTATTAGTGTGAAACAGGAAGATTAGATATGCAAATAAGCCTATAGCCATCTCAACATCTTGAATATCTAGTGCGTTAGTACAATTTTACTCTGGTCCTTGATTCTAATGCATCCTTACTGAAACAGCCATAAGACAGATCCTGTGTTTAGCAAAGGTAAGACGTCCACTTTTCATGTAACATTAGCCAATTGAATAAAGAAACTGTGTACTATCAAATTATTTCTTATTTATCTACCAGGGTATCTATTAATCTACTAGAGTATTTACGGTCAGTCTAAAACTTTCAAATTAATATATTTTTGAATTCAGGCAAATCATTAATGATAGAGATAAACTGGTGGGAAAATGATGAATTACAGACCATAATTTAGACATTATCAAATACAACACAACATGTGCTATAACTTCTTCCTAGAGCGAGAAGCATGGATATGAATATGCTAAAAGCGTAGCTTCAAATATCAAATACGTATGTCCAGTATTGGAAAGGATACTTTTTTGTTTACATTTTCCCTCTGTTGTCTGTGCTTACTTAATTTAACTCTTTTCACAATGAAACGTGTACATTATTTATTCCTCGATAAAGGGATCAATAGAAAGGTTAGGAGTAGCCCTTTGAATGACCTACTGACAAACTGTTGGCTGTATTGACCTGATCGTTTTGCAAAATGAATATCCTGATCTATCCAGCTAAAGCTAATTCTTCCTTTTGTCTCTGAATTGCCGATCTAAAATATTCTGGGGTTATGATTTGCCCAAAGATTTTCATTTTTCTTAGCTATTTATTTCAAGTCCTGTTCATCACCAGACAGGACAGTCAGGAACAAAAGGAACGTAACATCTTCCTGTGTAGTGCCTTTATGAAATGTTCTTCATTCTTTATTTATATATATATATATATATATATATATATATATATATATATATATATATATATATATATATATATATATATATATATATATATATATATATATATATATATATATAAGTGTAAAACGGGGCGGTGATGGTGGGCCTTGATCCCTCCCCTTTCTAATGAGGAGTGTGTGGATTTAATCATAGAAAATTACCAGTGTCCTTATGTTGTATATGGATGGAGTATCTATTTGGATTGAATAGATATTTGTACGGATGTCGCACAAGACATCAATAAATATATGGCCGGTATATATAAAAGCCGGTCTTGTTGATATAATTGTAATAACAATAATAATAATAATAATTATTGTGGTCAAGTTATTTTATAAGTACAATAATAAAGCAGTTCATTTACTATATTAAATAATTTCATTAAAACAATGATGTGATTTGATCAAAATGGCAAGTGAAAATTTGATTGAAGTTGTGCATTAAAATTACACAAGTCGTATAGGTTGTACTGTCGGAATAAATTCCAAATATTAATGTATAATTAGCATCCATAATTAAAATATTCAGTAAATAAGGAATAAATTAATACATAAGTAAGTAGAAAGCAGAAAACTGTAAAGTAGTGCCTTGAAATGTTAAGGAGTCACTTTGCGGTGGTTGTAGAAAATCGCTCACTAATGTGGGCTAGTAGGTACATAATAGTGTATGTATTTGTGATGATATATTCACATGAATACACGATATGTGTATGGATGTCTAAATGTGTAATTTAGTTGTGAATAAAGATGATAATAGATAAGGAATAGCTCAGTTGTTGTTGTTGTTGTAAGTCCTACAAGTGTGTGTCTGGATTCTCCATTTACTTGCCCTTACTACCTTTATTTTTCTCTGCCGCCTTGTTATTAAAGACGTTAAGTCCATCAGGTATTTTAGTGCGTAAGCTGCATATCCAAGTCTGTTCTAAATCTAGTCTGTGTACCAGTGACTTGTCACTATCCAGGTGGCCTTTCGCGTATTGTAACGCAAAAATTCTCATGTCTTGTATACCAATGTGACCTTCCTCATTGAAGTGTCTTCCCACGCTGTGGATAAGAATGTTGTTTTGAGTGACATTTCGAAAATGCTCACATATTCTGGATATTAATGTCCTTTTGGTCTGACCGACATACATTTTTTCGCATTTAGAACATGCGATACAGTAGACTAGGTTGTTACTCTCGCAATTGCAATTGCGAATGGTAGTATAGGTTGAGTCTGCCAGGGGGCACTCTAGGCGGCCGCCTTTGTCTAGGCGATCACAATACCTGCAGTTATTGCGGGTACAGGCCCTATTTTTAGGGTCTAGCGTTGGATCTTTTAGCACGGGTGGTCCTGGGACATCCCATGGATTCTCTGTTGCGGCTCTAATGAGTATGTCTCTCACATTTTTGGGGCGTCTGAATCCCTTAATTATTCGGTAGTCCAAGAGTGGACGTGTGCTACTGGACCTATCCAAAAGGTCCCAGTTTTTGGATATGATTTTGTCCAAAAGACTACCAGACGGGTGGTAGGTGGTGATCAGATATAATCTCTTTTCTTCTTGTTCGGTCTGTATGTCTAATGTTGGTGGTTTATATTCTAGCAATTTCTGTCTTTGTACACGATAGGCCTTTCCAAAAGCTTCTTGGAGCAGTTTTTAGGGATAGCCTGCTCTATGAAAGTGACCGGCCATGGTGCGGGCTTTAGTAGTGAAGTCATTGTTGTCACTGCATATCCTGCGTATGCGTAGGAATTGGCTGTAAGGTATGCTATCCTTACATTTAGGAGGATGACAAGATTTGTAACTAAGGTAGTTGTGGGCGTCTGTGGGTTTGGTGTATAGCCCAGTTTTTATGTTCCATTCGTTGTCGAGGCTAACTTTGACGTCTAAGAAATTAACTGTTGTCGGTGAGATATCAATCTCAAACTTGATAGACGGGAGGCAATTATTCAGATATGTATTGAAGAGTTGTAATTCTGCCTCTCCATGTGTCCAGATGACAAATATGTCATCTATAAATCGGACCCATATGTAGGGTTGTTTATGGTAAGTTTCTACATATATATTTTTGAACCAACCCATGAATGTGTTGGCGAAGGATGGGGCAACTTTGGTTCCCATAGCAGTACCGCCGACCTGTAGGTAGTGTCTTCCTGCAAAGTCAAAGTTGTTCATAGTTAACACCATTCTCAGCAGGGATATTAAGCTCCCATTAGAGGGGTTGCAGAATCTGCCACAATCTCTATATAGAGCTAGTCTGGCTGCCTCTAAACCCTCATCATTGGGGATGTTAGTGTATAGGCTTGCCACATCTAGGGTGGCTAATAGTGTGCCTTCTGGCAATTTGTCTATGTCTACTAATTGTGAGATCATTTCGGTCGGACAACCGTTGCCGGACACTATGGGTCTACCGGGTGGGTTGACAAGTTTTTTGTGGATTTTCGGAAGCATATAGAACAATGATGTTCTGCCCGTGGATGACATTAAATAGTCGTGGCATTTTAGGTCTATTTCTTTATCCTCATACATGTCAGCTATTTTTTTATTTTTTATTTATAATTTTACTGTGTGTGTCTGTTAGATCGATGTTAGTCTCTATGTAGAATTTATCATCACTTAATTGTCTAAGACCTTCATTAATGTAATCTGTGGTATTCATTACCACAACTGCACCACCCTTATCAGCTGGTTTAACTGTGATGTCTTTGTTGGATAAAAGTTTCTTAATGGATACTTTTTCTTCTGCTGTGATATTTTCTCCATTGAATTTGGGTAATTTAGATCTGTTGAGAGCTAGTTCATTTTGTTGAATGAAATATTCTAAGGGGGCTAATACTGGAGGTACCCAGTCTGAGGGCAGTTTGAATTTTCTGTCACTAAAAGGCTTGTCTGGATCAAATCTTGGTGTGTTCGGTATAATTATTTCCTCATCATCACTATCTAAGACTCTCTCTACCTCTTTGAAGTAGATTTCTCTCTTGAGTTTGAGATGAAAACTGTCCAGATCATCTTTAAAGAGTCTGAAGTCGGGTTCGCCCGGATTCGGACAGAACTTTAGGCCCCTTGCTAGGAGTCTTTTTTCTGATTGTGTAATGGTTGTGTCAGAGAGATTAACAACTAACTTGTCATAATCAGTGTTGGAGTTGTTGTTAGAGTTTAAATCACTGAAGGAGTATAGATGAGAAGAATAACCAACTATCGACTTATAGTAAAAGTAGCTTCCCTTTTTATTGTTAGTAACACATCTCAACAATACCTGAGACAAAATTATCATCAATAGCAGGATCAACCCACCATATGCACAATTGGCACACTCAAGTGTGCTGGAATACCATAAATTGGTATAGGAATGTAGTATCCTAATTAAAGTTAGTGAGATCAAACTAAAGGCACAGTAGAAATAGATGTTAATCACCTTGTGTATAGCAGCATTAAGTGCTGTCGGAATTTTCTTGTATAGAAAGTTCTTTTCAAGATTACCACTTGATATCAGGAGAGCTGACTATGAAGCTTTAAAGAGAAACAAGAACCATTTGTAACATGGGCAGAGCCTCATGGCATGTGTCACATAATGATTTGTAACAGTCAAATCCACAAAGTAATTCCTAACTTGAGCTACATAGCATGGTGCTTGAGAAGATTGAACATCATAACTTTGAACATAGAGTAAATAAGCATTACAGTACCTCTGTCTAACAAATTTTGAAGGATAGATAAAACCCGTACATCCTAGCAGAATATGATGTGTCAAGGGGTAAACTTTGAGGAACAACTTATTCGTCACATCAGGCTTAACCATGCATCTTAAAACGAATATCTGGTGTGCGAGGAAGACCACTGTAAAAATATAACATAGCAAACAATGTCAGTTAAGATGATCTCTATCTACAGTCATCCAGTATTACCTGAGTTATATCTGGAAAAATTCCAAATAAGTAATGGAAGCATGGATAGTAATACCAGTTCTCTTAAGGAGTGTTGTGTGGATATAGTCCAGATATTTAATGTGGAGGAAATGGTGTCCACAGTGAGTATGAGACAGGTTACGCACTAAAATACCTGACGGACTTAACGTCTTTAATAACAAGGCGGCAGAGAAAAATAAAGGTAGTAAGGGCAAGTAAATGGAGAATCCAGACACACACTTGTAGGACTTACAACAACAACAACAACTGAGCTATTCCTTATCTATTATCATCTTTATTCACAACTAGAATACACATTTAGACATCCATACACATATTGTGTATTCATGTGAATATATCATCACAAATACATACGCTATTATGTACCTACTAGCCCACATTAGTGAGCAATTTTCTACAACCACCACAAAGTGACTCCTTATCATTTCAAGGCACTACTTTACAGTTTTCTGCTTTCTACTTACTTATGTATTAATTTATTCCTTCTTTACTGAATATTTCAATTATGGATGCTAATTATACATTAATATTCGAAATTTATTCCGACAGTACAACCTATACGACTTGTGTAATTTTAATGCACAACTTCGATCAAATTTTCACTTCCCATTTTGACCAAATCACATCATTGTTTAAATGAAATTATTTAATATAGTAAATGAACTGCTTTATTATTGTACTTATAAAATAACTTGACCACAATAATTATTATTATTATTATTATTATTATTATTATTATTATTATTATTATTATTATTATTATTGTTATTACAATTATATCAACAAGACCGGCTTTTATATATACCGGCCATATATTTATTGATGTCTTGTGCGACATCCGTACAAATATCTATTCAATCCAAATAGATACTCCATCCATATACAACATAAGGACACTGGTAATTTTCTATGATTAAATCCACACACTCCTCATTGGAAAGGGGAGGGATCAAGGCCCTATATCACCGCCCCGTTTTACACTTATCAATCTTTTTGTGGTGGTGGACCAAGATTCGCTCGGGGTGTAAAACCCTCAAAACTAACTATATATATATATATATATATATATATATATATATATATATATATATATATATATATATATATATATATATATAAATTATTATTATATATATATATATTTAAATATATAAAGACTGAAGAAAATTTTCCTCTCAACAGTCTATCTACTGGGTGTGGCAAGGAAAGATTGCAGAACTCAGTGAAACTATGTTAGAGGGGGCCAACACCCTACGCACTATGGCTAAAACAAGAGACTCCACAAACAATTCTCGACAAACAGTGGAACATGCCATATATCCCCACTGTTTCCTAGCATTCTCATTGGCTGCGAGGCCTTGGCCATGGTAAAAAACATACTTAGACCTTAAAATATACATACTGCCCACACTCATTATAAATTACAGTAAACAGAACCAGAACATCTTGTACCACGGTTGCCTGTCTTCCGCCAATCACAGGCCTTAAAAAGTGCACAATATTTGACATAACCCACACTTTTCAGGCTTAATTTCCTAAGCTGGTTAAAGCACAAAGGTGTTACCCAAGTGTCGTGCTTAAAGCCTTAATGGATTAAGAAGTGCAAAACAAAGGTAGGGGAGATTTGTTCATGTGACTTACCTATAGGTACCCTCCCCATATAGGTCCTGTAGTTTCACATGCATACATAAATTCATTCATGCATCAAGAGAAAATATTCTTCACAACAGATGTATAACTGAACAATAATTCATCCATAAACGTAGATATTCTAGGCACATAAACTTAACATATGCATCCACGTACAATTCTTATCAGAACTTAACCCATTCATGCATGAATATTCAGACCTCTTTCATAAGTGTCATCTGGATCTATGATACGTTTTTAAATAACAATTGTATTGTAATAAAGCTACATTTTGTTAGATATTTGTATTCAATTTCAATGTTACGTTTTGTTCCATACTTTATTCATTTGTAGTTCATTATCATTATTCATATCGATGTATTTGCTATTTTGCACCCTCCGGGCATAGTCAATAGACTACATTACAAACAATGAAATTAATCATAAATTCACAATAACATTTGAAGTAGTGTTGGAAGTTTTGTTGTGACCATCCATTTGTAAAAAAGATAAACTAAATTACTTTATCATTTAAGGCACTACAGGCATGAAATTGTTAATGACTTCAAGCCTCAAGGCTGAACCTTTTCTTGTCTTTGAAAGTCACAATTTTGTTGACACAAGGGGCATTTATTTCTTAAGGTATCAGGAGCAGATTCCCTATCTTTTCTTTTTTTCGTTTGGGGTAGGGGGGTCAGATTCTGTTGTCAGAGATACCTTTTCTGATTTGATTATGGTGGTGGATAGGGGGAGCTGACTTAGTGTGTTGGTGTTAAAAAGTGGCACTAACCTTCTGATCATAATATCCAGGCAATATATAAAACAGTTGGGGTCAGTTTTTGACATTTTAAGAACGGTTGGTGTCCTTAAATATAATCCCAGGTATCTTATAGGCTAATATCTAGTTGAATACTTGGATGCTCAAAAGGGTTTTCAGAATGCCTGGATTCTCTGATTCTCCCATTTTCAAAAATGGAAAGGTTGCTGAGTTGAGATTTGCTGCAACTCAATAGCAGTAACTGGATTGGGGGAACACTGTATGTTGATGAATAAGCCATCCATCCTTTCAGTTGAATGAAATGCAGTATGGACACTGAAAGCATTGACCACTAGGTAATCCCAGACTTTTGTAATGGTTAAACCTTGTTGAAAACTAGTTGTGGACATCACAACAATGTCAGACTCCAAACAGTTGGATAACATCGTGTATCCGCAAAATTGTGTGACAACAAGGTACAGAGACAAAAAAGAGAAAGATGCGGTGTGTTCAAAGACAATACATGTCAGACTTGGAGCCATTAGCAGCTTTACTCCTTAATGAAAGAACTATGGCTCATGTTTCCCCTAAACAGAAAACTGCGGCTGAGAACAGCCCAGTATTACCCAGCACTTCACACATAATAAGTCGTGACTAGAACTACATATTCACCACATTATCTCTTTCAAACCCACTTTCCATTTCCTACAAATAACTATCAAGTATCACCCAATCGAAATTGGACCAGGCAGATCTTGCTTGTTAATACTCAAATTGATCTTCAATACTTTCTATTTTATCTTCTAAAATACACAATGTTGGGGTATGACAATGTGCAAATAGTATTTTAACTGCGAAAACCATTCCAAGCGGGCTCGATCCATCGGTCGCCGCCATCTTGGATCTCCATTGTTGCATGGTACTGGCCTTTATAATTGCCATGGTAACAGCAACAAAGAATAGCTATTGGGTTTCTAACAATAACAGTTGAGGGCCTGCTCTGACGGCCGTGTGGTCTAAGGCGCCGCCACTGACCGTACGCTGTCTCTCACCACTGTCTGGGTTCGAATCCCGGTCTGGGCATGTGAGAAAGTTGCCAGTGACTTGGGGCTAGGCGGTGGTTTTCGCCGGGTACTCCGGTTTCCTCCACTACTTACAACTGGCTAGTCACGAATTAGCCACAATTGGCATAAATGTGACGAAAAACAAAATTCAAATTCAAAAATTCATACAATAACAGTTGTGAAAACAATTGTTAAAATTCCAATATAGTACAGTAAAGATGACGAATTGTCCAATTAGCTGCTACAATCAGACAATCTGATGATAAACTTATATACACGAATGTGTCATTATGTACCTATTGTATATTTGTGGGAGAGGGAATTAATGGTGTGTATTATTCACTCGTATGCTCAGCACAAAAACTCATTTCCGTTGTAAGCTTGGATGTGAAAGTTGGCCACCACTATGTCAACACAGAATCATTGGCATTAGACCTCTGGCAACAAAAGAGCCATGGATGTCCTATACCTGATACTCACAGGGGAAAGCCTGTCTGCCTGGCAAGGACAGTATATGAGTGAATTTGGATTCTGTACGAGTATGCCAGCGATACTCTCAAGGTGTTAATAGTCAACAGCTAATATATAACAAATTTAGTGTTTAAACATTTAACATTCATTCATAAGTAATGTGTTGTCATGGTACCGTCATCCGAGTGAAATATGACAAATGAATACCAGGCAGTATTTCTAATGGCAGATTATGTCCTAATGTTTTCTAGGTTCCACACAAACTGCTCCGTTATTTAAATAAACTTATCATTTGAATACAAATCAGAGCAGGTTCTTCGGAACTAAGATATATTAGACTATTTAGACAAACTGAAGCTCAGAATTTAATATAAGTGTTGATAGTTGCACAACCAACTGTTCACTTTATGTACACTCCGCTAGCAACCTCCATGTACTGTACACTTACTACCCGAGCACAGTGCGCATACTATGTTATCAAAACTGAACTCCACTTGATCAGTCATTTAGTACTGTTTAAAGCAACAGATTGAGATATTCTAGTATCAAAAATTCTCATGCATATACTTTAGTTATCAAGAACACAAACCCCAGTATGAAAGTAGTACTAAGTTCATTATTTTCGTTATGGAGCACTCTTCAACATGTCTAGCATATATAAAACCATCCTAAAAATACATAACAATGAAGTGGGATCGTTAGATTAACGTTAAGGCTACGATTTTCAATGCTATTGCAAGTGTCAGGCCTTTTATAATATGGAAAAGACCTGTGCTGACCTAATGAATTTGTTGGCTATTGTCAAGCTTTCTACCTCTCATCTCAATATAAGGGTGACCCCCTGCAACAGTATCAGATGTATGCGTGAGGTCTAGAGGGTATTTCCATGGACAAGGACACATCATTCACCTTTCAATGACTCATATGGACCTATCTGTGGAAGGTTTGTTACTTTGCGAGTGGCCACAGTATCTACATTTGCGCTATCACTATTCTGAGATGGACAGTCAGGTCAAAGCACCTGCTAAAGATACTCTTCTACGAAAATTACTATAATGATATCTAAAACTATATTCTAGAATTTAGAACATTTAGTGATGTTAGCTAGCGTTGGATTCAAAGTAACTTATAGTTGTCATAACGGAATGATGAGATTATGTAATCTTTGTCAGTTAGATGACTTGGAATTTGGCTTGTGATTTTTAATGGGTCCCTTTCACTAAATTGAACCAAAATCATGCTAGTACGCTTACATAAGTAAGCTTATCATTTTCCACACTTTAAAACAAATCATTACTAGGTTGCCTAGTAGCCATAGGTTACATAGAGAGCTATCAAAGATGTTCCTACTTATATATTGGAAGGTAATGAGAAAAGACTTTTACGATTACCCTAAAAATTACTAGAACTTTGAATTACTAACACTTATGGGTTAAGAAGTATTTAAAGTAGCATATGTTAGCATTTGAAGATACTACATCACAGGAAATTACTCTGGTGAACTCATTTATCTCATAGGCTTGACACTCATATATTAAGTCCATACTTGTCTTTAATTCTCAAGGAGATGGTCTTTATTGCATCTATAAGTACATGTGCATCATCGTGTTTTATTTTAAACAAAGGTGATCACATAATACTCGAATCATTATCAGGTTGAATACAATAAAAAGGCAATATAAATGCTGATAGTTGTGTAGTAAAATAATTCAATATACATTTTTAAGGTGGCTCAAGGAATCATACACTGCATTCCACCTCTCATCAAAGTGAGGCATGGTCTAAATATGGGAAATATGACAGTAGTTTCCATTCATACACATGTTTTGCTCGCATACTCAGCGTGATATGCAAATTCAATCGCATACTGGCCTTTCCAGCCTTTCCCCCTGTGACTGCACATAGGTTAGCGGCAAGCACTGCTGGAGAGAGAGAGAGAGAGAGAGAGAGAGAGAGAGAGAGAGAGAGAGAGGTTTAGTGCGTGCTCGGCTCATCCAGGCCCTGTTCTCAGAATTAGGTTTTGGACATGACGCAGCAATTACTAGTCGGAGAGGTCGCTGTTTCATTAATTCCGCCCCAGTGCTGTCGCTTGATTGTTTCGTGAAAATGAGGGTTATCGAATTGCCGTGAGGACGATTGCCTAGAGTTGAGTAGGGCGCCGCATGGTGATGCAGTAGGAAGGTTACCTATGATAAGATATAGATGTAAGTGGACGTGGCGACATCCGCGCCTCCTCCTCAGGTCGTGCCTCCTCGTGCGCCCAGCGGGGGAGACGTCAGCGCGGCTGGAAACATGCAATCAGACGTCTAGTTGAGTGCACAAAGGTGGTTCGTGTTCCCTGCTACTCGTCCCGCTGGTGCCTGACTCGGCTGATAACACGCGAGCTAACTCCTTGCCATGGCCAAGCATCTATTTGAAGGACGTTTTCGTTCCCACTACCACTTTGAGTGAGTTATATCTCACAATTGGGCAGCATCAGGTAGCTGCTCGATAAGAGGGAGGGGGCTGCCTCGATAGTTGAGTGGTCTAAGGTACTATGCACCAATTGCCACAGGTTCTGGATTCGAATCGGTCTCGGGAAACGATACGATTGTTGCCAGTGACTTGAGGTTAGTCGGTGGTTTTACCAAGTACTTCGTCTCACTCTGTTATCAAGAAGTGAAAAGTGACGATTTATAGTTGATATGAGTGAAAAGTTATAATCCGTAACTCTATGGTCAGAAAGCCGCACCTCCCTAAAGAGTGGAGCATTGAGACTGGTGTGTTGGCGTGTGTATTGGGGGGGGGGGGGGGGGGGGGTGTTAGAGGAGGCTGTAATAGCTATCTGCCCAGGGAATGTATGTGCAGCACATGTCTGAGTTGCAACTCGTGCCCACCACTTAGCTGTCATTCACCTGGCTGGTACAGGTATGAGTAGCACTGAAGTTTGGGGATGTCTGAACCAATCACATTCCGTGACTGTCATCCAACTGGGGTGGGGATATGTAAGTGAGCACCCCAATAGTAGCAAGACAACTCCTACACGTAACTAGGTCTGCGCGCTATGAGTAAACAGTCAGGCTAACTGCTTCTAATGCAATTGTGAAAATAGAGGTTCCTCAAGGACCATGTAGCGGAATGATATGTCGTACATAAGATAATATAACTTCAACAATTGGATTTTAATACAATTCACGAATATTTGCATAGATTAAAAACAATTGCATAGTAATTAATAAGGCAATTAGTGTGATTGTCTAAAGTCCGCCAAGGCCTCTATAGAAGAACTTTTCCCAGGGCTGAGCACAGCTTGGTTCGGACAGCCTAGATCAGTCTGGCCACGTGTAATGCATATGACACCATACACCATACCTCAACTATAAGGAGATGAAACTTAAATTTAGACCAAAATGCTTCATAATATGTATTAGTATCATCGCGAAAATAAAATAATCATAATATGGCGTGAGCATCAATCCACAGAGAGGTTCATCCCGTTCTGTCTAGAACTAGCAGCCAAATCATTTTTTCTTTAACACTACAGGACTCTCTCATCTATACGAACGCGTTTGGTGTCCATAGCCCCAGCACAAGATGATTTGCTTAACCCCCCCCCCTCGTCTGTAGATACCATACGAAACTAGACCGTCAGACCCGATCATCCACGTGTTCATTCAACCCGTTTAGGCCACTACTGCTATAGACTGCATGATTATTTTAGCGATAATTCTTAGACAGAAGCATCATTTACAAAAGATATTTCATAAAGGATTGTTAATCAAACACTATGGGGTCAAATGGGCCCAAATCGACCAGTGGCCCTGTATCTTTGGACTGCATGACCAAATCGTAATGGAATTTGGCCACCAAATAGCTTGCATGGATATAAAAAATTAAAAGTTATTGCCACCTAATAATACAGCAATGAAAGTTACTCCCCCTTATTATATTGGACATCGTACTCTAGTATAAATTTCCGGGAAAATCTTTTTTTTAATTTGAAATCATTTTTAATGTCAAAGCTCTCAAAGCTCATCCATAATGGACACAAGAGGTACAAGCAATGTATGCATTGTGATAAAGCCAAAGCAATGAAAAGTCATTTACATCATTCAATTGTTTGACATCGACACGTCAATAGAAAAGAAGTTGAATGATGTCATTGAGACAGTTGCATTAAAGACAAAGTATATGAGTAGGAGTGTGGAATTTCTGCATGAAAGATATGGTTATGCAAAGTCATGATTCAGAATTAAGAAGTTCTTCATATGCTGGGTGCCAGTATTTTTCAATCAGATATAGGTCTCTCATAACTATTTTAACTTGTTTTAAGTGGAGATCGGCAGAACTATTCCTATTTGTGTAGATGATCATTTTCACTGTCATAATGATAATATGAATCAATTTGTATTTTTATCTTAAGTTTCCCCAAGATAATCTCTTTTGTCTCTAATCTATAATTTACAAAGCCAATTCTTCTAATCCATTGTTCCGTGTTTTTCCATATTTTGACTGATTTTACACAATCATAAAAAAGATGTTGCACTGTCTCTTGTTGATTACAATAGGCCCAATTTTCAGTTTGTATGACTTTCATCTTACATAATGCATATTTTGTGGCAACCCTGTAGTGGAGAAATCTGAATTGAATGAAACGCATATACATATTCACATTGGATTGATGATTGATAGTAAAAGCCTTTTCAATTTCATCATGTGTGAATATTTGTCTTTTTTCCATTTGTTCATGATATTGGTCAATATGCTATCCTTGCCGCTATTAAGAGATTTATACAACTCACTAACTCCCTTGGAATCCATATTAACGGTGCCATTAATAAAAGTATTTAGAGGAACAATTTCTCTTATTGTCTGGGTATTCAAAATTCCTTAATCTTTCAAAAATGTATGGATTTTGATCCTGATTGCACTGTATTCTAAAAAGAAATTCTGGATTCTAAAGAACTCAACAAGTTCATCTTGACTCAACATTTCCATTTGATCATTAAGTATATCATTCAACAAATAGATTCCTTTAGACATCCAAGTTGGATATTCTAAATTACCCCAATCACTGTTGTTCCACAATGGTAAGCTTCCCACATCCATAATATTATTAGGTCTAAAATGTTAAATGATATGCAACACTGACTCTAAGACACTTTTTCAAAATGGGTTCTCAACAGTATCTTTTTTTTGCATACATGTCACCTCTATAAACACATCGATCGATACCATCCAATGTCAGGATTTGTATTCAAATACCAATACTAGAAAGAATTCTACGTAACCAAGTTATTTTCACAGCTTGAGAAAATCTGTGTAAATTATGAAGTTTCATCCCTCCTCTTTTATTTCTGCTTTTATTTCTCCCTTCAAAACCTTGGTGTCTTGTTATTCCATAGGAAATCAGCAATACGGTTATCTATTGATTGCAAAAGTTGTTTACTAGGGCAGGGTAGAGCCAAGAGAAGGTGGGTTATCTTTGACATGACTAGACTCTTTATTACCGCCACTTTACCATAAAGTGTTAATGATCTTGTTTTCCATGAAAATCTGTTCAGAAAAAGCAACTTCCTTTACAAAGAAATTTCATTTTTGTACTTTTTGTACCGTTTTTGTTTGCAAATGTATTCTATAATGCCTTGCTCAAAATCGTATGAGAGCTGACTTTTTATTTTCACCCAAGTTTGAGGTGGCAATGTGATTGAGAGAGGGACCTGCTGAGAAAATGCTTACTAATGTCATTTCCAGGTCATCCAAGGACAATCAAGGTCATTTGTGTTTATTTTTTTTTTGTATCCCCATTGGCTATCTTATGACCAAACCTTGTATGAAAATGAATCACAAAGATATGCCCATATATGCTCTGTAGTGGTCAATTTGGGCCCATTGGGCACCGTAGTGAAAACATAACACGTATCCACTGGCCGCTTAATTCCCAAGTTATTTGCAAGGTTCGCTAACATTCAGATAATAATAGCAATGAGTACTTCAGTTTGGAGTAGGTAAAGGTGATAGAGAAATTCCCCTCAATCACAAAGTGAATGAACTACAAGAGTGATGTACTGTGCCAAGAAGTATAAAGCCGCCACCTATATCAAAACTAAGTAATCAGAATTGACTTATATTAGCTATTGAAGGCAGTATTTATTGTTTAATATCCGAGGCACTTAACATTGGTGTATTGACACCGATGGCCTCTTCAGACCAAGCCCTCCACATATAACCATGTGTTCAATGGCCTCTCGCTTGGCGGACCAAGCCCTCCACATATAACCATGTCTTCAATGGCCTCTCACTTGGCGAACCAAGCCCTCCACATTTAACCATGTCGATCGTTATACGACTAACTAGTTAGTTATATTAAAACATTGTAAATCCCCGACTCCTTTAGAGGAGACGTGTACGTATTCATGAAACCACGCGAATGGACAAATTAATTCACAGACTGTGGTTATGTAAATATATACATTTATATATATATATATATATATATATATATATATATATATATATATATATATATATATATATATATATATATATATATATATATATATATATATATAAGATGGCAGAAGTGCATTATCATTGTGAGACGTTCGCCCTGCGCTAAGATTGTAGAGGTGTATGTAGTATTCTGTGGCTGACGCCCTGGGGTAAGATTGCAGAAGTGTATGTATCATTGTGAGGCTGACGCCCTGGGGTAAGATTGCAGAAGTGTATGTATCATTCTGAGGCTGACGCCCTGGGGTAAGATTGCAGAAGTGTATGTATCATTGGGAGGCTGACGCCCTGGGGTAGGAATGCAGAAGTGTATGTATCCTTCGGAGGCTGACGCCCTGGGGTAAGATTGCAGAAGTGTATGTATCATTCTGAGGCTGACGCCCTGGGGTAAGATTGTAGAGGTGTATGTATCATTTTGAGGCTGACGCCCTGGGGTAAGATTGCAAAAGTGTATGTATCATACTGAGGCTGACACCCTAGGGTAAGATTGCAGAAGTGTATGTAACCTTCTGAGGCTGACCCCCTGGGGTAAGGTTGTAGAAGTGTATGTATCATTCTGAGGCTGACGCCCTGGGATTAGATTGCAGAAGTGTATGTATCACTTTGAGGCTGACGCCCTGGAGTAAGATTGCAGAAGTGTATGTATCACTCTGAGGCTGACGCCCTGGGGTAAGATTGTAGACATGTATGTATCATTCTGAGGCTGACGCCCTGGGGTAAGATTGCAGAAGTGTATGTATCACTCTGAGGCTATCACCCTGGGGTAAGATTGTAGAGGTGTATGTATCACTCTGAGGCTAACACCCTGGAGTAAGATTGCAGAAGCGTATGTAACACTCTGAGGCTGACGCCCTGGGGTAAGATTGTAGAGGTGTATGTATCATTCTGAGGCTGACGCCTTGGGGTAAGATTGCAGAAGTGTATGTATCATTCTGAGGCTGACGCCCTGGGATAAGATTGCAGAAGTGTTTGTATCACTCTGAGGCTAACACCCTGGGGTAAGATTGTAGAAGTGTATGTATCATTCTGAGGCTGAAGCCCTGGTGTAAGATTGCAGAAGTGTATGTATCATTCTGAGGCTAACACCCTGGGGTAAGATTGTAGAAGTGTATGTATCCTTCGGAGGCTGACGCACTGGGGTAGATTGCAGAAGTGTATGTATCCTTCAGAGGCTGACGCCCTGGGGTAAGATTGTAGAGGTGTATGTATCATTGTGAGGCTGACGCCCTGGGGTAAGATTGCAGAAGTGTATGTATCAGACTGAGGCTGACGCCCTGGGGTAAGATTGCAGAAGTGTATGTATCCTTCGGAGACTGACGCACTGGGGTAGATTGCAAAAGTGTATGTATCCTTCAGAGGCTGACGCCCTGGGGTAAGATTGTAGAGGTGTATGTATCATTCTGAGGCTGACGCCCTGGGGTAAGATTGTAGACGTGTACATATATTTGTGAGGCTGTCGCCCTGGGGTAAGATTGCAGAAGTGTATTTATCCTTCAGAGGCTGATGCCCTGCACTAAGATTGTAGAGGTGTATGTATCATTGTGAGGCCTATGTATGGTATGCTCTGAATTAATGATCTGTTCTAACATCTTTTTCCTTGTCGTGTATTCCCTCTGATCTTCAATCATATCTACTCACCATAGGCTGCTGTCAGCAACAGCATCGTCTTCCATCTGAGATAGATACATTCAATTCATAAAGATATGCAAGTTTCTGATCATTTCTTTGAAAAGCTGTAGAGAACCATTACGACTTGTGGAATCGCGTTGATGCGTGAAGGATACGCCCACGTATTTCAGCCCTTTGTCGAAGACAGAGTTCGGGGTGGTCAGTGAATACTGTAAAAAGGGTGCTGAGTGTTGTATAAGAATCAAATGACATGAATTGACTGTTTGCAATTCAGGGGTTTCGGAAATGTTTATCATGCATTGGTGTGGAGGGTATCTTCACCTATGCTACCGGGTTTGGAATCTCCTCATAAATTGCTATAACTATGACATAAAGTTGGCATCTTCACATGGCAGTGGATGTGTTAAAGATAAGCCAACCTTGTGTTCGTTTATCCCCTGTGTTTGGAATGCCGAGACGCTTACTGCCTACTAGCTCTGTGATGCTAAAACGCGTGTGCTGATCTCCAACCCAGCTGGGCCCAATTTTTAGATGCTTAGATGTATGAATTATTGAAGCTAGTTCTCTATAACACTTTCACACGGGGAGGATTTTGACGATCCGAGTTGTGGCTGCCTTTTGCCCTTGTTTGGCGTATCTGTAATTCCGCACTTCTGTAATTTTGGGACAATTGTTACCCTGTAATTTCGAACCCTACCATCAACCCTCTCTGTAATTCTGCTCCCAAGCCTCGACCCTCCCTGTAATTCCACACCTTACCCTCGACCCTCCCTGTAATTCCGCTCCTACCCTCGACCCTCCCTGTAATTCCGCTCCCTGACCTCGACCCTCCCTGTAATTCCGCTCCCTACCCTCGATCCTCTCTGTAATTCCACTCCCTACCCTCGACCCTCCCTGTAATTCCACTCTCAACCCTTGACCCCTCCTGTAATTCCACTCTCTACCCTCGACCTTCCCTGTAATTCCATTCTCTTCCCTCGACCCTCCCTGTAATTCTGCTTCTACCCTCGACCCTCTCTGTAATTCCGGTTCCGCCCCTCAACCCTCCCTGTAATTCCGCTCCCTACCATTAACCCTCCGTGTAATTCCACTCTCTACCCTCGACCCTCTCTGTAATTCCGCTTCTGCCCCTCAACCCTCCCTGTAATTCCACCCCCTACCCTTGACCCTCCCTGTAATTCCACTCTTTACCCTCGACCCTCTCTGTAATATCACTCTCTTCCAACGACCTTCTCTGTATTTCCGCTTCTGCCCCTCAACCCTCCCTCTAATTCCGCTCTCTACCCTCGACCC
Organism: Maea johnstoni; assembly: GCA_963942565.1. Classification (NCBI taxonomy): domain Eukaryota; kingdom Metazoa; phylum Annelida; class Polychaeta; order Spionida; family Magelonidae; genus Maea; species Maea johnstoni. The sequence continues at coordinate 110,322 of OZ012685.1, forward strand.
TCCATGTAATTCCACTCTCTTCCCTTGACCTACCTGTAATTCTGCTCCTACCCTCGACCCTCTCTGTAATTCCACTCTCAACCCTTGACCCTCCCAGTAATTCCACTCTCTTCCCCCGACCCTCCCTGTAATTCTACTCTCTTCCCTCGCTCCTCCCTGTAATTCTGCTCCTACCCTCGACCCTCCCTGCAATTCCACTCCCTTCCCCCGACCTTCCCTGTAATTCCACTCTCAACCCTTGACCCTCCCTGTAATTCGACTCTCTACCCTCGACCTTCCCTGTAATTCCATTCTCTTCCCTCAACCCTCCCTGTAATTCTGCTTCTACCCTCGACCCTCTCTGTAATTCTGCTCCGCCCCTCAACCCTCCCTGTTTTCCACCCTCTACCCTTTGCCCTCCCTGTAATTCCACTCTCTGTCCTCGACCCTCCCTGTAATTCCACTCTCTTCCCTCGACCCTCCCTCTAATTCTGCTCCTACCCTCAACCCTCCCTGTATTTCCGCTCCCTACCATTAACCCTCCGTGTAATTCCACTCTCTACTCTCGACCCTCTCTGTAATTCCGCTTCCGCCCCTCAACCCTCCCTGTAATTCCACCCTCTACCCTTGACCCTCCCTGTAATTCCACTCTCTACCCTCAACTCTCCCTGTATTTCCGCTCCCTACCATTAACCCTCCCTGTAATTCCACCCCCTACCCTTGACCCTCCATGTAATTCCACTCTCTTCCCTCGACCCTCCCTGTAATTCTGCTCATACCCTCGACCCTCTCTGTAATTCCACTCTCAACCCTTGACCCTCCCTGTAATTCCACTCTCTACCCTCGACCCTCCATGTCATTCTACTCACTACCCTCGACCTTCCCTGTACTTCCATTCTCTTCCCTCGACCCTCCCTGTAATTCTGCATCTACCCTCGACCCTCTCTGTAATTCCGGTTCCGCCCCTCAACCCTCCCTGTAATTCCACCCTCTGCCCTTGACCCTCCCTGTAATTCCACTCTCCAACCTCGACCCTCCCTGTAATTCCACTCTCTTCCCTCGACCCTCCCTCTAATTCTGCTCCTACCCTCAACCCTCCCTGTAATTCCGCTCCCTACCATTAACCCTCCGTGTAATTCCACTATCTACTCTTGACCCTCTCTGTAATTCCGCTTCCGCCCCTCAACCCTCCCTGTAATTCCACCCTCTACCCTTGACCCTCCCTGTAATTCCACTCTCTACCCTCGACCCTCCATGTAATTCCACTCTCTTCCCTCGACCTACCTGTAATTCTGCTCCTACCCTCGACCCTCTCTGTAATTCCACTCTGAACCCTTAACCCTCCCAGTAATTCCACTCTCTTCCCTCGACCCTCCATGTAATTCTGCTCTTACCCTCAACCCTCCCTGTTTTCTACTCTCAACCCTTGACCCTCCCTGTAATTTCACTCTATTCCCTCGACCTTCCCTGTAATTCTACTCTCTTCCCTCGCTCCTCCCTGTAATTCTGCTCCTACCCTCGACCCTCCCTGCAATTCCACTCCCTTCCACCGACCTTCCCTGTAATTCCACTCTCAACCCTTGACCCTCCCTGTAATTCGACACTCTACCCTCGACCTTCCCTGTAATTCCATTCTCTTCCCTCAACCCTCCCTGTAATTCTGCTTCTACCCTCGACCCTCCCTGTAATTCTGCTTCTACCCTCGACCCGCCCTGTAATTCCACTCTCTTCCCTCGACCCTCCCTCTAATTCTGCTCCTACCCTCAACCCTCCCTGTATTTCCGCTCCCTACCATTAACCCTCCGTGTAATTCCACCCTCTACCCTTGACCCTCCCTGTAATTCCACTCTCTACCCTCGACCCTCCATGTAATTCCACTCTCTTCCCTCGACCCTCCCTGTAATTCTGCTCCTACCCTCGACCCTCTCTGTAATTCCACTCTCAAACCCTTGACCCTCCCTGTAATTCCACTCTCTACCCTCGACCCTCCCTGTAATTCCACTCTCTCCCCTCGACCCTCCCTGTAATTCTGCTCCTACCCTTGACCCTCTCTGTAATTCCCTTCTGCCCCTCATCCCTCCCTGTAATTCCACCCTCTACCCTTGACCCTCCCAGTAATTCCACTCTCTTCCCTCGACCCTCCATGTAATTCCACACTCTTCCCTCGACCCCCCATGTAATTCTGCTCCTACCCTCGACCCTCCCTGTAATTCCACTCTCTTCCCTCGACCCCCCATGTAATTCCACTCCCTACCCTCGACCCTCCCTGTAATTCTACTCCTACCCTCGACCCTTTCTGTAATTCTGCTTCCGCCCCTCAACCCTCCCCATAATTCCGCTCCCTACCCTCAACCCTCCATGTAATTCCACTCCCTGCCCTCGACCTTCCCTGTAATTCCGCTCCCTACCATTACCCCCCCCCCCCCCCCCCTGTAATCCTGCTGCCTACCATCAACCCTCCAGATAATTCCGATCGGTACCTGTGACCCTCCTTGTAATTCCACCCTCTACCCTTGACCGTTCCTTCACTAGCTCTGCTCTCAGCTCTACTAGAAATAATCCAGACCTAGAGAAGTAACAATTCACAGAGAGTTATACATGATTAGTTTGCACTATTGACACAGCTCATGTATTATTTGAGGGCTCCGCGGAATTTATCTCCATGTTCTCCATACCACCAGTGTAATCCCGTCTGGCTGCAATTGATGTATTATCCACTATTTATCCCTGCCTAATTAAAGATACGTTAATGCCACTGATCTGATAAATTACCAGGGAATCTGCCTAACTTTTCCTCGTGCCCAGAATTATCCTGATAACTCGCCGGAGGGTGAATATGTTGTCAGAAAATAGCTTATTAGCAGGCTAATTAGTGGCTAACTCAGGAATTTGGCAAAATTGTGCACTTTGTGCAAAAAGCGTGAAAATTGCTACAGATGTACTTTGAGTGATGCTGATTGATAATTATAATGAACGCAGGGCGTATGATACCCTTAAAGACTATTTTTTGGTCAATTTCTGCGAAAAGTGTCCTTTGGGGAATAAGATAATAAAAAAGCTAAGGAAAAAAGTGGAATCTCCGAATACACGTCAAGGATTGCTGATTATAATTGAATAAATATCATAAAACTGACACAAACTGGTGTTTTTCTGGGGGTGTTTTCAGCAACGAGGGATAGAACAGGGACATTGTGGGAATCTGACAATACAAATCCTAGGCCAATGAGTAGAAGCTCACACAAATACACTTAGAGTGTTACGGATAATGACTGTCATCAGTAAAGTTTGTGAAAGACCCCCTAGGTGACTGCATTTTCGTGGTAACTTAAGTAAAAATGTCCAGAAAAGTTAGATTTTGGGGATGTGACAAAGAGCAAGAACAAGCCTATACTTCAGAGTAGTGCAAACCTCACACAAATATTTTACAGCAGGAAACAGTAACTTCCCTCAAGTTAAGTTTTATTTTGCTCTTTAGAACTGCTATTAGTATATTTTGAGAGATTGTATTCATACTACCTGATTCGGTTTGATGATGTTACTAGGCAAGTAACAATTGGTATGGGATGATCCTGGTTCTCAATCTGTCAAAAGCGGTGCCACAGAACTAATGCACAATGTGGGATAATCCCCCAATGGTGGTGCTACAGAACTAATGCTCAACATGGGGTGATACACGTTTTCTTAGTCTGTCAAAAGCGGTGCCATGGAACAAATGCGAAATGTGGGATGATCCATGTTTTTGTAGTCTGTCAATGACAGTGCTACAGAACTAATGCTTAACATAGGGTGATCCCTGTTCTTGCAGTCTGTCAATGACGGTGCCAGGGAACTACTGTCCAATGTGGGATGATTTCTGTTCTCGTAGTTTGCCAATCACAGTGCCACAGAACCAATACTCAACATGGGGTGATCCTTGTTCTCGTAGTGTGTCAATGGTGGTGCTACAGAACTAATGCTAAACATGGGACTAATGCCAAATGTGGCATGATCCCTGATCTTATAGGCTGTCAGTGGCTGTGCCAAATAACGATAGCTAAACATGGGGTGATCCCTGTTCTCGTACTCTGTCAGTGATGGTTCAAGGGAACTAATGCCCAATGTGGGATGATCCCTGGTCTCGAAGTCTGTCGATGGCAGTGCCAGAGAACTAATGCCCAATGTGGGATAGTCCATGTCCTTGTAGTCTGTCAATGACAGTGCAAGGGAACTAATGCCCCATGGGGGATGATCCCTGATCGCGTAGTCTGTCAGTGACAGTACCAGGAAACTAATGCTCAATGTGGGATGGTCCCTATTCTCGTAGTCTGTCAATGACGGTGCAAGAGAACTAATGCCCAGTGTGGGATGATCCCTGGTCTCGTAGTCTGTTAATGGCAGTGCCACAGAACTAATGCCCTATGTGGGATGGTCCATGTTCTTGTAGTATGTCAATGACGGTGCAAGAAAACTAATGCCCAATGACGGATGATCTCTGTATCTTGGTCTTTATTTGGCAATGCCACAGGACTAATGCCCAATGGAGGGATTATCCCTGTTTCTTGGTCTGCCAATGGCAGTGCTACAGAACTAATGCCTAATGGAGGGATGATCCCTGTATCTTAGTCTGTCAATGGCAGTGCCACAGAACTAATGCCCAATGGAGGGATGATCCCTGTATCTTGGTCTGTCAATGGCAGTGCCACAGGACTAATGCCCAATGTGGGATGATCCCTGTATCTTGGTCTGTCAATGGCAGTGCCACAGGACTATTGACCAATGTGGGATGATCCCTGTATCTTAGTCTGTCAATGGCAGTGCCACAGGACTAATGCCCACTGTGGGATGATGCCTGTATCTTAGCCTGTATATTGCAGTGCCACAGAACCTATGCCCAATGGAGGGATTATCCCTGTATCTTGGTCTGTCAATGGCAGTGCCACAGAACTAATGCCCAATGGAGGGATTATCCCTGTATCTTGGTCTGTCAATGGCAGTGCCACAGGACTAATGCTCAATTTGGGATGATCCCTGTATCTTGGTCTGTCAATGGCATTGCAACAGGACTAATGCCAAATGTTGGATGATGCCTGGATCTTAGTCTGTTAATGGCAGTGCCACAGGCCTAATGCCCAATGTGGGATGATCCCTGTATCTTAGTCTGTCAATGGCAGTGCCACAGGACTAATGCCCAATATGGAAGGATTATCCCTGTATCTTAGTCTGTCTATGGCAGTGCCACAGGACTAATGCCCAAAGGAGGGATGATCCCTGTATCTTAGTCTGTCAATGGCAGTGCCACAGGACTAATACCCAAAGTGGGATGATGCCTGTATCTTAGTCTGTATATGGCAGTGCCACAGAACTTATGCCCAATGTGGGATGATCCCTGTATCTTGGTCTGTCAATGGCAGTGCCACAGGACTAATGCCAAATGTGGGATGATGCCTCTTTCTTGGTCTATCAATGGCAGTGCCACAGGACTAATACCCAAAGTGGGATGATCCCTGTATCTTGGTCTGTCAATGGCAGTGCCACAGAACTAATGCCCAATGGAGGGATGATCCCTGTATCTTGGTCTGTCAATGGCAGTGCCACAGAACTAATGCCTAATGGAGGGATGATCCCTGTATCTTGGTCTGTCAATGGCAGTGCCACAGAACTAATGCCTAATGGAGGGATGATCCCTGTATCTTGGTCTGTCAATGGCAGTGCCACAGAACTAATGCCTAATGGAGGGATGATCCCTGTATCTTGGTCTGTCAATGGCAGTACCACAGGACTAATGCCCAATGGAGGGATGATCCCTGTATCTTGGTCTGTCAATGGCAGTGCCACAGAACTAATGCCTAATGGAGGGATGATCCCTGTATCTTGGTCTGTCAATGGCAGTGCCACAGAACTAATGCCTAATGGAGGGATGATCCCTGTATCTTGGTCTGTCAATGGCAGTGCCACAGAACTAATGCCTAATGGAGGGATGATCCCTGTATCTTGGTCTGTCAATGGCAGTGCCACAGAACTAATGCCTAATGGAGGGATGATCCCTGTATCTTGGTCTATCAATGGCAGTGCCACAGGACTAATGCCCAATGGAGGGATTATCCCTGTATCTTGGTCTGTCAATGGCAGTGCCACAGAACTAATGCCTAATGGAGGGATGATCCCTGTATCTTGGTCTGTCAATGGCAGTGCCACAGAACTAATGCCTAATTGAGGGATGATCCCTGTATCTTGGTCTGTCAATGGCAGTACCACAGGACTAATGCCCAATGGAGGGATTATCCCTGTATCTTGGTCTGTCAATGGCAGTGCCACAGAACTAATGCCTAATGGAGGGATGATCCCTGTATCTTGGTCTGTCAATGGCAGTACCACAGGACTAATGCCCAATGGAGGGATTATCCCTGTATCTTGGTCTGTCAATGGCAGTGCCACAGAACTAATGCCTAATGGAGGGATGAACCCTGTATCTTGGTCTGTCAATGGCAGTGCCACAGAACTAATGCCTAATGGGGGATGATCCCTGTATCTTGGTCTGTCAATGGCAGTGCCTCAGAACCTATGCCAAATGTGGGATGATCCCTGTATCTTGGTCTGTCAATGGCAGTGCCACAGGACTAATGCCCAATGTTGGATGATCCCTGTATCTTGGTCTGTCAATGGCAGTGCCTCAGAACTAATGCCCAATGGAGGGATGATCCCTGTATCTTGGTCTGTCAATGGCAGTGCCACAGGACTAATGCCCAATGTGGGATGATCCCTGTATCTTGGTCTGTCAATGGCAGTGGCACAGGACTAATGCCCAATGTGGGATGATCCCTGTATCTTAGTCTGTATTTGGCAATGCCACAGAACTAATGCCCAATGGAGGGATTATCCCTGTATCTTGGTCTGTCAATGGCAGTGCCACAGGACTAATGCCCAATGTGGGATGATCCCTGTATCTTGGTCTTTCAATGGCAGTGCCACAGGACTAATGCCCAATGTGGGATGATCCCTGTATCTTAGTCTGTATATGGCAGTGCCACATAACTAATGCCCAATGGATGGATTATCCCTGTATCTTGGTCTGTCAATGGCAGTGCCACAGGACTAATGCCCAATGTGGGATGATCCCGGTTCACGTAGTCTATCAATGACGGTGCCACAGGACTAATGCCCAATGGAGGAATGACCCCTGTTCACGTAGTCTATCAATGACGGTGCTAAAGAAATAGCTAATGGGAACGGGGAAGTAGGGAAAGTGGATATCAGTTCTGGAAATATGTTGCAGTGTTAGTATGGCAACAGGGTGAGCTGGATACAATAAAGATAAACATGATGTAAAATTATCAACTCTGATACGATGATGTTCCTTCATAGACTGGTCAATGCTTGGTGGTCAGTCCCAATCAGCATACGCCTGGTTTGCATAAGAGTAAAGCTCTTTTAACAGTCCGGCATGTCTGACAGAGGGATCACGTCTGTGTTGCACTGACTCTCATGTATTACTCTATTCTGTCTTCAGTGTGGTAATGTAGAACTTGGTATCAAGAATTCCCTCCCTAGAAGATTGCTAACTTTCTAGATGTAGCGCTGTCATCTTGCTGCCCTTGTGATGGAGTAGATGACAGTCAGGGATGCAAACTTAATTGAACGTTGACCATGGTGGAACTGCGAGCTGAGCTTCTTATTCGACAACTGTCAAAATATAACTCCTTGATACCACACAACAAACCAGTTACCGAGTCTCAATCTTGCTAGCAAATGGTTGAGACAAGCACTCAGTAACTAATTGTTGGCTTTCTCCCAGCAATAATACCCAATATTGTACCAGATTCATGGAATCCAACGCTGCTGATTGGGCAAAACTAGGACACATTTTTTCAATTATCGAACCAAGTCACCAAAAAAAGTAGGTTGATTACAACACTGTTGCTCTGGATTCACTCGTTTAATCAAGCTTAAGACACCTTTAAACTCACTAATAAAATTCTAGATATAGATATAGATATATGCAGTTGCTCGATGGCACTGTCGTACTTTCTGTACATGCTAAAGGACTCTTTACTAGATAGCCAAGTGAGCCACACACATGTAATGGACTGCTCCCATCCACATGAATTATTTACATTCTCTAAACCCACCTAAGGTCTGACTTTTATTGTATAACACTTAATTAAGAAACCTTGTTCTAATAGTAGCATTGTGAACAGTTAGGTTAGTCAACTATGATTTCCCAATGATCTTTGAAACTGTGTCAGTATTGATTATATGTAGGCTATTGGCCAAGTCCCAAATATGGCCTCTGTTAGAGAGTTACCCCTATGTGGTTGTAGAACAATGCTTTATTTGAAGGATATATCTCTCTAATGTAGGGAAATCATAATGTGTATACCATAAATGGTGCTAAGTTTGTGAACCACAACAATATATGATAAAATAAATCATTTAAGAATAATGTCATTGGCTATGCGGATAGTAAGTAAATAGGTACATTAGGGAATTTGTATTAATTTTGAAACAAAAGTGACATGTTTAGCTTCTTCAAGGCGCACTTCACTATTCAGCTGTACATATTGAAATTTAAAAAGTGCCTGTCATCACTAGCGGAATTAAATAGAAACATTATTGCCTGCGTATTTGGTGCAAATAAATTCATAAAAGCAACATGTTCGGTATGGAGAAGGCCAGGGCGTAATCTTTTAAAGAGTAAGCTTCTTAAATGTGACTTTTGTTGTGGTAATATGATCCCGTTAAATATATTGCTAGAGACAGCTGTTGCAAAATGAGAGTAATAACTTGAGCAGGTACACAGTCTGTAACTTCTGTCAACCCTACTTTTAATTTCCGATGCTTGCATGGCCTGCATTCTTTTTTGTATGGTAAAATGATGCAAGGTTATTATCAGATGCTCTGTATCTCGGCACATTGATTTATACCACCAGTTAGTCACAGTTTACTGGTTACTGTTTTGGCTTAGCTGATAGTAATGGAAATATACTAACTCAGAAATGTACAACTCGAAAGGTACAAAGTGTCTCTTTTCAACTTCAAAATAGAACCGTTAAAGATCACGTTTGAAAGCTAGGATGAATATTCTTTTTTATGTAATTCCCTATTTGATTGTCCTGTCTTGTACCTGTCCTGAGAGTAGAGTGATCGTAGGCCTTGTCTCTATAAGTCGTTTCTCTCTACTGTTAAGCTTAGAATCCCACCTGAGGCATTGGAGAAGGTTGCCAGTGTATAGGGGTTGGATGGAAATTTACGCCTGGTACTCCGGTTTCCGACATAGCTTCCTCATGGCGTGGCGCGATTTAGTACAAATAAGGCTGAAAAGCGACAGCATTCCAAGTTCTAAACAGTCATATATATTTAATTGAATAGCATCAATAAAAAGTTATACTTTTCTGATAACAATGATTAATACCCAGGAGCATTGAAACTTGCAAATGTCGTTAAAAATATTAAGCATTAATTGATATCAATGAATCATTTATAGGGGACAAAGTAGCTCAGTTGGTTAGGTGTCGGACTGGTTATCATAGGGTCGCTGATTCAATTCCCGGTCGGGGCACTTTGGTCTGTCCTTGGGCAAGACAGTTTATTCCATATTGCTTCAGTCTACCCAGCTGTAAAATGGGTACCTAGCATAAATAAGGCAATGCTTAGAGTGTGTGCGCTATATGCTGCCAGTTGCTCTGGAATATCCCCCAGGGGATTGAAATGGTCTTCGTGTGCACAGGCCTGCTAGGGGAGGAAGGTCGTGTGAGTGGATAAAATACTATAAACCGAATACCTTTATGTAGAAAAGAAATATGTGTAGATCAATAAATGTTTTATTGATATCGATAAACTATATTTGAACGCCAAAGGTTCATTTAAAAGACATTTATTCATATTCAAAAGTCAATAATGGTTATCAAATATGAACACGGATATCTTTAACTCATAATGGAATTTCTATTATTTCATTGTTATGATATCCTAACTTATACATATGATATCATGATTTTCTATTTTTTTAAAAATATTCTGACCCATTGCCCTTTCAAAATCTCTCAGAGCATTCGTTGATGTTGTGTTAAGAATTTGATAATTCTGGATATTCAGTTAGCTGATTTCCACGCTATATCAATAGTCTCATTACTTCTGATAATGATACAGTTGTTCATATGCAACGTTTGTAATTTTCCTGTAGAAGCTCAGGTTGTCTTAAGAGTTTAGTAGCCCCAGAAATCCAATCAACTGTATTTCAGCTGTATTTATGGTCCATTTACATCTGAAATTACTTATTTTAACTGTAACGTTTCTACAAATTGGATGTTGGTATTTATTTAGACTAGCTGGCCTCCGTGCATAGAACCGGCTTGGACTCTAAAATCCTACCACATGAGAAAAAAAGAATCGCCCATACATTCCAAACATTTGGAAGAGTATGAAAATAAAAGTTCACATTACCATAACCTTTGTGAAAAAGGTAAGAAAAAAATTGTTGCAGAGAACGAGAAAGAGAGATTAGTAAAACAATTAAAAAAATGCTTCATAAATCAGGTACGCTTAAATTGAGAGGGATGACGAAAAGTAAAGACAAAATAAAAACTTGCAAAATATGATAAAATGAACAAATCAGAGTTCCTCTAAAGAGAATACAAAAAAGAAAAAAATGCAAGCATATTGGGCAGAGAAAGCAAAGAAATGAGATAAAGATAGGGTACATATACAATACATATATATACGATAAGTAGTATATCTCCCCCCCCCCCTGTCCCTTTTCTATCGACTTAGACGTTTGAGTATAGATATTTCATAAAGGTATAGCACACTCATAGTCTTAGTTTTGGTATTAAAAGGAAGAAGAGGAATGTGCATCTTTTGGAATACCATGATAGGCACTTCATTTCTAGTTCACTATGTACAGCTGCGAAATTGAAGTGTGTCTGAAACAAAAGCAAAATCCATTTTTGATCCGAAGTCAGTAATTTTTTATGAACGTGATAAACTAATCATCCAAACTACCTATCTCTATCATTCCTATAGTCAATGAGATCAAATTTGAAGGTAATGGGATAATATTCTTTTTTTGATAATATAATGGGAAATGAATGATTTTTTTGATTTTTTTTTTTTTGGGGGGGGGGGGGGTACAACTATGTTTTTTCCGTACAAGGTGAATATATCCTTCAAATTAAAGGTAAACTTTTATTCTCCCACCAGTAGGGGCACCTTGTCGGTTTGTTTCTGCCCTTGCCCCCAATGTCATTATGATCTACTTCACTATTATATTGCCAGTTTTATTGGGCTAGAGATCAAATAAATGGCTTCTAAAGGCTTCAACAAGCAATGGATAAGTATCATTATATTCATAAATAAGCAACGCAATTATGGTCTGGAAAAATAACTATGGGTAACAAATAGGCTGTCTGGTGTTTGCGGGGATGGGGGATACAGTATCTTTCTGTGAGAAAAAACTCTTTGTGAAACATTTCTTTGATCAAGGTATTTCTCGTCAATTACCTACACTTCATAGCCATAAATCACGCTGGTTACATGTTAGGCCTAACCATAAATTTGCACTTCACAGAAGGTATGCCACATGCCTGAATCCGAGGATTAAGTGGTATTAAAGAGTTCTTCAACCCCGTCCAATGTGTTCATTAATCCTGATGTTAGCCTTGAGGTGAATATCCAGTTGGACACCCTCGTGGCCCAAACTTCTGTCACTCAATTCCCCTATGCGAGAAACAGCCCAGGTAGCTGTGCGTTGTAGGTTTTTATCTAGACTACTCACTGTCTCCCTTTGTTGCCAGAGGTATCAGGTTCAAACCCAGCTCGAGGAATGGGATCATATTGTGATTCACTTTGGTTTAATCAGCATCCTGATGACAAAGTCTCATATGGTTAATATATGACATTATATCCTTCTGAAGGAATAGATAAATAATCTACATTCTTCTTTTTAAAAGGTTAAGAAGCGCTCTTCTTCATAAGGAATAAATGCGATACATCCCCTTTTCTAAAGAGGTTAAGATGTCAAATACTCTTTGTTTATACAGAATAAAGACAAATGCACTTTTGTCCTTTTCACACTAGGTTGAGACGAAGTATGTTCCCCTCACAACGAATGTCAGAAATACACAATATTCCCTTTGTCTTACAAGGTGGAGTTGTAAAATGATCTCCTTCTTAAGGAATCAAGACTAACAGGACATCACCTCATTATCGTAAGGTACCCTCCTTGCTGAGGAATATCAGAAATACAATTTAATCCCATTTTCTTACACGTTTGTAAGAAATGTAAAAGAAGTGACAAGTTAAGATGTTTCACGCTCCTTTGTGCGGAATAAAGACAAATACAATACACCCCCTTTCCTTACAAGGTTAGGATGTTGCACGCTCTTTGTAAAGAATAACGACAAATACACTTCACCATTTTCGTATAAGGTTAAGATGTGACCTGCCTGGAATAGAGCCATATGCATATCTTCCATTTTCTTACAAGGTTAAGATGTTGCGAGATCTTTTGTAAAAGATAAAGACGAAAAAAACTATACCCCCCTTACGTATAAGGTTAAGATGGGATCGGCTATCGTGCAAAGGCAAAGACTCTTGTGGACATCTTCTCCCTTTTCTTATAAGGTTAAGATATGGCCTGGTATTCTTCAAAAGGCATGAAGTCGTGTTTCCACTTCTCCCTTTCCTTATAAGGTTAAGACATGGCCTGGTATTCTTCAAAAGGCATAGAGCCATATGCACTTCTCCTACTTTCCTTATAAGGTTAAGATGTGACAGCTATTCTTCAAAAGGCATAGAGTCATATGCACTTCTTCTCCCTTTCCTTATAAGGTTAAGATATGGCCTGGTATTCTTCAAAGGGCATGAAGTCGTGTTTCCACTTCTCCCTTTCCTTATAAGGTTAAGATATGGCCTGGTATTCCTCAAAAGGCATAGAGCCATATGCACTTCTCCTACTTTCCTTATAAGGTTAAGATGTGACAGCTATTCTTCAAAAGGCATAGAGTCATATGCACTTCTTCTCCCTTTCCTTATAAGGTTAAGATATGGCCTGGTATTCTTCAAAAGGCATGAAGTCGTGTTTCCACTTCTCCCTTTCCTTATAAGGTTAAGATATGGCCTGGTATTCTTCAAAAGGCATAGAGCCATATGCACTTCTCCTACTTTCATTATAAGGTTAAGATGTGACAGCTATTCTTCAAAGGGCATAGAGTCATATGCACTTCTTCTCCCTTTCCTTATAAGGTTAAGATATGGCCTGGTATTCTTCAAAAGGCATGAAGTCGTGTTTCCACTTCTCCCTTTCCTTATAAGGTTAAGAAATGGCCTGGTATTCTTCAAAAGGCATAGAGCCATATGCACTTCTCCTACTTTCCTTATAAGGTTAAGATGTGACAGCTATTCTTCAAAAGGCATAGAGTCATATGCAATTCTCCCCCTTTCCTTTTAAGGTTAAGATGTGGCCTGGTATTCATCAAAAGGCATAGCGTCATGTTTACGCTTCTCCCTTTTCTTATAGGGTTAAGATATGGCCTGGTATTCATCAAAAGGCTTAGATCCATATGCACTTCTCCCTTTCCTTATAAGGTTAAGATGTGACCTGCTATTCTTCAAAAGGCATAGAGTCATATGCATTTCTCCGTTTTCTTATGAGGTTAAGATGTGACATGGTCCAAATGCAATCATCCCACGTTAAGCAGCTGCCCCAGCCAGCAGCTTAATGGAATTAGTAATTAGGCCTGCCCTACAGCAGCGGCTCTTGTATCGTGTGCCAATCAGTTTAAGGAGGAGGTGTTGAGCATTTGATTCCTATCTGGATCCCATGTAAACGCTAATCCTCCATGCTGATTGCTCTCACATTGTTTAGATGGCGTGAAGAAGAGCCTAGCGATAGATGTATAAGTGTGTGGTATGCTGGGGACCAAGCGCTTGACTTGCAAACATTGATTTCCATTCACGGAAAATCGTCATGGTTCGCCGAATTGAAGGTTCTGTCATTCTTAGCTCTTCTTAAAGAATACATCAACCCTGAGGATAGGAGATATTGCAACGATAAAAGAAATGTTTTACCATGGAATGTTGTGATTGACATCCACTAGGACAGTATGTATTTGACAATGGCATTTGCCTGTTATGGCAATGAGCGAAATATTTTGTTTGCAGTTTTAGTATGCTATACAAAAAGAACAGCTCGTGTTATGACTGCAACCATGAATTTCTTCGTTTACCACTGAGTTTGAGTTAGATGTCCACATAGAACAGCCCATACCAGTCTGTGTTTTTATCACACAACTAAAATGACAGCCTAGAAAACGTAATTTACATATGCATGTGTTCATGTTAAAGTCATTACCGACATCATTATCGCAATATAAAGAAAATGTAATTTTATAAACATAGTCTCCCTTATATTGAAGCTTGGTTCCTCTTCCTTCGTATTACTTCAGTAATTCAGCAATCAATAGAAATCTATACAAAGATTTCAAACCTCGTTTCATTCGCAACAAAAACACAAGCACTCGACTTAATTCGTATGGGTATTGACTTCGTAAAACAGCAAAAGTCTCTACATAGTTTGTCATACATCTGCAGATTGAAATCGTCCAATGAGTGAAGATTTAGAAGAGACTTTTACAATTTCCCCATGGTAAATTGCTAAGAACTATTGTGTTCAATAGTTTGGTTGATATGGAAAAAGCATAGTACTTGTATTGATACAAACAGGACACTAGCGTACATTTCATACATATTTTCAACGATTCAGTATTATATCATCAAATAAAACGCAACTCGGAAATCCAACTTGGAAAAGTCAACATGGATGTTGCTGTTCCTCTAAAATATTGAATAATTTGTAAGCGTTTGGTATGCCCCTTAGTAATAATAGCATTTGGTTCATTTACTATCAAGAGGGCGTGTACTGAGATGTATGTATTTCGTTTTTTACCTAGAATAGTACTCAACAAGATAATCGTGAAGATTTTCGCATAGGGTGAGTTGTGATTGATTTCGTAACATTGGTACCAGGCCATTCGGCCGATCAATGCCATTGCTATTGATTGTTATGTCTAGCACTGTCTGGGGCTGAGCCTCCAATACAAGACTAATGACCTGGCCACGATAAGGAACTGCCAGGGCTGGCAACCTCCAAGGTGTAAACATCGATAAGACAGCTGGTCCCAGGGAGAGATTAAGTCTATATTTGCCTGTTAAGAGAGCCTGTTAGTAGTACGAGGTTTACTAGGCGTGCATATAATTCTATGGCAGAATGATTATAATATGATGGATTCATTCTCTGAGAGCCATAATCGTCAAGGATCAATTATTAGTGCAAACGGTAATTATACCACTCGACAAGTAAATAAATGGCAGGATTGCTTCTAAGAATACACCCTAAATACAATGCAGGTACTGCCTATACTAGAGGCTCTACATTGTGCGTGTCACTTAGATGGACACGGTCGGTAAACTGTGTGCACAGTGAGAGAACAATATACAGTATGGTATTAGTCACGCTAGTATGCTTCTACGAAATAGTTTGATTTCCTACTACACCACTTTCTAATCCACCTAGGATCCTCTAACCTTTGTTTTCATTTAAGAAATACGTCCAATTAGCTGCTTAAATGTCTAATTAGGTAACTTCCATTCTTTTAACCAAAGAAATTCTTTGAGATATTTGAATAAGAAATGATTTTCTGAACAGCCTACTACTCTCTTCCCAGCACTATTTGAGCTATCTTTAGTAAAGCAACTTAAAACTACATGCTCTCCCTCAGCCGAGAGATTAAGCGTAGATGTAAATTGTTGAAGTAAATCGATACATTTCACTCGTCTTGCCGTCCTATCTGTGTTGTTTTCTGGATCTTTTGAAGTTTGCAATGCTAGCTGCCGCCACGCAGACACTGGTTAATCGGAAGTTATTAGTTTGATGTTGTCACGTAGGCTGACGTAAACTTATCCTCGCTCTGCTGTGCTAATGGTGAATTAAATCATTTAAGAGACGAACAGACGCACCTGAGATATGCTCGTTGATGAAAACAAGTGCTCACTAACAGCACCTGATGGAACACTGCTTCATCTTAGATCAAAGGCACTCCAGGAGTTAGAATGGACCACGACAGTTCCCTTTTACAAATTCTTTTTTGTACCAGTTATATAGTGCATTACTTTCCCCATACATCAAAAGTCAGTCCTGCCATCTGTCACACTCTCAGGCCTGCCCCATAGCCCAGTGGTCCAAGGCTCTGTTACTGAATGCTGCCTGTCTCTCATCACTGGGGCCTGCCCCATAGCCCAGTGGTCAAAGGCTCTGTTACTGACTGCTGCCTGTCTCTCATCACTGGGGCCTGCCCCATAGCCCAGTCATCCAAGGCTCTGTTACTGACTGCTGCCTGTCTCTCATCACTGGGGCCTGCCCCATAGCCCAGACATCCAAGGCTCTGTTACTGACTGCTGCCTGTCTCTCATCACTGGGGCCTGCCCCATAGCCCAGTCATCCAAGGCTCTGTTACTGACTGCTGCCTGTCTCTCATCACTGGGGCCTGCCCCATAGCCCAGTGGCCCAAGGCTCTGTTACTGACTGCTGCCTGTCTCTCATCACTGGGGCCTGCCCCATAGCCCAGTGGTCCAAGGCTCTGTTACTGACTGCTGCCTGTCTCACATCACTGGGGCCTGCCCCATAGCCCAGTGGTCCAAGGCTCTGTTACTGACTGCTGCCTGTCTCCCATCACTGGGGCCTGTACCATCAGCTGAATAGTCTAAGGTATTGTTATTCACGGATCACTGTCTTACACTACTGAACCTACCTAAATGGCCACGTGGTCTATGACACTGTTTCTGACTGCTAGCTGTCTGTCACAATTGACGGGGTCTGCACCCCTAGCCCAGTGTCGTAAGGTAATGTTAGTGGCTCCTCTCTGTTTGTCACATTTCAGGGCCTGTCCCCATAGCTGAATGATCTAAGGCATTGTCACTGACTGCTGGCTGTTTCTCAACACTGAAGGATTACCCCACAGTTGAGTGGTCTAAGGCATTGTCACTGTCTGCTGGCTGTTTCTCAACACTGAGGGCATACCCCACAGTTGAGTGGTCTAAGGCATTGTCACTGTCTGCTGGCTGTTTCTCGACACTGAGGGCATACCCCACAGTTGAATGGTCCAAGGCATTGTCACTGTCTGCTGGCTGTTTCTCAACACTGAGGGCATACCCCACAGTAGAGTGGTCTTAGGCATTGTCACTGTCTGCTGGCTGTTTCTCAACACTGAGGACATACCCCACAGTTGATTGGTCTAAAACACTGTCACTGTCTCCTGGCTGTTTCTCAACATTGAGGGCCTACCCCACAGTTTAGTTGTCTAATACATTGTCACTGACTGCTGGCTGTTTCCCAAAACTGAGGGCCTATCTCACAGTTGAGTGATCTAAGGCGCTGTCACTGCCTGCTGGTTGTTTCAATTGAAGAGGTAGGCATTTTCTTCATTTGACAGGCATTATTCACCATTGGACAACGAGCAATTTAACATGAAGCACATGCCACTTAGTATCCAATTCATAAATGTAAGTTCGATAACGTTCAATTAAAAATAACCTGCCTGGATGCTGAGAAATACATGGAAATATTGCATGGTAATAAAGGACTATTATGGGAATATATCATATTAAGTAATACATAACAGTCTTGGTATGATGGTATCAGCTATACCACCACTTTGAACATTTCAATACGTCAACATGATCTAAGATAAAATAGTACAGTTTGAAATGACATACTTCATGGCCAGATAGTGCAACATTGCCAGGAGGTAAATGGGATCCTCCGTTCTTTACGTTTCAAAATCCCATGGCAATCCCTCATATGAAGATAGGTATTGTTATTTGTATACAGGAAGGATCGGAATGTCCAGATTGTGTATAGTATTGAATAACATACATTAGAACACTAAAGCTATGAATGATATGAAACCCAATAGTTTGGAGCAGTGCAGGAAGATATTACAGTCAGCCAATTGCCAGCTGAGGCTCCGGAATTCATCTGTTACGTTACACGAGGCCGTATAAAGGAGAGAAAACGTGTAGAGCCATCCCAGATGTGCTAGCTATATGCATTCTTGTCTCCTTTTATCAGTTATCTCTCCAACCTTAAAGTGCTACCCTTGTATATTCCTGTCCCCTGCTATCATCTATCTCGCACAATTCTTTGTGACTCAGTTGTCTATGAAGAGTTTGTTATGAAAAATGTATGAAAAGTGTTTTCTCAGGAGGAAGTCATTTCCATTACTGCAGTAGCATGTAAATTGATTGGATTTGAGTAATTGTTATTTTCCTGGGAGATCATGTCATATATAGCCAGACTGTCTATGTCTTGGTAATTGATTGGATTTGGAAGAACTTGTTAGGTTCCACGGAAATCATGCCAGCCATGCCTAAACAAGTGGTAAATCACCACCACCCCAACTACTCATAAGATGGTAAACACGATTAAGTTTTCACTTCTGTCTCGATAGCACACAGGACTCAATGTATCTGTTTATATATGTAGGCCCATACAGTTATATCGAGACGAGGGAATTCTCTTTTCATTTCCACTTGCCAAAGGGTATTTCAGTCCAAAAGGTGCAATATGCAGCACCTCGCAACGCCGCATATTTTATAGTGGCCATGACAGTCCAATGATGGGACTGCACGCCTGGAAGCCTGTCATGCTAACCGACTAACTAACCTAAAGTACCAAGGACTGCACTGTGTTGGGCTATGGCCTAAAGTACGGAAGACTACTGCAATAGGCTAGGGTCTAAAGTACCAAAGATTACTGCGATGGGCTATGGCCTAAAGTACGGAAGACTACTGCAATGGGCTAGGGTCTAAAGTACCAAAGATTACTGCGATGGGCTATGGCCTAAAGTACCGAAGACTACGATGATGGGTCATGGCCTAAATACTTTATCTATCTCATGTAACTCTCCTGGTTTATCGTGCATGTTACCTGCGATGTGCAATGGCCTAAAGTACGAAAGACTGCACTGCTATGGCCTTAAGTACCAAAGACTACTGCATTAGGCAATGGCTTTAAGTACCGAGGACAGCACTGCGATGGCCAATGGCCCAAAGTACCAAGGACTGCTCTGCGATGGGCAATGGCCTAAAGTACGAAAGACTGCACTGCTATGGCCTTAAGTACCAAAGACTACAGCATTAGGCAATGGCCTAAAGTACCGAGGACAGCACTGCAATGGCCAATGGCCCAAAGTACCAAGGACTGCTCCACGATGGGCAATGGCCTAAAGTACCCAAGACTGCACTGCAATGGGCCAATGGACTAAAGTACCGAAGACTACTTTGATGGGCTATAGCCTAAAATACTGACAGCTTCTGTGATTGGAAATGGACTAAGGTATGAAGACTTCTGCTATGAGCCATGACCTAAAGTACAAAAGACTTCTGTGATGAGCCATGGCCTTAAGTACCAAAGACTACGGCGATGGGCCATGACCTAAAGTACAAAAGACTTCTGCTATGGGCCATGGCCTTAAGTACCAAAGTCTACTGCGACGGGCCATGGCCTTAAGTACCGAAGACTTCGGCGATGGGCCATGACCTAAAGTACAAAAGACTTCTGTGATGAGCCATGGCCTTAAGTACCGAAAACTATGGCGATGGGCCATGACCTAAAGTACAGAAGACTACGCCCATGGGCCATGGCTTTAAGCACCGAAGACTATGGCGATGGGCCATGGCCTAAAGTACAGAAGACTACTGTGATGAGCCATGGCTTTAAGTACTGAAGACTGCACTGCAATGGGCAATGGTCTAAAGTACCGAGGACTGCACTGCAATGGGTCATAGCCTAAAGTATAGAAGATTGCTGTGATGGGCAATGGACTAAATTAAAAAAGACTACTGCAATAGGCTATGGCCTTAAGTACTGAAGACTGCTGCAATGGGCCATGGCCTAAAGTACAGAAGACTGCTGCGATGGGCAATGGACTTAAGTATTAACGACTACTGCAATGGGCCATGGACTAAAGTACTGAAGACTGCTGCAATGGGCCATCGCCTAAAGTACTGAAGACTGCACTGCAATGGGTCATGGCCTAAAGTAATGAAGATTGCTGTGATGGGCAATGGACTTAAGTATCAGAGACTACTGCAATGGGCTATGGCCTAAAGTACCGAAGACTACTTTAAAGGTGCCATGGCCTTAAGTACCGAGAGGACTACTGCGATGGGCCATAGCCTGAGGTACCGAAGACCACTGCAAAGGGTCATGGCCTAAAGTAATGAAGATTGCTGTGATGGGCAATGGACTCAAGTATCAGAGACTACTGCAATGGGCTATGGCCTAAAGTACCGAAGACTACTATAAAGGTGCCATGGCCTTAAGTACCGAGAGGACTACTGCGATGGGCCATAGCCTGAGGTACCAAAGACTACTGCGAAGGGTCATGGCCTAAAGTACACAAGACTACTGTGATGGGCAATGGACTTAAGTATCAGAGACTACTGCAATGGGCTATGGCCTAAAGTACTGGTGGCTGCTGCAATGCCATGGCCTAAAGTACCAAGCCATGGCCTCATTTCACTGAAGCAGGTAAAAAGCATAGCTCCATGCGCATTTTCTGCATCATTTATATGATCCATTAGACCAGATTTCACACAGGAGATGAATTCTCCTGCCATGATGTACAAGCATTAAGTATTAAGGTACATTTTCCCCTCCCATGGGACACCTAGGGATCGAGACTTTAGCAGGATACATTCTCCACTTGCCCTTACCTGCAGTCACTACTCTGGGCACGCTTTTTGTCAGGCTACTCTTGAATAGCCTTCAGTCCTTAAGAGGGTCATCTAACCTATTCTAAAATGAGCCAGTCGCAGCAGCAACTGAGACATCTGAAATCCGCGACGTGGCATATGGGGGTCTATAAAAACCCACCCACACAAAAGTTTCATATCCTAAATCAAGGATAGCTAGGTACACACATTTTTGAGAGAGAGAGAGAGAGAGAGAGAGATAGAGAGTTCTATTTCGAACCTAGGAAGTGGCGATAGACAGCGAGTAGTTAGTGACCGCCTCAGATCACTCAGCAATTGGGTCAGGCCCAGAGAGAGAGAGAGAGAGAGAGAGAGAGAGAGAGAGAGAGAGAGAGAGAGAGAGAGAGAGAATCGTTTTACACCTTTAGTTGTTAATTCACAAAAAGGTGTGCTGTGACCTGCAATGTGATTGTAACCACAGCAAAATATTCCTTACCTGTTTGCCATATCCAGCCTAAGCACGTTAGTGACATTTCAAAAATGCCAAAGCTTTTAGCACAGTACTTTAGAGGAAGTCCTTGCAGCATCAAACAGTTTTATAGTATCTAGTGATATGCACGATATATGTTAAGCACCTAGTTATTAGAAAATGGAGATATGGAGATGTACGGTGTGTGATAAACACAAAATGGTCTGTAAATGAAGCGTATCAGTATGTTGATTACAGATACACCGAAACATGACTATGGCCAAGAAGCAAGAGGATTTGGCTGGAAGGAGTCACAGGTATAATGATGACGATGCCAGATAAAGATACTAGTATTGCACTATGCCTCCTTAGAAACTGAAACTTCATTCACTAATCCTTTACGCTCTATCATTTGCTTTTCTAAGTCAGAAACTCATCAAACACAATTTCAAAAGCATTTCTCACATAAACTATATGTGTGTAAAGTATAGTCTGATTGATGAAATTGTGAAACTACACACTTTGAAAATATAACTTAAGGTGCTGATCAATGTAAGATAAGGACTAAGATTGAACAAAGACGTGAATCCTTCCAAAACATGCCCGTCTATCATTTCAAAAGTCAGTCGTCATGACCTCTCTCCCTCTCCTCCTCCCCCTCTCTACACATTCTGTATTAACTGCTCTCCCATTGGAATAAAACTATGATTTGATAAGAACCCTTCCTCATTGTGGCCTTGCATAGCGTAATTGATTTTTCGTACTTGTGACACCAGGAAACACTAAATGGCCAATAAAGAACTCAGGGCCGTAGCGTTTTCTTTCTTCCAATATTTCCTGATTATTTCTTTTATCCTCCCCTCGAGAGTTTATAGCCTATTCCAATTCTTCACTTTCCATTAAACGTGTCCGTGTAGCTATATACCTCCAGTGCAGCATCATCAAATCGATTAGCGTCAATTTTCCAACCACAATGAAACGAGACGTAAATTGCCAATTGAGGGCGAAGCAATGTTTTTATGATTATCACACGGAATAAAATTGCTGGTATACTCGGCAAAACATCTGTCTGGGTATTAACCGTTCCCCTACATGGTGATAAGAGAGTGTGATGAATTATTTTCCTCAGTAGTTTCTTCTCCAAAAATGGACTCTTGGTGAAAGAAAACTGCAAATGATAATTATGAAAGCACTTTTCATGAGCGCACATGATCAATTCTTTTAAACAATATAAACACAACTCATTGTTACATAGTAAGGCCCTATGACACACACTTAAGGAATGTCTTATTTATGGGGCGCTCCATGGAAACACACATTGAGAAGAAAAACTTCACAAGACATTATCCATTGGAAATTACATCACCATGAAGTGGCTTACACTAGAAAAACCTCACAAAAGGGACAGAAACCTCAGAGTAACTTGAGCTCATAAATACCCTGCATGAGATGAGCTTCTTTACCCAATCGTATCACTTACTCTAACAATGATGCTTACCCTTTAGAAATGAGCTACTTCATCCAATCCTCTCCCTTGGTTTAACAATGATACCGGACATTTAGAAATGTGCTACCCAATCCTCTCCCTTGGTTTAACAATGATACCGGACATTTAGAAATGTGCTAACCAATCCTCTCCCTTGGTTTAACAATGATACTAGCCATTTAGAAATGTGCTACCCAATCCTCTCCCTTGGTTTAACAATGATACTAGCCATTTAGAAATGTGCTACCCAATCCTATCCCTTGTTTTAACAATGATACTAGCCATTTAGAAATGTGCTAACCAATTCTATCCCTTGTTTTAACAATGATAGTAGA
Organism: Maea johnstoni; assembly: GCA_963942565.1. Taxonomy (NCBI): domain Eukaryota; kingdom Metazoa; phylum Annelida; class Polychaeta; order Spionida; family Magelonidae; genus Maea; species Maea johnstoni. Next base: position 133,318 of record OZ012685.1, read on the forward strand.
CATTTAGAAATGTGCTACCCAATCCTATCCCTTGTTTTAACAATGATACTAGCCATTTAGAAATGTGCTACCCAATTCTATCCCTTGTTTTAACAATGATAGTAGACATTTAGAAATGTGCTACCCAATCCTTTCCCTTGTTTTAACAATGATACTAGCCATTTAGAAATGTGTTACCCAATTCTATCACTAGTTTTAACAACGATACTGGCCCTTTAAAAACGTGTTACCTAATGATATTCTTGTTTTAACAATGATACTAGACATGTGTTATCAAATCCTTTTCCCTTTTTTGCAATGATACTTGCCTTTTAGAATGTTGGATTAAGAACCAACCGTTTAATGATGATCACTTATTGAGGGTGAAGTTAATACATCAAGGCAAAGAGTTACACATATCACTTTAATTCCCAGCATCATCACATAAATGAAAATAGCATATGAACAAGTGTTTAATAGTGATGAATATTGCCCGCAAATGCCTTCAAGTCAACAGCACATCTAACATCCCATATGTCCAGTGATCATAAATCATAATCCGTATTATCAATTGGCAGTCTGACTTCAAATCACTATTACTGACTCCTAATAGTTTTCAAAGTGTAAATATTCCATACTCTGGCATATGTATTATAATCTACAATGTCACTTTTCCCAAGTAATAGGTTGTTTTGTTTGCACTGACTATAACGTCACCACAAACAGCAGGAGATTAAAGGTACAGATAAGTATTTTGAGTATATTAGACTGAGTATATTATTTGCCCATCTTTACCATGGGCAAGGCTTACATTCGCTTGCTTACAAGATATGCAAGAATCATTTTAAGAAGTATGTATGATTTTCTTATATTAATATCGTTTACATGATTGCCACTGACAGTTCCGTGCCTTTGTGGTAATCAAAAACTTATCTCCGTGGCAAAAGCAACAATTTTTAATTATTATAAGATTATACAGAGA
>OZ012685.1:139278-152076 GCA_963942565.1 Maea johnstoni
GTGTTGCACTAGGACAAAGGAATGTATGCAAAACTAGTCGACGTCAGTCTTCCATAAACCTGATGCTAAACGCATTTGAACAAGTTTATAATAAAGCAAAAATAAGTTCAGGAAACCTCTCTTTGAACGTAGACATACATAACACATGAGGTAAAAGACACTTTGCCATAGTACTGTAACAGCACATGAACGAAAATTGAATAATGAAGTTTTCAAGTATTGTCCACTTATTTCCGAATTCAATATATGGATCATTTAGTTGTATCCATTGTGGTAACTTATTATATAAAGTTTTAACTTTTAATGCAGATTTCTACAAAGTCAATTCATTCCTCATCACTCTATATCGATATCTATGTTGGCGAATGTAGTAAGAGACTCATGGTGCAAAACGACGAAATATCAATTGGAGTCTGTCACATGTGCATTGCAATTTGCAGATTTTAAATGAACTCGTGTCAAAGAACATGACTTTTATTCGGGATTCACGTTTTTTGGCATTATCGGTTATTCGCTGTTGCTTACATGTATGTTCGTAAGGAAAGCTTTCACGCGATTCTATCAATCAATTGCTAATTTCAAGTATTCGTAATATGCATGATCTACCATATGTCCAAATGTAGAACAGTTGTTCTATCATTGCATTATGCTGTAACAGCATACGGCAAGAGAAATAGAGGCTTTACATTTTAATGTTTAAGAGGAGATTGCCATATACTATATAGCAAGATATGTCAAAGTAATAAAGCCACTACAGGAGAATTGTAACTTATTTTCACGTTGTATAACTGAGTGCTCTAAGTTCTAGTCGTCTATCTGAGGTAAATGAAATTACAAAGCCAGCAGAAAACAGTTCTAGAGTTCTAGTTTTAATCATTTTAATAATTATGTCCATATCCCAACCTGTAAACTTGGCAAATTAAAACCAACGCCAAATTCACCTGGTATACGAATAGCAGCATGTTTGATTCACCCGCTTCAAGAAAGTGCTTGAACCGACGCCTGCTTGCGCACCTTAGCCCAGTGATTGGTCAGCTATCTTCTGGTTGGAGGAATGCACAGTAGCCACCTTTCTTAGATTATCTCTGAAGCCACGCCTGCTTGCGCACCTTAGCCCAGTGATCGGTCAGCTATCTTCTGGTTGGAGGAATGCACACTAGCTACCTGTCTTAGATTATCTCTGAAGCCACGCCTGCTTGCGCACCTTAGCCCAGTGATTGGTCAGCTATCTTCTGGTTGGAGGAATGCACAGTAGCCACCTTTCTTAGATTATCTCTGAAGCCACGCCTGCTTGCGCACCTTAGCCCAGTGATTGGTCAGCTCTCTTCTGGTTGAAGAAATGCACACTGGCCACCTTTCTTAGGTTATCTCTGAAGCCACGCCTGCTTGCGCACCTTAGCCCAGTGATTGGTCAGCTCTCTTCTGGTTGGAGGAATGCACAATAGCCACCTTTCTTAGATAATCTCTGAAGCCACGCCTGCTTGCGCACCTTAGTCCAGTGATTGGTCAGCTATCTTCTGGTTGGAGGAATGCACAATAGCCACCTTTCTTAGATAATCTCTGAAGCCACGCCTGCTTGCGCACCTTAGCCCAGTGATTGGTCAGCTATCTTCTGGTTGGAGAAATGCACAGTAGCCACCTTTCTTAGATAATCTCTGAAGCCACGCCTGCTTGCGCACCTTAGCCCAGTGATTGGTCAGCTCTCTTCTGGTTGGAGGAATGCACAGTAGCCACCTTTCTTAGATAATATCTGAAGCCACGCCTGCTTGCGCACCTTAGCCCAGTGATTGGTCAGCTCTCTTCTGGTTGGAGGAATGCACACTAGCCACCTTTCTTAGGTTATCTCTGAAGCCACGCCTGCTTGCGCACCTTAGCCCAGTGATTGGTCAGCTCTCTTCTGGTTGGAGGAATGCACAGTAGCCACCTTTCTTAGGTTATCTCTGAAGCCACGCCTGCTTGCGCACCTTAGCCCAGTGATTGGTCAGCTCTCTTCTGGTTGGAGAAATGCACAGTAGCCACCTTTCTTAGGTTATCTCTGAAGCCACGCCTGCTTGCGCACCTTAGCCCAGTGATTGGTCAGCTATCTTCTGGTTGGAGGAATGCACAGTAGTCACCTTTCTTAGATTATCTCTGAAGCCACGCCTGCTTGCGAAACCTTAGCCCAGTGATTGGTCAGCTCTCTTTTGGTTGGAGGAATGCACAGTAGCCACCTTTCTTAGATTATCTCTGAAGCCACGCCTGCTTGCGCACCTTAGCCCAGTGATTGGTCAGCTCTCTTCTGGTTGGAGGAATGCACTGTAGCCACCTTTCTTAGATTATCTCTGAAGCCACGCCTGCTTGCGCACCTTAGCCCAGTGATCGGTCAGCTCTCTTCTGGTTGGAGGAATGCACAGTAGTCACCTTTCTTAGATTATCTCTGAAGCCACGCCTGCTTGCGCACCTTAGCCCAGTGATTGGTCAGCTATCTTCTGGTTGGAGGAATGCACACTGGCCACCTTTCTTAGGTTATCTCTGAAGCCACGCCTGCTTGCGCACCTTAGCCCAGTGATCGGTCAGCTCTCTTCTGGTTGGAGGAATGCACAGTAGCCACCTTTCTTAGATAATCTCTGAAGCCACGCCTGCTTGCGCACCTTAGCCCAGTGATTGGTCAGCTCTCTTCTGTTTGGAGGAATGCACACTAGCCACCTTTCTTAGATTATCTCTGAAGCCACGCCTGCTTGCGCACCTTAGCCCAGTGATTGGTCAGCTATCTTCTGGTTGGAGAAATGCACAGTAGCCACCTTTCTTAGATAATCTCTGAAGCCACGCCTGCTTGTGCACCTAAGCCCAGTGATTGGTCAGCTCTCTTCTGGTTGGAGAAATGCACACTAGCCACCTTTCTTAGGTTATCTCTGAAGCCACGCCTGCTTGCGCACCTTAGCCCAGTGATTGGTCAGCTCTCTTCTGGTTGGAGGAATGCACAGTAGCCACCTTTCTTAGATTATCTCTGAAGCCACGCCTGCTTGCGAAACCTTAGCCCAGTGATTGGTCAGCTCTCTTCTGGTTGGAGAAATGCACACTGGCCACCTTTCTTAGGTTATCTCTGAAGCCACGCCTGCTTGCGCACCTTAGCCCAGTGATTGGTCAGCTATCTTCTGGTTGGAGAAATGCACACTAGCTACCTGTCTTAAATAATCTCTGAAGCCACGCCTGCTTGCGCACCTTAGCCCAGTGATTGGTCAGCTATCTTCTGGTTTGAGGAATGCACACTAGCTACCTGTCTTAGATTATCTCTGAAGCCACGCCTGCTTGCGCACCTTAGCTCAGTGATTGGTCAGCTCTCTTCTGGTTGGAGAAATGCACACTAGCTACCTGTCTTAAATTATCTCTGAAGCCACGCCTGCTTGCGCACCTTAACCCAGTGATTGGTCAGCTATCTTCTGGTTGGAGGAAATTGCACAGATGCCACCTTTCTTAGATTATCTCTGAAGCCACGCCTGCTTGCGCACCTTAGCCCAGTGATCGGTCAGCTCTCTTTTGGTTGGAGAAATGCACACTAGCTACCTGTCTTAGATTATCTCTGAAGCCACGCCTGCTTGCGCACCTTAGCCCAGTGATCGGTCAGCTCTCTTTTGGTTGGAGAAATGCACACTAGCTACCTGTCTTAGATTATCTCTGAAGCCACGCCTGCTTGCGCACCTTAGCCCATTGATTGGTCAACTCTCTTCTGGTTGGAGGAATGCACAGTAGCCACCTTTCTTAGATAATCTCTGAAGCCACGCCTGCTTGCGCACCTTAGCCCAGTGATTGGTCAGCTATCTTCTGGATTGTGGAAATTGCACAGTAGCCACCTTTCTTAGACTATCTCCGAAATCAGCAGGTTGCCAAAGTTATAATGCACGCATGCAAAACAGTCACGTTTTCCACTTCATATGATTTATAATGAGAAAGGCCAAAATCATTTAGATTTGTTCTGAATAATATTTCCCGGCTTCAGATAAAGTATTATTGCATGCCCCTAGAAGTTTCATCTCCCATACTTTTGCCCTATGGACTATATAAGCTGACTTTATCATATATATAATAATATTCCTCGGCTTCAGATAAAGTATTTTTGCATGCCCCTAGAAGTTTCATCTCCCATACTTTTGCCCTATGGACTATATAAGCTGACTTTATCATATATATATAATATTCCTCGGCTTCAGATAAAGTATTATTGCATGCCCCTAGAAGTTTCATCTCCCATACTTTTGCCCAATGGACTATATAAGCTGACTTTATCATATATATAATAATATTCCTCGGCTTCAGATAAAGTATTATTGCATGCCCCTAGAATTTTCATCTCCCATACATTTGCCCTATGGACTATATAAGCTGACTTTATCATATAAGTAATACTATTCCTCGGCTTCAGATAAAGTATTATTGCATGCCCCTAGATGATTCATCTCCCATACATTTGCCCTATGGACTATATAAGCTGACTTTATCATATATATAATAATATTACCCGGCTTCAGATAAAGTATTATTGCATGCCCCTAGAAGTTTCATCTCCCATACTTTTGCCCTATGGACTATATAAGCTGACTTTATCATATATATAATAATATTCCTCGGCTTCAGATAAAGTATTATTGCATGCCCCTAGATGATTCATCTCCCTTACGTTTGCCCTATGGACTATATAAGCTGACGTTACCATATATGTTACTACTACTTCCATGTTACTACTACTACATTGTCATCTTAATGCCTTAATTACTCGGAACTGAAGGTTCTTCGTTTTCACTTTATACAAAATATCGCTGTCCTTGTGATGTTTTCGTCAGTATGTTTTAAAATGGAATTTACGTGGGTAAGAGAGGCCGCTTGTAATTTGCTTTATATCTCCCAAATGTCCCTCAACGTACGCTTCTCTGCGGATAATTAATTTAATCCTCCCAAAAGAATCAAAATCCCCAAACTGCTATTTGTTACCACCTAATTGCTTATTTGATTATTGAAAAAGAATGGCCCGCTTTATACCATTGGCACAGCAAGATATATAATTCATGCCACTTTTTGCATTTTGCAGCTGTTTTATTCTGAAGGACTTGTGTTGCTAACATAGTGTACCTTCCTCACGTATGCCGTTAACCATTTGTGCACTATGCTATAGTGTTCACTTTGACGTATCTAATTTCATGCTATTTGGCTTCTGTGGAAGTGCGTGAGGCCAAACTTGTGTGAGTAAAATGAAATAATTATCAGTTAAAGTTAAACAATAGAAGACTTTGTGCAAGCCTGATTTTTAAAATCCTAAACATTAATAATGGTCATACAAAAGATGACTATGTGTCCAGCACATGGATTTTTCCTTCCCTTTTACTTCAGAATTTGACCAAAATGGAGGTAATGGGGAAATAAGCATGGTTACCCTGCTTCGATTGAAAAATGGGCAGAGCTGCACATTAGAGGGCTCTGTGTAAAAATATGATATAGCCTAGGACAAATGAAACCAATTGTAATATCACAATCTTTATTCATTATATTTATCTATATTTATAATTGTAAAGAAATAAAATACACAGCACGAGAAATGCGCTCAGGCTTTTATTATGAAAAAGACATTTTATGTATTCCAATTCACTTTTCTTTTAAAAAAGTAAAGATTGCGCTGTGCGTTTTTGCGCCAGTGTGAATGTGCAAGATTTGGCAGTTTGATATCGATCAAGAATACATCTTTATGATATTTTCTATTAAAAACCCCTTACGGTATATACACTCTGAGCATTGCCAGGCAGTCAGCCGCACACACCGGGTACCCAACGTATAAAATAGCCTCTCCAAGTGCAGACCTGCAGCAACCACCAGTTCCGACACGAAAATAAATTGCTAACAGCATTTTCCGCTGTTTGCATATCAAGAATTGATTTGAAACAAGTAGGCTTCGCTTATTTTCTGGTTGTTTAAAGAGGCCAATGGATGTGTGTGTGTGTGTGTCCGTGTGTCTGTGTCCGGCCCTGAAGAAGTAGACTCTTTATCCGCGCAGTCCTCATCAAGGAGGTCAAGGAAACTTATGAGCTTGGAATACCCAAACTAGGGTTAGGGATAGAGTTAGGGTTAGGAATCAGGTCCAGGGTTAGAGTTAGGGTTACCTAACCCTAATACTAGCCCTAACCCTAACCCTGGACCTGATTCCTAACCCTAATCCTAGGATTAGGGTTAGGATTAGGTTTAGGGTTAGGAATCAGGTCCAGGGTTAGGTTTAGGGTTACCATACCCTAACACTAACCCTAACCCTAACCCTGGACCTGATTCCTAACCCTAACTCTAACCCTAATACTAGTTAGGGTATTCCAAGCTCATACGTTTCCTTGACCTCCCTGCTGAGTCTACCCCCTGAAGACCGAGTGGTTCGGAAGCATTATCAACAATCCGTACCATGCGCAGTGCGCATGCTCATATGACGTAGCAGACTCGGTAGCTGCCGTCCAATTTACTAAACTAAAATGGTAGTAGAATTTTACTGGAAACGTATTTCTGAGGATTCGGTTTATAAAAATAGACGATTTCACCTTGATATTGTATCTTTGAATACTTATGAATGTTTTCCAATTAAAAAAAGTTAAATAAAAAACGATTCATTCACTTCCTTTTTCACTTTTAAAAGAACTGTTTTTTGGTAACACTTCCCTTCTTTAAGTCATTTGAAGGATAGGAAAATGCCTTGCAACACGGATTTCAACCCATTTTTTGACGAATTTATAAAGGTGGCACCAAGCGATTTCACCCGGAACGTGAAAGTAGACAACTTTGGCTGTATGATTCAATAGAAATTAAGGTGATTACTGAAAGTCGGCCCGCTTCCATTTTTCACTTGAAAATTTGTTGTTTTAGTGTTTAGCTAGATTACCAAAGACAATTGTTTCATCGTGTTTGTGCGATTGTTAGCTCACATTCCCTACAGTTTGCCAGTTAGTCGGCAACTACTGACATATGGCATTCACAATTGAATTAGCCCGTTCACATGCACTTTGAAAATATACCCAACCATGAATTACATATAATGATAATTACATGTAATTAAGGAATATTACAAAAATGAATCATGATTATTCATTATTCAGCCTTAGGGGAATATTTAGATTCGTTAAGAAATGTTCATCTGTCATGATATATGTCGCGGAGAGGCATATGTTATGCATATAGTATTATGTGTGCCCATCTATGTTCACATAGTCCAGACTTTGAAATATTAATTGGTCTTACACAGATGGATTTCAATCGTAGTAGAGTGTGTCTATCCGCCTGAGTGATTGGTGACGTAATTCCCGCGCGTTTTTAGTTGTCCCGCATTGGCTAGTGAGGTGTTAGCAGGCGTGGCCTCGCTTACTACAGCGCGCCCCTAGCGGTGGGTCCATCATTACTAAAATAATGACCGGGAAAGTCCGTATTGGCGTTGCTACTGATTGCTCGCTGTCTCACCACTGCCCAGGTTCAAATCATATATATGTATATATATATATATATATATATATATATATATATATATATATATATATATATATATATATATATATATATATATATATATATATATATATATATATATATATATATATATATATATATATATATATATATATATATATATGTATATATATATATATATGTATATATATATATTTATATATATATATATATATATATATATATATATATATATATATATATATATATATATATATATATATATATATATGTATATATATATATATATATATAAATATATATATATATATATATGTGTGTGTATGTGTGTGTGTATAAATATATATATATATTTTTTTACTATTATATTATATATATATATATGTATATATGTATGTATGTATGTATGTATGTATGTATGAATGACTGTGTGTGTAGGTATTTTGTATGTATATGGAGTAGAATTTTCTGAAGGAAACACCTTGGTGAAATTTGCTCAGTACTTCACTTGTCCGTAGAGATTAAGCCCTCTGTCTTCCAAACGCAGAGTAATCCAAACTTAGCCCACGTCGCAGTGGTTGGCAGGCAACTTGGGAGATCCTCGATTTAATTATCCGGATTGGTTCTGAAATGAAAAGCAATACAGAAGCAAACACAATCAACATTCTTCTTTGTCTCTGACATAAGAACTGTTTATTATGAGGAACATCACTTACTGCCAGATGGGACCACCAGCTTGGAATGATGTATTTCCCAAATTGCAATATTTTATCACAGAAAGTTTCTGTTTTTTTGCCTTGCTACAGTTGCTATTAGATTTACAATTTTGTTGTAATTAGATTAAAATGAGCATGTTTATCTTCGTAGTGTAACAGAGATGTGTTATAGAGATTAGGCTCTCATAGTTTTATTTGGTTGGGGCCAATCCAGAATTAGCTGATATGCACAAATGCACAAAGAGCTGTAATGTGCATGTGTGTACTATATATCATCTCCTCCAAAATATCTGCAAGACACCAAAATCTAACTTAGTGAATATCATTTATATTTCACATTCTGCTAATCACATTGACATACACTCGAACATTTCCGGAAGGCAGGGAACTTTAACCTAGTGCAATGAAGAAAGTAAGGAGCTACTTAAGAATCAGAACATACGTTTACTTACTTAGTGCTATGCCCTTTTACATGGATGAGAGTGACTGGATCACTGTTGATTATAAAACTCAAATAAATACTTCACCCAGAGACATAATTGCTCATCTATAGTGAAACAATAAGCAAATCCGCACTGAAAACTATAGGCGATGTAGTGATTGTTTTTTTGATGATTCAACATCTCGCTAGCATGGCTTTAGATGCTGAGCCATTTGGTGAGTATAGACTGTGGAGCGTCCTGTTCCCGCATAATCCTCCCATCCCTGGCATATCCCCCAGTGCAGTCTATCAATCCTACAACAATGGCGGTGTCGCACAAGGCTGGCGATTTGTGTGAAGTGTATGCCAACTGGGCTATAAATGTCGGGTATTTGTCATTGGTACATTCGACCCCTTTCACCCTAGGATTAGCTGGGAGGCGACCAATTTCAATTGGGATTTAAGGATTTACCCACACTACTTTTCCCTAGAAAAACAGTAATTCACGTAACTTCTGTATCTGAAGATTACAACCAAGAACTAATTCATCACAAAAAGAATAATTCATTTATACGTCGAAGGCTGTAGTAATAGCCATATGGTTTTGCAATTCCTATGAGAAACCTGTTGAGCACATTCAAAAGGAAGCAGTGACGAGTAAGGCCAAAAGGAGCAAGCATGGGAAGAACTGGGGTGATTTCCCAGAAAGAATTCCCGGTTGTATTGAGGTTCAACGACAGTACGTTTGAATACCCTTATCAATTTAGCAAGTTAATGAGCATGTATGTCAAAAATAACCAAAACTTATAATACCGATAGTTTTGAAAATTGCTTTAGAATTAATCATAGAAAATAGTGTTTGCTTCACGGTTATGAATGAGTTGGGAAAAGATGGACTTGAATATATTTTGTTATGGAAGAGCGGCGTTATAAAAATGCAAAGGTCGCTTTTTGTTTACGCGGGTTTCTTTACATTTGTCTTATACGCTATGATACGCTAAATAGTGATGAATGTGGCCTTTTCTTCACGAATCGACTCAATTAAAGAAGAAAGATGACATGATGGAGAGAAAGTGCCGGTGGGCCCCACCCTAATGCGGTCAGTGACGCAGAGCAGATGATTACGGCCAGGATCGGCGCGGAATGCGGGCCACGCGGAATACTAATGTCCATTTCTACCTGTGCAACTGACAAATGTGCAGCATTCAGCAGAGCTGGAGCGCGAGCTGCAATTTTGATAAGCTTCCTCGAGCCCGATGGAAAAAGATGTGTAATTTGTTGCGGCGAGGAAATAGGAGGAATATATCAAACGCGTTTTAGTCCAGAAAGCCCTGAGACTCCAGTTCTATCGTTGCCTTCACAAATCCTCGAGTTGTCACTCTATATTTCATTCTGCATTTTTAACAATGCATCGTGTCATTTCTAACATCTGGCGTTAGGAATCATGCCAGCGCCGTATTAAGCTCATCAGATGCTGTCTACTTTAAGAAACTATCTGACTCATCCTCGCCGCTCATATGTCTTTATCATCCTCAGCACCGGTCACGAACCGCAGTCAAGCCAACTCCATAAACGTTTATTTCAATCTCAGTGCAACGTTATAATGATAAACATCGCTGCCGAGAGACTGGAAGACATTTACAATATATAAGGTTCGGGAATTAAAATGTTTAGCACTCCCACTCCACACAAGAACATGATAATCTTTATATGAATACTCAAGTTGGAAGAGAAAATACAAAGGAATACCAACGGAAATCAGCGGGAAAGATTTTTCGGATTGCAGAAAGTATGTGACTTAGGACATGTTAGGTTAAGATATTAACAATGAAAATGGTAGTCCGAATAAATCCAACTTCTCCAAATTGAAATGCAAGAGTATATATATATATATATATATATATATATATATATATATATATATATATATATATATATATATATATATATATATATATATATATATAACCCTAGCAGGTTGTTGCTAAGCGGTTGGTTTAAAACAAAAGCTAGGGTTGATTTATCTTTGTGGCTATCTGTAATATATTTTATCAATTCAAACTTTCGTCCTGAGGTAGAGAAATGGGACTGTGAATATCATTTGCTACGCCATCTATCATGAAATATTCCTATGACCCACCTGTCTGTTTCGTACCGTCATCATTCGTAGACCTTTACTAACTTTCATTGTATTTGATTGATATTTGTAGGAGGATATCTTGGCGTTGTGATAATGCTTCCCGGTGTAAATGCCAGTATTAATATAAGACGGAATGTACCATTTAAGGGAAATATGAAGGGCGAGCCCAGACAACTAGATGAATAGTTGGCCTGAAAAGTCAGTTGTACTGACTAAATTAAAGGGAAGTATAGAGTTATGCATAAACAGAGCATATATACATGCATCCTTTTAAAAAGATTTTTCAAAGTCCAAAAATGTCTCAGCCATCCTAAAACCTAGACTTTTGGGCGCCAATTCTTTGTTTATTTTACGAGCTTGCTTGCCATTCATCCCTGCTTACAGTGCTGATAACCTTTCAATTCGTCGGTTTCACACTTAAAGACGTTCCATTATGATCATCTGCCAGTAAAAGCTTGTACCCCTGGCTTCACGAGAGTGAACGCGTGCTTAACGTTAGCTACTAGGTGATCAGCTTTTGTCTCTAGAGTTTAGTGAGATTGACCTATATCTTCTCCATCTGACGTGCGGTCGCGTGTGCCCTGTCTCCGCACAACTTCGCATAACTACCAAAATATTACACCTTCAATCCAAGAGTTTAACTCTTGAATTTAGTCTTTCTGGGTCAGGAAGGGTTACAATTGTATGCAGTACATACACATGCCATTTGCAATGTTTAGAAATACAAATATCATAAATAGCAATCCACTGAACTAACAAAAGATATAAGGATCGAAAGTTCAATAATGTTGACCATTTGTGAATTACACAGTGTAATCTGATTAGCTTTTAGCAGTTATTTCGTTCGATATATGACTATAAAACATAAACAGCTCTGAATCGATGCACTCCACGATCATCTACTGGCTAGTGATGTTCTGGTGTATTATGGCAGGGAATGTGACGATAAACACGCCTCCTGGTTGCAGTGTCTGTCGCGCATGATAAGCAGGCAGAGGCAGCAGCAGCAGCAGCAGCAGCAGGTACTATATGAGCCTCCTGCACATCATTGAGTATGACTTAGAATCCAGACCCGTGCTGTGTACGGGGCCCTGCTAGTCTATATATTAATACTGAATTTCTGGGTTCTTTGGTGAATGATTCCAGAACTCCTGGTACCTGTGGAGTTCTGCTGCTGCCATGGGTTGTTATATAGTGGTCTCTAGATTGCCCTGAAAGGTTTCTGCTTATTCAAATATGTGTATTTACAGTATATCTTTCACCATTGGCAACCGTCTTCAGCCAGGTTATTGGCGCTATCTATTGGCAGAAATATGCAACTTGGCAACTTCAGCACTTATTGAGTGAGTTGAGCATAATATTTCTTAAGAAAGGGTTGAGGGTCTGGGCGAGGTTATGAAAAAACAAAGAATTTCCAACAATGACCTGGAATTATTGAGGTTGTTATGTTTAACTGCGTTTGTTAAAATTTCTTCATTAATAATTTCAGAATACACAATTCAGAAAAATAAAAGTTGAACTATATCATAAATTGAGGACCCTTTTTTACCGCTTATTTCATCATTTTATTGTGCCCTTTTCAATATAAAAGGCGTCTAGGCATTCAAGTGGTCGTTGAATAAAGGACCATTTACTCTTAGGGATAAGATTTCATGGTCGTTGGTCGCGTCAAGCAAGTGGTCGCTTAATCAAGGTAAAATATACAGGGAATAGCCTTGGGGGGATTTGAAACGGTCGTCCAAGGCAAGTGGTCGTTTAAGAGAAGTGGTCGTTGAGGCAAGTTTGACTATATATATATATATATATATATATATATATATATATATATATATATATATATATATATATATATATATATATATATATATATATATATATATATATATATATATATATAAATATATATATATATATATATATATATATATATATATATATATATATATATATATATATATATATATATATATATATATATATATATATATATATATATATGTGTGTGTGTGTATATACATATATATATATATATATATATATATGTATATACACACACACAC
>OZ012685.1:157276-209776 GCA_963942565.1 Maea johnstoni
TATGATATAGAATAGAATAATACACTGGTGTGAAATAATAAAAACAAATACATGTAGTAATATTAACATAACAGCCTTTTATTAACATATCTTCAAATCTTACAGCTGATGATCCTCTGACCTTATACACTCTTCAAATAGTTAAGCCTTCATCAATGGCTTCAGAAATCATAAAACAAAAATGATTATCTTGTCAACATGTAATGGAATAGAACAATAACTTCTCCCTCTATATTAGAGGCATATTAACATGATCATAACTATTTATTCCTATTATATATTATAATAAAGAATTACCGGTTGCTCATAGAAATATATATTATTATATAAAAACTAACAGGGAATAAGTGTTACACTATTTCCGTGTTAAACATCAACTAAGAATAACCAATTAAGTTATTGAATAGTTTCCATAACTAACATGGCAACACCTACTATGTGTTTAACCATTCACCAATGTTACTGCAACTTCTACATTGTGTAGCTAACCAATGCAATTATAAATGTTGTGGACGGCAACAATATTTATATTTTCAACATTTACTCATCATAACATGGATAACGCATTTGTTATCGCATGAACTGTTTGTAAATTGTTACATATGTACCTATTATGAGGTAATGTATTCTATGTTTGCCATCGAAACATATAACGAAACAAAAATATAATGTTTAATTGAAATAGTAACAGTTCCATATGAAATATACATGATATCTATGTACTTGAGCACTTCGTTTGCATTACTGACCTATATGTACCTGAGTGTTCACATGTTTAATTTTAGGTATAAAAATAAGAATGATGACATAACATCTACAAAACGCTGAGATTACTTATACCTCACTTATTATTCCACCTATCCTCGGTGTGTGTAAAATTACCTGTTGTGAGAACACTTATAATACTGTGCATGGTAACTCACATTAGGATGATGTCACATATACATGCATGAAATAATACATTACAATGCCTACAAATTAAAGAAATGACAGAACATAATAAAACAATATTGGAACACCCATGACATGTTTGTTTATTCTAATAGTGTTCAATTAATCTTGTCAGTCTGTGGTGCATGTTGATCAGCCCTCATCATATGCTGGACAGATGGTGATCCCATCAAGGCCATCCTTGGTGATAAGAAGTCTCCATACAGTGGCTGTGGAATGGCCGGAGTGCCAAGAGAAGCAAGATATGATGACAGGTTATGGCTAGTGGATGACGGTATTACATTCATATTAGCCATCGTTGTTACCTGAGGTGGCTGCACCACATCAGCCTTGTCATCAACCACATTGATTGGCGAAGAAGATGCTGTCTGAATTGGATGAGTAGGCTCTTCACCATACACAAACTTTTTCGCCAACATCATGCTCTCCATGGTGAAGTCCATCCATTTGGGGTTGGGAATTTTCTTCATTTGCACCTTCAAGTAGTTGGAGAAGTGGTCAATCTCCAAGTCATGTTCACCTGGAGGTGGTGGTGCAGTAGGTGGGGCAGCTCGCTCCTGTTCGGACTTCTCTACTCGGTCCAGGATCTGTAAAATCAATAAATGCAACATTCTACTTTTGACATGTATTTATAATTTTAATGCATTTAAAAGTTCAATTGACACATATACATAAAGACAACTCAAACAATATATATATATTTTTACATGGTTATGAAGTAAAATGTGAAATCAATTGTTCACTAAATAGGTTTTAGCACATGGAAGTTATTAAAATTATAATTACAAGGCTTAAATATGTATTTGTATAACATTGATTTATTACATACATTCCCAACTTCACTATTACATGGCATGTTAGTTTCATGATAACAAGAACATTACTGCCATATACACAATGTAACTTTCCTATAATTCAATGTATGGACTCATAATTTATAGCAGTAGTAAATATATAAATCTATATATAAATATCTGTTTATATACATCTCTCTCTCTCTCTCTATCTCTGTCTCTCTCTCTCTATCTCTCTCTCTCTCTCTCTTTGTCTCTCTCTCTCTCTATATATATATATATATGTATATATATATATATATATATATATATATATATGTAAATTTTATTATATTTTAATAGAGGTATTATATTATCCATGTAGTTTTAGTCTTAAATGTTTTATAGCATATATCACATAATTTTGTGTTACAATTAAAATACTTCATGAAATAATTTGTTAGCCATGTTCATACCATTTAGCTTACACATATACATATACCTACAACATCCAATACACTGTTATAACTGTCTTACCTTCTGAGCAATCTCCAGATGTTTTTCCCCTTTCAGTGTAGCTTTGGTCGAGGATTTCCCTTCACCTTTTCCCTTCCCCTTAAACAGTGTTTTACGTGAGGTGACAGTGGGATCCTCAGCTTGGCTGGACTCATCCGACATCCCTTCATCCGGTTGTATGTCACTGTCGCTCTCTGATGATAGTACACTGGGTCTGGTGAACTGTGAACAAAAAATTGTTGAGAAGTTGTTGTTAAATGTATAAATAAGGTTGATAAGTATAATCGTATATAAACATGCACATGCATTATTCACATACATTGATATTAATTGCTAACAAATTACCCAAATACACAGTGTGGAAAAAGTAAGGAAGGGATGACTATGTATTTATAAACTGCATATGAGTAATTCAAGTAGTGTTAAAATGGTATGTTGTAACACATAGGGGAATTTACATTATAACAAGGGTAAACTGATATTGTTGAAACTAAATAATCAAGGCATAAATACATAACCACCTTATAGTAGCAACCTGTTTTTATTTAGTTAATTCTATGCTATATGTAAGGAGTCATTGTAGGGAATTATGTTTTAATATAACATATGACTGTACTCACATCAATAACATATACTACACTAAAATTCAATTCCAATAGGGGTATGTATTAATGCATTATTGTTAAATTATTTTTATATAACAATATCAAACAGGACATTTATAAACATACATTTGTTTGTATAAACATAACAATTTAAGTTGTCATGTACTTACCGTGTCAGACTGTCTGCTGGCAGTTCGCCTTATGTGGCCCCATAGGAATCTGAAGTTTGAATATATGAACTGTTCCCTATGCGAGAGCTTCTTCAAACCCTGACCCGACTTTTTTGCGCTTATTTTGCCGAAGCGAGTTCGCATCGTCTCAAAGAACGTTTTGATTTGCATATCTGAAATTTTAATACAAATAATATAAGGAATGACATGAGTATGAATGGAACATGATATATTACACTTACATGATATCATCAAAACACAGATTAAAACACACATAGTTAAATCATAACCATATAGGTACCAGTACATAGGAAACATTATTGTAGGTACATCATTTGTATATGATGTTAGTGATATATGATTTAATCAAGTAATACATGTAGTGGAAGCTAAATTTAAGGAAATATGAAAAAAACTCACCATATTTATGAAAGAGTTAAAGTAAGGGATGTATGGAAAGATTACTTACATGTGCACTTAGGATGCATGGTCATCCCCTTTTCCTCGAGCAGGCATTTCTTTTTTTCACCATTTTTGTAGTCTTTGTCCCCTTTTTCATAAAACATGGGGTGGTGTTGATACCATTCGGACAAGTCTGCTTCCTGCTCGTCTGTGAATAGATATGTCTCGCATCTCTTTCTCCTCTTCGCCAATGACTGATCAACTGATCCCACGGATCCAGAGTTGGGTGGCATCGACTTTCTGCTGCTCTTGGGGGTTGCTAACATGGCAGATTCCTCACTCTCACTTCCGCGCTCATTGACAGGTGTGTGGCATGATGAAGTGGCACTGAGCTTGGGTGTAGATTTTCGGCTGCTGATGTCTTCTAATGTCACTGTTGGAGTGGTCAGGCACTGTATGGCGATCCGATCGGCATCTGCCGAGTCTATGTCACTTCCCCATTCCGGGGCATCATGAACCTCAACTTCTATCCGCTTCTTTTCGGCAGGGGTCGCAACTTTCTTGAGAGGATGTTCAGATTTGCGTGTTGTTTTCGTTCGCGCCATGATGGATGTAGCCTCGCTTTCGTTTGGGGATTCCCCCCTGTCACGTGATTAGGCCACGGCAAAAATCGTGTCCTAACACTGTCCTACCACTGTCCCGGGACCATTTCCCTTCACGACACCTAATTTTGACCCGCAGACACAGTTAGGACAATGCCGACTGTCCTAGGACAGGTCCCCGACATTGTTAGGACACGTATGGGACAAAAATTTTGTCTTGCGTTTTCTGAAAGTCCTAACTCGGAATTGAGACATGTCTCAATTCCGAGCTAGGACACGCAAGACAGCCAATTTGTCGTGAATGGCATGCCCTCTGTCGGCGACGCACTTAGGACACCCAGGACAGTGTTAGGACATGACCTAGGACGGTGTTACGATCAGGAATTGAACGAATTATTTGAACGAAATTCCTGATCGTGGCATGTCCTAACACTGTCCTTACAGTGTCCTTGCCTGTGTGACACGGGCTTTACCTTTATATGGTTAAATCCGACTTTTTCAATCCCAATAAATAGAGACTGGCTCAATAAAGACATTTCAACTATAGCTATACTATATTCTAGTAACCATGAATGTCATAATGCCCATGAAGGAATTCATGACAACTCATAACGTTAAAACAAACTTTCTAAATCAACACTTTATTACTATTAAAATCCAAAAATATAGAGTGGAAAGATATGACGTTATATGAGGAGTCAGAAACAGTTTTCTCAATGTAATACTTAATCTGAACGTTAAAGGAGTATTTAAACTCTATAGTAGAATGAAAGACTCTTTCAGCCATATATTAGACAATGCAGTTGACAAATGGAGGGAAAGAACTGGAATTGAGATTGAGAGTTTTAGTTTCAGGTCTTTTCAGAAACACAGTTTAAAATATAAAGACACATATTTGAAATATATCCAGTTCTGCGCGCTGCATCACAGGAATCAAGAATTCTAATCTATGCAGCTGTTGTCTTGAGGAGACTGATTCAGTTGAACGCATGCTACTAAAGTGTGAAATAACTAGAGAACAGTGGGGCAGGGCGGAGAACTGGATAATAGAACTTGGAATGGAGAACTACCACTTATCAAATGCTAGACTTGTCCTTGGAGATCTGGAAAACGCAATACAATTATTTTAATAACGAAAAAGATCATATATAATGCCATGAAAAAGGAACAAATACCAAAAATCATTAATGTGAAAAATGACACTAAGAATTTTAATTTCTAAGAAAAATACAGACATTACATCAGAGGTAAAGGGAAAATATTTGATAAACGATACATGTTACTGTCTAATATATATGAAAACATAGTATGTATACTCTTATAGTCCGCACTATATACATAGACCAATATTGATTATTGGTATATATAGTTTTGTACGGGTCCTGTGTTGACATGTTGGAGGAAGAAAATTAAAATGATTTGCGACAGGCAGGGGTTCAGATTCTATTCCAGGCACTTGACGCGATGTTCAACCGTATGCGCGTAAGCGGCTGGAAAAGTGAAACGTTCACAAATGTAACAATCTCAACACACCCAGAGATGTTTTTACTAGAAAGGAAAATTTGCCGGAGAAATCGGAGAGGCTGTAAAATTAACGACAACTAAACGCATGTATATATATTTACTAGTGTCTTCTTATTTGCAAAGGCATAAAGTCGGGAGATAGAAGAAGTTTTTTCAGTTGTTTTGGCGCTCGTAATCTCTTAATTGGATTCTAACGACATTCGAGTGATCTGTATACCGTACGAGTGGGGCCATCTTAGTTAGCATATACTGGACGATTATGGATCCACGTGTTGACACGATAAGGTAGGGGGGTCGAATTCATTTTGGGGACGTATCTTAATTTGGGGGGTTATTAATAAAAATGGCCAAATAGTAAATAACAAGATTTTTTTCGGTATGTTAGGCACGATCCCAAATTATGAATATGAACATATATTTGTTTTTATTTTATTGAATACTATGAGTCGATGGGCGCATTGATAGCTTACCGGCTTAGAGTGTCAGAGGTCGTAGGATCGCATCTGGCTAATAATACTTTTATTTTTGTTTTTGCAAGATAGTTTATTTCTAGCTTCCAAATGCTTTGGATGGCTCTTTAATCCGTAGGTGCAGTCGGCAAGTTGAGAATTTCTTCAAAAAAAGAATAGTTTAATGGGTGCAGTAATGCCTAGCCATCACATAGAATATGAGAACTGTTAAGTGGTCAGCTTGTTGCTTTCAACAGAAAAAATATCTTAAGTGATAAAGTTAAGAAATTTCTTCAAGAAAATATATAGTTTAATGGATGTAAATATTAATTTGAATATGTAAATAAAGGATAAGTTCCTGATGATGTTGGTATTGTCACACTTGCTGCACATGCCTATTACTCAATGCAACTTCCACCCATTCACCTTCTATTTGCCCTTCCATACGTGCCCACCTGTTGATACCTCTTTCAACGGGGCCCTATCTGGATACGGAGAAGGACACTGCGGATCGACGCCGCACATCGCTAAATATCCACTAACCATAGACAAGTCCTTCCGTCTATCGTCAGAGACAATAACTAAATCAAGATACCTGGGGATGTGTCGCCATCTATCGGGTGGTCGGATATCTAAATTGAGCTATACTCTTTGTGAAAGATAGATCCCAAGTAAGCTGTGGTGTACGTGATATACCCGAGGTGTTACGAGGCGAAGACGATTAACCACAAGGGCGTCTCACATGTTAAAGCTTCCTAAGAATTTATGTAGTTTGTACCACAGTTGACCCCCTTCCACCAATCACAGACATGGTTATTTGCATATCCCCAGATTTATTCGCTTTTAGTCATGTTTACAGGTTTTTAGCCAGCGTGCTCTGAACTAAGGTACAATATAGAAATATATGATGTTGACAGCCTTTTTCTCGTTAACCCTGCTATTGCTAACACCGGATATATCTGGTGCTACATAGCTTGCCTGTGTGACCAAAACCAGATATATCCGGTCTTTTGGCACCCTTGCACTTAGCAAAATAAAAACTACATAGGTCCATTTAGGGGTGTTGAATTATACTAGATGTCAAGGTTTTGCCTTTTACTATGTTTCTATTTCAGTTTGTGAAGCACATTATTGAAACACTAATAGAAATCTATGAAATCTTTCTGATTTGGTGGGCCGGTAGACACACAATATCCCTGGTCCCAGGGTATAGGTTCTCCCATATGGGGGTCTAGCATGACAAGGGTTAAGCACGTGCAAAGGCAATTTTCTTTAAAAAAGTTTAAGATGCCCATGGTTCTTTATGACAATACCGGGGGTATGTATTATTTGCAGAAGAGAAAACTGTATTACCTCCTATGTTGATAGAAACATCTTAAGCCCACATGCTCGTTGCACCCGACGACTTGGACACTTTTGTCTGAGCGGTGTTCTACGCATTTAGACATTTGGTTATACTCCTCATGTTTATGCATCAAAAGATAACTAAAAGCAGTAGGTAAAGCAGTTTAGTTACTTTTAAGACTATAATACCGTTCCCTCAACTAGAACAACCAGACAACATTGCCTATGATATGTAAATACTGCTTAAATCTATTTTCTTACTTATGCGTATCTCACTTCTTTACAAGACCGGGCATGCTCTGAAACTTGGACAGCGGGATTTATACAAAGTTTGATGAGGTGTAAAATTTGCCCATTGCCAACAGTACAATTATGACTGATCTCGCGTGTTTGTATTCCTGGCAATGGGAACATTTTACAATGGCACCTAATGAGCAAATTCAACACACTGCGGAGTTGAGACAAAAAGTATGTTTATACATACACGACTCAGTGCCCCTAAGATGTCTGCCAAGTCTGGATGTCAAACACGAACCTTTTGTAACAAAAAGAGGAAAAAACAGTCAGTCCCCGGGGGGTTTGGGGCATTCAGGTACAGAGGGGGGGGGGGGCTTTTTTGTACCCAGGTAAGAAGTATGGAAGTGAAAATGCCTTTACAATCCACGAAATATACGCGGCTCTGACGCAGAGTGACTCCCGAAGTGACGTGGGCTCCCGGGCGTGGGCTTCCGAGTCTGCTGCCGCTAAACAGGTTGAGGATTATAAAATCTTAAGTTAAAATACGTGTTCCCGTTCATCCAATGCCAGTGTTGTGATAATGAACGGGTGTTTTTTTTTACTGCGGAAAAAGTCAGCGTTTTTTTAAAATAAGTGTGCTTTTTTGACCAGAAATTAGTGCTTAAGTGGTATTTTTAAATTTTGATAACGATCGTATGTACCCCCCTAAATACCAAAGTGCCCCCCCCCCCCCCCCCCCCGGGAGTCAGTCAAGCTTGGGTCACACAGATCATAGGCCCAGTAACTTGGGTCATCTAAGCCAGTAAGAAGTAAATTTCATATTCATTGCTGCAAACGGAAAACTTGCTGTGCTCCCAGAACCAATTCTCTGTGACCAACACCTATATACTTTCGACAACAATTTTAGTGTAGCAGCAGAGACCGAAAAAGTGGCTTATTTTAGGAGTGACCCCAGCCGGCGGTAGAACAAGCAGCATCATATATCAAATGAAAGCATAGAATCTCAGGATTCTGAAACTGCGTGATGCCGGAACCGAAAAGTTGTACGATTGGAGATATCGCACCGTTTCCATGGCAACCTTTTTGAAGTAGTGAAAACACTGAAAAAATACTCTTCAATCAAATTATTGTTTGGTGGCCTTCCTACCAATATTTCTCATTCAAATTGTTCTTGATATTTAATAAGGTCCTTGTCTAGTGCAAAAACGTAAAATAAAATCTTGAAGTTGTGTCTGCACTGACTGACCTAACATTTAGGGTACATAGGTAGAAACGGGTAAAAATTGACTATTTTTGGACTTTAAAGTTTAAATAAAAGTCATATATGAAGTAGTTCAGGCAAACTATAGATATATTTGAGAAGTAGACATTATAAGCTTTCATTTGATGCATTATCAGACCCCCTTGCACATTTTTATATTAATCAATTGGCTTCATACATTGTAGCTGTAGTGATGGCCATATACAGCACATGGTGAAAACTCACCCAATACCCATCCCATTCTAGTTTTGTGGCTTCTTAGTATTATTCTTCATTCAAATTACTCTTTAACAGTTAGTAAGGTCCTTGCCTAGTGAAATCATTGAAGACAAATGATTTAGATGTGTGTTGTACTGAGTGACCCCACGTTTAGGGTAAATATGTAAAAACGGGGAAAACATTGTATTTTTGGATGTTATTGTTTGAATAAAAGTAATATATGAGATTGTGCAGGCATGTAATATATATATCCATAAAGTAGATACTGTGAGCAATCATATTACTACATTTTTTATTGAAAATGTGGCGCCATATATAGTAGTAGTAGTAGTAGTAGTAGTAGTAAATGCTATATACAGCAGCTTGGTGAAAACTCACCTAATGACCAACGCACTCTACTTTTGTGGCTTCTTAGCATTAATTATCATTCAACTTACTCTTGCCAGTTAATTAGATCCTTCTATAGTAAAAACAAACTTTAAATTTGTGTTTGCACTGAATGACCTCATGTTTAGAATATGTATGATGCAAAAAGGGTGTACATTTGATATTTTTGGCCTTTTAGTTATAATTAAAGATTAATTAGTTTTAAGATGGCAACTAATGGATACAATCTTAAAAGAATACCCTCTGAGCTTCCTTTCTATATATCATTCACCATTTTATATTACCCAGTTTAAATACACTTTTCACAAAAATAACCGTTGTTGCTTTATTCAATTTTTGTGTTAGTGCTATCTTATCCTGTGATAGTCCTAAATGACTAGTGCCTTTGTTGGATAAAAAAACTACCGAAAGCAGGCCAGTGTGCTTACCCTCATTGACCCATAGATTCAAGGTAAGTGTAAATAATGCTGGTAAAAACCTCATCTTCCTCAGTGTTTGTCAGTTACGAAAGGTTAGATCATACTGCCAGAGATGTCTATCCTGTGGTTGCTGTTAATTGAATAAATAATACAGAGAACTTAAACTGTGACTAGTTTAATGATATATAAATGGTGTCATTTTATGTGTATTCGATTGCATTTCAGAGATATCTATTTATTGCCATTGGACATTTAGTCTGGCGGCCAAATCCAAAAATGTGACTTTTGATGGCAAAATTTGTTACAAGCTGCCATCCATGCTAAATCATATCTTCATGAGGTGGGCAATATGGTATGGGTGGATGGCGGGATTTCTTTTGTCGTTTAAGGTGTATTTGGGGCAAAAAATGCAAAAAATGAACTAAAATGAGTGATTTTTGTAATTTACGCCAAAAAAATATTTATTGTCGACCTTAGCTCATGAAAGTTTGTACATATATGCTTGAGGACATACTCTTTGAGATGGTTGAATTAGATTTAACAAAATATCAAGCGTTAACCTAAAAACTGATTTAATCTGGCAAAAAAATGGCTGAAAACAGTATTTTTTCAAGATTTACGTTAAAGAAAAACGTCCATAAAACTCCCTTGGAAAGAGCTAGGATTATGAAACTTGGCCAATAATATCCCTGATGTGTCCCAATAAGAATATGATATTGGTATACTGTGTATGTGACCTAATGATCCTGAACTGGGGTTGTTGAATTTGAGATATACACAATTAATGAACATTGGCGCCATACCGTATATTACACTTATTACAATAGTATGTCATAATACATGACCCTCATTGATAGAGAGATTGTGATATAAGGTTAGCAGCAATGTTTCATATATTGTATGGGTGGATGGCAGGATTTATTTTGTCGTTTAAGGTGTTTTTGGGGCAAAAATTAGATAAATTGAGTGAAAAAAGTAATTTATATCAAATAAATATTTGTTGTCCACCTAGGCTCATGATAAATTGTACATATATACTAGAGAACATGTTATTAAAGATACCTGGGTTAGGTTCAACAAAAACTAATGTTTTATCCTAAAAATGGCTAAAATCTGGCCGAAAAATGGATAAAAACGGTCACTTTTCAAGATTTTTGTCTACAGAAAAATGTTAATTTAATCATCATGCAAAGAGCTAGGAACATGAAACTAGGTCTAAAATATTCCTGAAGGGTTCCAAATAAGATGCTTTATAGCGTGTGTGCTTATTTCACCAAATAATTATGCAGAAGTTTGTTCAATTCGGAAGATGCAAAAATAAGCATGTGTAGCATATGTTAAACATACTGGTTGCTATTGATACTGAATGATAATTTTATTGATTGGACATTGTTCTAATGGAATATCAAGACTAGTCTGATAAATTTGGTGATGGCAGGAGTAGTGTCTAAGTATAGGTGGCAGCACCAAGATTTTTGATTTTGTTAGCTTCAAGACAGAGGTCCTGAGACTGAGAGGGAGCTACTGCAGATGTTGTGGGAGTTCATAATATCTAGGGCTTGCTCTTGAACCCAAAGGGGAGGCTCTGTTTTAAATTACCTTAGAGATCTGATGGACTTTCACTCTCAAGGGTTTAGCTAACTCCAAGTACCACCTCAGTGACAGGGCAATGAACTTGGTTGTATGGTGAGAATTCTTTAAAGGGCAAATGCACCATCATAATGATTTAGGTTCAAAATGTGCCTATACGTGTCACCTTTCAAATAAGACCACCCGCAAGTTTGTCCTCCTCAGCACTCCTCAGATATGGCTTATGAAAGTGAGCAAAAAACAGGCCTGAGTATAGGCATGGAGGCTGACATTATCAGGGCAGGGCACATTTTAAGCACCCCTTCTGATTGGTCGAGAGATATCAGTGGCAGGAAGTGACTGCAGGGGTTCCTTATCTTCCTTGACTACACAGATTTGACAAGGCAAATTCATGCTTGGATTATCAGCTGACAAAGAAAAAGTCATATTCAGGGCCTTTTCCTTATCAGCTGATGATCAGCCTCCATGCCTATACTCAGGCCTGTTTTTTACTCACTTTCATAAGCCATATATGTCTATAAGGTGAATGAAGAATCCCTGGAAATTTAGTTTCTGAAATCATTTTACCTGTAATATATCATTTAGATGACTGGCTTTGTATAGAACAGTCTCATAAGAGTCTTCCATATGACTATATTCAATCTTTGAGTGATGTAACAAAATTTTGTTCTCTGAGAAATGTTTTACGTATTGAATCCTTCCCCTTCTCCACTTAAGACAAAAGTTTCCTGTCTGCAACAGTGTATAAGTTCCATCTGAAACACTGAATAAATTCCTCCAAAAATTTATGAAGGTGATCAAATTTTGAAATATATGCATGAATAGAGACTTCGGGACCTGGGCTACATTGACCATATGCTATACTTCAAAATTACTCTTTACTTGAAGAAGGATTTGTTTCTGTGAAGGTATCTAAAATCTCTGTTGAAGAGCTTTCCTGTCCACCACAGATATAAATTCTTTAATCCAACTATTTTATTAAAGTATGGAACAAATAGGGTTCAGATGTGATATTTCTATAAGATATAACAGCCAAATGAGGCAGCAAGTTTTCCTGAATTTGAAAAAAGAAATTGAATTCAATATTCTAAATTTCTGTCCCCAACAATTTGAATAGTGAGATGCACTGCAGGCCAGCTTAATTAAACTCTACTTTAAAACTGTGTGAATGTTTTAAAAAGGTAGTTTGGTGCTATGACACATTTGAATAATTGTACCTTACTCGAAATCACCTATGAGTTAGAACTTCAGATACTCTTTTTTCAAACTATTGTGCACAGTGTCTAATTCTAAATATGGAAACTATGTTTACTACTTAAAGATAAGATAAGAAACTAGTCCATTTAAAGAATATTCAAGACATCTATAGGCTTGAACCAGTCAATTAAGCAAATATGTGATTCCGTAACTGTTATGGAATCACCAACTTTAACCCCCACAAAACACTGTTTGAAAATTTATTTTTCAAAAGTGTGGCCCTCATAGTTAAATTAGTGTTAAAATGCTTTTCTCTATGAAGTTTCATGGTAATGACCCAATCTGAACATTTTCAAAAGAAAAAAAATGATATTTTATATTGTTACATACTCACATGTTACGGAATCACAGATCACCATATTTTAAAATTCATGAAAAACACCCCAAAACATATAATATTCAATCCTATATATATTGGCAAAGACTTCACAGGTCTAATTGTATCATCTAAAACAATATTGAAGTTCAAAATACGGTTTTACAAGAAAATATGGTGGTTTTAACATTTAGTGAAATGTTACTGTCAGAAAGGCGTTGAACAAACAAAAAAAACACCCTGCAGTAAAATGTCTATAACTTTTTCATAAATGGGGGTACAGTAAATCTGACCAAAGATTAAAAATTTTCAGACTTCTAGCTTTCAAAATATGTAAGATACATATTGCTACTATAAAGTATATGTTTTGTCTTAGATGCTAACTTCAACTTGACCTAGCCCATATGCTATACATCCTGACTTTTGCAACTTCCAAGTTGAACAAACTTCTGCATAACTATTTGGTGAAATATAGACACATCCTATAAAGTACCTTTTTTGAAACCCTTCAGGAATATTTTGGACTTAGTTTCATGTTCCTAGCTCTTTGCATGATGATTAAATTAACGTTTTTTCTGTATACAAGAAAAAATGAAAAATGACCGTTTTTAGCTATTTTTTGGCCAGATTCCATCCATTTTAGGATAACGCTTCAGTTTTTGTTAAAGCTAAGGCAGGTTTATTAAAGAACATTTTCCCTAACATATATGTTCAAAATTGGCATGAGCCTAGGTGGACAACAAGTATTTTTTGACACAAATTACTTTTTTCACTCAATTTATCTAATTTTTGCCCCAAAAACACCTTAAACGACAAAATAAATCCTTCCATCCACCCATACAATATATGAAACATTGCTGCTGACCTTATATTACAAGTTCTCTATCAATGAGGGTCATGTATTATGACATACTATTGTAATAAGTGTAATATACGGTATGGCGCCAATGTTCATTAATTGTGTATATCTCAAATTCAACAACCCCACTTCAGGATCATTAGGTCACATACACAGTAAACCAATATCATATTCTTATTGGGACACATCAGGGATATTTTTGGCTAAGTTTCATAATCCTAGCTCTTTCCAAGGGAATTTTATGGACGTTTTTCTTTAACGTAAATCTTGAAAAAATAATGTTTTCAGCCATATTTTGCCATATTATATCAGTTTTTAGGTTAACGCTTAATATTTTGATAAATCTAATTCAACCATCTCAAAGAGTATGTCCTCAAGCATATATGTGCAAACTTTCATGAGCTTAGGTCGACAATAAATATTTTTTTGACGTAAATTACAAAAATCACTCATTTTAGTTCATTTTTTGCATTTTTTGCCCCAAAAACACCTTAAACGACAAAAGAAATCCCACCATCCACCCATACCATATGGCCCATCCTCTGAAGATATGATTTAGCATGGATGGCAGCTTGTAACAAATTTTGCCATCAAAACCATTTTCTAGAGGCTTTTTTGGATTTGGCCGCCAGACTAATTTGTTTTGAGGTCTAAAGAGTTCAATTTGAAATGATTGAAAAAAACTGGCACTATATATAGTACGATGCAGCTCTGTCAGAAGTTTCCAAGTCATTTCTGGTGAGGTATTTCACTTATCAAGGCCTGCAGCACCTCAAAATGGCTATTTTGAGTTTATTTTCCAACTAAAAGGCATATTTTAAAGGAACTGCAGTATACTCCACAAAGTAATAAGTTGTTTGTGCTTTGCTTTATTCCTTAAGTATTTTCATCGTAAATGCAGGCGTTTCTCTCTGATTAGAAATTGAAACATAAGTAAGTTAAGGTAGCTTGTGAGATTAATTTTTTAGATTCGGTTCCTCTACCCTGCTTTTATTTCTTTAGCTTATCCTTAGTACATATTGCCTGAAAGGTATTCTATAGAGGAATACATTTAAGCATCACAATTATACCCTCAAAATATGGTGTAAAATGTTCAAGAAGGTGGAGGAAAATGGTGTATCCAGCGAAAACCACTGTCTTATTGGAAGTCACTGACAACTTTCACACATGCCCTGGACAGGAATACGAACCCTGGCAGTGATGAGAGACAGCTAACAGCTGCTGGCAATGCCTTAGACCACAAGGCCATCAGGGCAGGCCCTCTGACAAATGAATCATGGAGAGATCTCAGCACAGGTCATCCCCAACCATAGCTATTCCCTCTAACCATATATACCCTACCCAACCCCTATTCTAAGCTGACTAATGAAGCCAAGGTCAACCGAACCAATAATGCAAGCCGATATATGAACCATTGACTGATCACAATATATCTCACCCATGACCATACTACCTCCCCTCAACCCCTCCACCCGCAATCCACAAACAATTAGGCAAGTGAAGGTTGTAACACATGACAACTGCAACCATATCTTCCCCCCACCCCCAGCGCAAGTTGACAAACAGACAACAACATGAGCCACACTCAACCATACTTGCCCATCGCAGGTTCGAGTCTCCACTGGATCCCCAAGCAGGTGGCCCTGCTCGTTATGAAAATGTACAGCATTGTATAGGGTTGTCTATGGTTCTTCTGCAATTGAAAGACTCCTTGGAACTATTTGTGATGAGAAGGGATTTACTTCCCGGATACGGATTTCTATCTCGTCGTGATATGACCTAAGCTGTTAAAAGCGTTGTAAAACCCCATTCCTTTCCTCCTCTCACTCCTCAGTACAAGCTGATCAATGAATCATTGGGAAATTGCTACCTGAGTCAACCAAACGCCCCCACCACAGCCTGCCTCATAATCCAACCTCCCCCACTCAGTAAAAGTTTGATAGTGAAATATTGACAAAATGTTATTGAGAAATATTCAAAGCCTACAGTGCCAACATTTAATTCCTGCACTAAATGCATTGGCATCCCGGGCATGATACACAACCACACACCTGATTGCCACATGGTTTACTGGGCTTGGATGCATGGATGACCTCAAAACTGAGTGTAGCTTTGATTCGCAAACTATGTGGGTCATTAATGTGCTTGGTGTTATCCATTGGTGTTTGTACAACAAGGCACTGGAAGACGTCTGGTCAACTGGTGTAGGAATTAAAATTCTGTACTGTAAAATTGTATTCTCATTATCAGACCAACGGTGACTGTATAGGCTACCACTGAGCAGAGTAAGAGACGAAATACATAAGAACCTGACATAGGTCTGCACACAGAAAGGAAACACTATTCTCTTTTCTCCTTATTAAATTGCCCCAAAAGATGAGTACTTTAAACAAGCATTTTGGGTATCAATTGTTATTGGTTTGAAACTGTTTCATCAATTTTTGACTATGTTCTAAAGTTAAGCAATCTAGAAGTGTGAAATCCTTTTCCTGTTAAATATTTTCTCCAGATTAATGATGTGCGATGGTCCATGGTCCATTATTATGAATAGCTCTGTTTGATAACATGCACAATGTGGATGTTTCTTCAACTTTTCACCCTGAAAATTCAACACCCTATTTAGAGGGTCTATTTGTGATGCTTGAATGTGTTCCTCGTCAGAAGACCTTTTAGGCAATATATAATTTGCATAAGGTAACTAGGCAAATAAAAGTAGGGTAGAGGAAGAAGCGGATTGGTAAAATTAATCTCACAAACTACCTTAACCTAACCTATTCATGTTTAGATTTTCAAATTAAGAGAACCGCCTGGATCTAAGATACTCTTGAAAATAATTTGATAATTTAGGAATAAAGCAAAGAATCAACAACTATATTAATGAGTTGTGGATTATGCTGCAATCAATATCTTTCCTTCAAATATGCTTTTAGTTGGAAAATGAACTCGAAATGGCAATGTTGAGGTGCTGCAGGCCTAGATATGTGAGACACCTCACCTTTAATGGGTTGAAAACTACTAACAGAGCTGTATCGTTTTAGCGCCAGTTCTTTCAATCAATTTAGATTAACTTCTTTCGACCTCAAAACAAATTTCCAATGACAATTAATATTGCTCCTTTTAGATATTCCTGGAACACAATCAAATAAACATAAAATAACACAATTTATATATCATTAAACTAGTAACATTTAAAGTTCTCTGTGTTATTCATTCAATTAACAGCATATCACAGGATAGACACCTCTGGCATTATGATCCTACTTTTCATAACAGAACAAACACTGAGCTTTTTATCAGCATCATTCACACATACCCTGAACTAGGGGCCAATGAGGGCAAACACACTGGCCAACTTTAGGTATTTCTTTTTATCCAACAAAGGCACTAGTCATTTAGGACTATCACAGCAGTAGATAGCACTAAGTGAATGAAGCAATAACGGTTATTTTGTGAAAAAGCCTATTATGACAAGTTCTGAAACTATTATGTGGAGCCATCTTTACACTAAGTAATATAACATGGTGAATGATACATGAAATGGAAGCTCAGAGGGTATAGTTTCAAGATTGCGTTCATAAGTGGCCTTATTAAAACAGATATGTCTTTTAACATAACTGAAAGGTTAAAGATATCTGATTTCTACCCTTTTTAAATATATAATCTAAACATGAGGTCACTCAGTGCAAACACAAATTTAACATTTGTTTTCACAAAAGGAAGATCTAATTAACTGGCAAGAGTAAGTTGAATGCGAATTAATGCTAAGAAGCCACACAAGTAGAGTGAGTTGGTCATTAGGTGAGTTTTACCAAGTTTCTGTATATAGCCCTTAATTACTACTGCAACCATCTATTTCGCCATATTTTCAATGAAAGATGTGCAAGTGGTCTAATGATAATTAGATGATTGCTCAGAGTGTCTACTTTATAAAAAAATACATATTGCACGTCTGCACAATCTCATGTATAACCTTTATTTTAACAAAAAGTTCCAAAAATACAATGTTTTTCCCGTTTCTGCATATTTACCCTAAACATGGGGTCACTCAGTCTTCAAGGATTTCACTAGGCAAGGACCTTATTAACTGCCAAGCGTAATTTTAATGACAATTACTACTAAGAATGTACAAAACTAGAGTGAGATGGTCATTAGGTGAGTTTTCACCATGTTGCTGTATATAGCCATCACTACAGCTACTATGTAGGAAGCCAATTGTGTAATACAAAAATGTGCAAGGGGGTCTTATAATGCACCAAATGAAAGCTTATAATGTCTACTTCTCAAATATATATATTGCCTGCCTGAACAACTTCCTATATGACTTTTATTTAAACTTTAAAGTCCAAAAATAGTAATTTTTTACCCGTGTCTACCTATGTACCCTAAACATGGGGTCAATCAGTGCAGACGCAACTTCAGCATTTCGTTTTACGTTTTTTCACTAGACAAGGACCTTAATAATTAGCAAGAGTAATTTGAATGAGAAATATTGGTAGGAAGGCCACCAAACAATGATTTGATTGAAGAGTATTTTTTCAGTGTTTTCACTACTTCAAAAAGGTTGCCATGGAAACGGTGCGATATTTCCAATCGTACAACGTTTTGGTTCCGGCATCATGCAGTTTCTGAATCCTGAGATTCTTAGCTTTCATTGCTGGGTCGCTCACGACCCAGTTCCCCTTAGAAGCCCAACCGGAAGTCTTCAAGGAGACAGCGCAATTGAGTAGCCATCTTGAGTGAGGAATTATGGTCTTGCCACAGTTTTAATTGCAAGAAAGCTTTAATATCATCAAATTTAAGTTGACACTCTAACAGGCGAGTGTTAGGAATGGATTAGTTTCAATACTTTCGTTCTCAATTCTTTGGCGGCATGGCTTCCGAATATTCGGTCGGGACTTCGGGCATGTTCATGAGCAGCTATACATTAAGGTAGGAAGACACATACGGATGTGTAAAGAGTACGGAATTTCAAAAAAGTGACAAAATAAAGAAGCTTTCTTTCTATAGAAATATTTTTAATTGTTTACGATTTCCATAGAGTTATAGTTGAACACTTTTAACTGATCAATTAACTTGCAAAAGTGAAAAGTTGGTAAACGTTACGCATATTATTGTGTTGCAATGATGATTACAAATAGCATCAGTGCCGCACACCTATTTAAATTGATCAGCGGTCGAGCGCGTTCGTGCGCTGCACCCTAGCCTAGATTTCAGGCTGATATAAATCCAATTATATGTTACCACCACTCCTGTGAAGAAGTGATGTTTCTCTTAACCAACAAATGGCAATACATATGTCACTAAAGCAAGTCTAGCTACACCCACGAGACCCCTACTCAGGTCGGGGTGCATGGTGAGGAGAATGCGAATGAGAGCAGTGGGCAGGTGGATAAATTACTCCCGCATCCGTGACTAAGTATCGCTGATCGGCAGAGCAAGCAAAAGCAACGAATTGCTGAATTACAATTTGTATGGTATAATGCTTCAGAGACTACTATAGTCATGAACCAGTATGCGCGTATATCTGGGTTTCCTGCACTACCCTTACCCTCGAGAATACTCTTAGCTTAAGGTTGATGGGTACCATTGCAAGCTAGATAGAAGGCCCGTCCAAAAACACACCTCGAAGCAGCATTATCCTATAACTAGGTGTATCGTCAGGTTCCTGGGTGTTATCAGGTAGAGAATATAATCGCCAATTGTCTTTATTCAATCCATATTTTGTTTTATTTAAAAAGTTACAACTTTTTTTTCAAATGACATAATCTCATTACCAGCGCAGGTGATGGTCACTACAGGTTCACAGATACCTTAGGGATGTCATTGACTATGCCCAATAAAAAGTATTTTTTTGATTTTTTACCGCTAAAGATTTTTACTGGCCATAACATTGAAAATTTTAGTGAGATATCTCGCGTGTGGAGGCATGGGAACCCCTTTGATAGTAGTGGACATACCTCGCTGATCACTTCTGAGCACTTGAAACAAAAGACATTTGCACAAAGATACACCTCGACGATCTCAAGACAATGGCTTGTGGTCGGGATGCTATAAATAGGTGCTAGCTATGAGCACGTGAGGTCACCAAGTGTAGTTGGTGTGGAGATTTCTAACTAAAATTTCCAACGTTATGGCATGTAAAAATCCTCAGCAGTAAAAAATCAAAAAAATACTTTTTATTGGGCATAGACAATGATATCCCTTAAGTAACTCTGAACCTGCAGTAACCATCACCTGCGTAATTAATGAGAATATGGCTTGCAATGGTACTCATCACCTTAAGGTGATGGGTACCATTGCAAGCCAGTTAAAAGCCCGGTCCCAAAACACACCTCAAAGCAGCATAATCCTATAACTAGGTGTATCTCCAGGTTCCTGAGTGTTATCAGGTAGAGAATATCATCGCCACCTGTCATTATTCAATCCATATTCTGTTTTATTTCAAAATTTACAACTTTTCTTTCAAATGACATATTCTCATTAATTATGCAGGTGATGGTTACCGCAGGTCCAGAGTTACTTTAGGGATATCATTGAATATGCCCAATAAAAAGTATTTTTTTGATTTTTTACTGCTGAAGATTTTTATAGGCCATAACGTTGAAAATTTTAGTTAGAAATCTCCACACCAACTACACTTGGTAACCTCACGTGCTCATAGCTAGCACCTATTTATAGCATCCTGACCACAAGCTATTCTCTTGAAATCGTCGAGGTGTATCTTTGTGCAACTGTCTTTTGTTTCCAGTGCGCAGAAGTGATCAGCGAGGGATTTGCACTACTACCAAAGGGGTTCCCATGCCTCCACACACGAGATATATCACTAAAATTTTCAATGTTATGGCCTGTAAAAATCTTTAGGAGTGAAAGATTATTGGGCATAGTCAATGATATCCCTAAGGTAACTGTGAACCTGTAGTGACCATCACCTGCGTAAGTAATGAGATTATGTCATTTGAGTGAAAAGTTGTAAATTTTGAAATAAAACAGAATATGGGTTGACTACAGACGGCTGACTATGATACTAGTATTCTCTCCCTGATAACACTCAGGAACCTGTAGATACACCTTGTTATATGATTATGCTGCTGTGAGGTGTGTTTTGGGATGGGGCTTTTAACTGGCTTGCAATTGTACTCATCACCTTAAGGTGATAGTCTAGTACATCAATATTATCACCAATAGGTGGTGTCCTTGGCTGGTCCCTAAGAATGGATATCAAAACAAAAGATTACACATTAGCGGTGTTCACTCCCCACGAACCTCGACCTAGCGGCTTTCTATTGCGGTACGGTCAAGAGAATGAAGGGCAGGCCCCTTTGGGCCTGCCGTGTTAAATTGGTCCCAAACGACTTGGCTGTATGGCAGTCTTCGAAGCCAATATTTTAGAGTATGACAGATATGAACCCCGTCTAGGTGCAAGGTCATGTCACAGGTACCTTGAATCCTGACAGGACCTGAAAATCAGCATTTACTATGTAAACCACGTGGTGTTAGGAATTTTGAGGATTATGGGAACATTCAAAAATGTTTTTTAAGTACTCATCGTGCAAATCCCCTGTTGAGGTAGGACCTTGCACCTTACCAAAGACATGAATGATCATTAGACTCTCATTTTTAAGTAAAGGGTAAGTCTTGACATTTTGCCAAAAAACGAAACACATCCAGATATGTTCTTTAAGGGTGTTGCGTTATCTCAAAATAGTCACTTATTGATAAGTTTACCATTATTCGGCAACTACGAGATGTAACCTTTACAATAGCATAAGTGCCGTTGTCTTCATTAAACTCAGTTTTCAGATACTAGTATTCAAGTTTTAAAAATGACCCGTGTATAGGGTAGGGTTCTACCTTAAACAATAACGAACAAGTATGTAAATGATACTGAATGACCAAAATTCACGGAGAATGTCGTTCATCAGGATAAATCTAACTAGGACGAATGCAAATGCCATACTTCAACTTCGAAAATACTAGTAGTTAATTATGAGTGCTTTCATAAATGGACACTGCCCCCATCTTTTAATAAACTCTGGCTTAATATCTTATTTATCAATGGTATACCTGTCTACCAAGCTTTTTGAACTATTGATACATAGGTTAATTTGCCCTAAGTGTGTGGTTGCAGGGATATATGAATGCTCTGATATTTTGTAACATTAAAAGAATGGGCAAACATAAAATAGTTTTGACATGATATGATTAGAATCAATCATGAGTGATACCACAAACAGACACCCCTCTCCTCTTCTCATTACAGTCGGTTTAATAACCCATTTACGATTTTCTTTATCAAGTGGTTTTTCTGTTTCCAATTGAATGAAATAAAGACGCATATGACGGAATTGCATGGCTGACATTTAATGATTTCTTTTTCATTATAAAGAATATTGCAATGTTTAATATTCTTTTTCCAATATTCATAATACATTTTTCAATATTCATAATCAATTTTCAATATTGAAGAATAATTATGAATTTTGAAAAAATATTTAGGAACTTTGGAAATCCACGATTATTTTCCAATATTATAAATGATATTTCAATATTCTTAGTTCATTTTTCAATATCCGTAAATCTTTTCCAATAATCATAAATCATTTTAAGATTTTCATAATTCATTTTTCAATATTCATAAATACCTTGGATTATGAATATTGAATATATATTACGAATACTGGAAAATGAATTGTGAATATAGAAAAATCGTTCATGAATACTGAAAAATCATTTATGAATATTCCCAATCATAGAAAAATAATTTCCAACATTCATAATACATTTCCCAATATTATGGGTATGTCATGTGTACCTGCAGGCATCCTGGTCCGAACGAGGGCCAGAGTCATTAATTATAAGGTTTTTATTATTGCTCCCCTGATTTTTTTCACACTTTTAAATTTCTGCTAATTTTCATTTTCCTTTCATGAGGACTTTTACTCATTTTTGAAGTTTGAATCAGAAATATCTTCAGAATGTTGGAAGGTTTCTGCCTCTAACACGGCAGGATTCTCCTATGCTCACTGAGTAGTGTTGCTCACACGTAACTCACATATACTTTTTTCTTCTGAGACAAAACTTTGAAAATATTTCGAAAAATATGTTTCATATTCTAGCTACCAACAAAGCGATAATTTGAGCTTAATTCTAACATTGAAAACATTATTCTTTTTATATTTATACTCACTAAGCATGAGATTGGGATGCATGAAAAGGGTGTCAAGTTATCTACATGTATATAAACTGTCCTTGACCACTAATTAATAAATAGGAAATGATTAACTCGTGACAATGATTGACCTACGAAATCTTGGTAGGCTGGGCATTATGGCGATTTCATGACCGGTCATACTCTACACATATTGTTTGCTGATTAACGACAAATCTATGCAAGCAATAGCAATGGCTGGCGAGCTATAATCTTTGGATCTTTGATGCTTTCAGTGGGTATTGTAAAAAGGGGCAAGACATTTCATCCAGTTTTTATAGAACCACAGGCAGCTGCCACAGAGGGACCAAATATGAAAACAATAAAAACGAAGATTTATTACACATTTTCCACAGGTATTGTTATCTGTTGGATCGTATAAAAGATCATAAAACAGCATAATGTGGTCGGGGTATCATTTCTACCCCGCTTTCTTATGATATCCTACCTCTATCCTATATGTTTACATATCTATATATGTTTGCATTGTAAACATATAGTATAGGGGGGTAGAAACGATACCCCAACCATATTATGCTGTTTTATGATGTTCTATACCATCCTACAGATAACAACACTCGAGAAAAATGTGTAATAAATCTTCGTTTTTATTGTTTTCATAGTTCTTTTGGCCCCTTTGTGGCAGCTGCCTGTGATAGAACACACCATACTATTTCATTTATTTCACTTTGTAATTCCGAATCAATACCAAATTGAATTATCTTGTCGTCTTGAACACTAAATTTTGCTCCTCATATTATAAATGACCAACGACCCAGCTGGAAACCCATGATGCCTTGCATCAACCATCGATACTTGTTTGATGTATGATGCCGCTTGTTCTACCGCCGGCTGGGGTCCATCCCAAAATCTGGTCCTTTGCTGCTACACTATTTATGAATCAGAAATAACGGAACAAAATGTTTGAAGAAGAGTTGCTGGTAGTTGACAGCCATCCTTCAAACAGCTACCAGAAAATAGTTTTGCCTGAAAGGTGTTTGCCAAATCTTACAGTATATGTCTGCTTATGGTTGCTGTAAGCATTACAGTACTAGTATGTCTGACTTGAATTTGGACTGGGAGTAGTAGACATGTATTTCTCTGATTTGGCTGAAGTTTTTTCCACTTTTTCCCACAAAAACGAACATTTTGTGGGAAAAAGAGGAAAAAACTCAAGTCAGACAGACTATAAGCCTAATGGATTGTAAAATGGCTACCCTCATTGGTAAACTGTAACGCTCGGCTGGTAACTCTTAACTTATCATCATCCTTATCCCCCGTCTCCTCCTTCAGTAACCTACCACCTTAGAAGACCAACACATGGAATGGAAACCAGCCGGTCAACCTGGACATGCTAGCCTCAACCAGTGTCAATTAATAGTCGCTAATAGGTGCTCTGGGCACCCCCAGCAGGTGGTGGAGATAAGGTTTCTCTGTAATGTAA
This sequence comes from Maea johnstoni, assembly GCA_963942565.1. Taxonomy (NCBI): domain Eukaryota; kingdom Metazoa; phylum Annelida; class Polychaeta; order Spionida; family Magelonidae; genus Maea; species Maea johnstoni. The sequence continues at coordinate 181,810 of OZ012685.1, forward strand.
TCGATGCGGGAGCCCTGATTGGTCCTTGTTCCCACGTGACCTCGTGCTGCTGCCTTACCTGCTAGTCCTGGCATGAGGCTAGCATGTAACTATAGGGCATATAGTAATTGGTCTCTCGTTACATATCCATTCTTTTCTTAATCCAAGCTACCACTTGAGATAATTGATTCCTTCATTTACCACTGGTTCCTGTTCGCGTCTACCAGTGACCACCTCTGGAAGCGCTTTTTAGTTTCAGCGTTGGCTAATAGATGTCACGTCACACATTTGCTTAGCAACCGTCACGTGACCTTTCATTTGTGACAGGATTTTCGCTATGGCGGATTATCTCACCAGAGAAATGTTGCAGTCTTGGATAATTTACAATCGGTAGCGTGGATACCGAGGGATAGTATTCTGACCTAGAACGTCTGTAACAGTTATCTAACGGCTGCATTAGCTGCTATTTTTTATGCAGTCGAAGAGCTTGAATTAAGCGGCTCTTTCTTGTCTGGTGGGTAAACATATTTCACCGAATCACTCTCAGTCTGCGACTGTCAACTTGACAGTGCCACCGGGTGAGCCTTGCACAGAATTAAAAAAAGAAATCTCACCATGTCAAAAAGAGGGGACTTCGATGTAGATGGCGTCATTGAACAGTTGATGTCCATTCGTGACAATCCTGGCAAACAAGTAAGTGTGCATTTTAGTAGATGAGACGAAATCAAAACAACAACATCTCCCCACTGGCTTAAGAGTCAGAGATTTGGGCCTAAGTCAAGTATCCCGGACCCACCCTATAAAGGAAGAGAGACCCCATATATATATACTCATTCCCCCTATAATCTAGCCCCGCAGGGCCATAACACTGTAATATGTACAAGGAGCCCTCTATAATCTTGCCCCGCAGGGCCCTAACTCATTAAATTGACATTATAAACAGATAAAGAACTGCTTTAAGTACTTACCGATCGGCAAGCTTTCGTAACTGAAGTATCCCGGACCCCCGGCCCCGGACCCAACATATAGACTCGCATGCATGCATAAAAACTATAAATTAAATAGAATCTTGATCCACCGGGCCTTACCATAGTTTATCCGCATGTATACTGTGCAGCAGTTCTTAAAATCCAGTTAATTCAAAGGAAGTTTGTGTTACGGTCACGACTGTAGCGCCGGTCCGCCATGTTTGTTGTTGATTTCAAATTTGCACGTGCGTTTATGACGCGACAATAGATGACGTCAGCCAACAAGCAGGAAACACCTGCATACTCTGATGCTGTCTAATTGTTGCGTGTCTGTTTACAAATCATTTCAATTGTGTTAGTGTTTCTAACAATTGAGTATGAGCCGGACATTGTGGGTCAGTTTCTTTTCCTTACTATGTTTTCAAAATTTGTGTTTTGGCCCTGCGGGGCATAATTCTAGAGGTGTCAGTACATCTATTGGATCATCAGAACCCTGCGGGGCCAGATTCAATAGGTTTCATTTATATATTCTTTCGTTTTCTTTCTTATAAGGATGGGTCCGGGATACTTGACTTAGGCCGAGATTTGTCACTGATTGTAAATTAACCTTGCAAGAAAAAACAAGAGACAGTGACTGACATCCTTGAGGTCATGGCATACCTTAAATTCTGGTGTAACAGTAAATCCCCCCCCCCCCCCCCCCCCCCCCTGGGGAATTCCCTTGGAAAATACCTCTCCCCCACCATGGAAATCTGCCCCCCCCCCCCCCCACCCCACCTGCCAGGGGGAATGTTTACCTAGGTAATAAGAATTATTCTGGGGTTTGTCATAAGCTCTCTAAAATGTGAATACTCATTTATGGCATCTCAATAATTATCGCTGTTAGAAATTCTGGTAAAACTCATAGGAAATTATATTTCCCCTTGGGGGGGGGGGGGGGGGGGGGGATATGCTAGGAAAAATGCCCCAGCGCAAGTACATCTAACATGTCTGAAGTGGGATTTCTGTGCTGCACACAGATCATTAACAACTGGTCTCTCAAAAACAGTGTGCTGCAGGCAGGATCAGTTGAGTCTTCGTGACCCAAACCCTAGGTCATATGGCCAGATCTACTGGTAAAGAATCCCTGTTATATTCATTGCAGGTTAAATTACGGAGCAACGTTGATATGCGTACTTTTCAAAACCTGTTTAACAACTGCACAGAATGTGGGGGTTGAAACCACAAGTGCTTGATGTTAGGTGTTTGGGAATTAGGTTAAATAGAGCCCTGCAGTGCTCCCTGTATTTATAAGTGCTTAAAGTGCTGTTCTGCACCACCATATTTTATATGATAGTGAAAGGTAGGAAGGCAGATATAAAATTTAAAAAAATGGATGTCCTTCATTTTCCTTAATATTTAAATCCCCTAGATACATGGTCAACATTCCGAAAGTAGCATCTTTGCTTTTAGAGATTAAGAAGTCAAACAAGAAATACATGATCATGATAGAAATATTAGGATATTGCTATATACCTAAGATATATAAATTGCATGACATATCTTGGTTCGTGGTTGCTGTTTATTTGAATATCTAATTGTTTGGCTTTGAATTGCTGTGACGATGGACTATATTGCAGTTTAAGTGGGCTCAGGATGACAAGTGTAACCAGCATATCATAGCACTAGCTGCTTCTGCACTAGCAGCAGCAGCAGCACTGGCTAATGTCACTGCTATTTTACTGCGCTCCTCAGGGCTCTGCTAGCCTCCCACAACGGGAGCATGGTGATGTATGATTTATGGAGTTATAGTGCTTGTGCAATGTGGATATTGCATAGTATAGGGATCACTATTGAGCCAGGCTGCTATGTTGGAAGACCCAAGGCCAAGAGAGGTCTGAGGCATCTCACAGCCGAGGGTATGTGGCCCTTGGCTTTTAGATGCATTAGACCTGAACCCTGAGGCCTTGGGTTTTCCAACACAGCTGCCTTGTGAGGTCTTTTAGCATGCAGAATTATACAATTTAGGGAGCCAATAGCGCCATTAGTTTATGAGATGAGGCCCTGTTTAAAAAGTGTGTTCCATATGCTTGCAAAGAACAGGGGTAACAAACTGAAAATGCATTATTCAAGTGCAACACTCACCATGTGGGAAAACAATGTCTACATATTACTATGGCAACATGCTATGGTTATGATCCTCAGTCCGCAGTTCTCTCACATGTAGCTTTGGTGAGGCAAATGGGCCAACAGTTCTTTCAATAGGCGAAAAGCACTCTATGTGTTTGTATTTCCTCGGACTGTTTTTGGGGCTTTTGCTGCTTACAAATTGCTCTGTACCTCAAACATGCTGATGTTGACGGGCAGGTTTCCTGACCCGCTCCTGGCAATTATCACTAGCTCAAAACTTCACGTTTTAAGTCTCTTCAATCTTGTACAATAAATTGCTAATGTTTTCAGTAATATTTTGATAAATTAATAATGAATATATTTTGGGCCCTCAAACATTTCGTCAAGCACCTTGTAGAGATTCTTAGAATTTTGAGTTGATAGCAGAATTTCCATAATTGCAACCCCAGTAATCTGAATTAATAGAGCTCTTTGAGGTCTCGGTGAACTAATTCCACAGCTGACCGGTGAATTTCAGCTGTGGTATGACAATAATGCTTGGATAGCTTCAATTGACCAAAACTAGTCATCCTTTCACACCAGAAGTTGTTATTTTTTTGATCAGAACATTCTCCTCTGACCTCTTTTAAATTAACCCAAAACAATTGGGGGTCATATCGTGATATTTTTTCTATGAGCCAAAATAGGCCAGAGTGACCGATCGGCCCTCTGGTGGTCAACATCAGAAAGAGTCTGAGATAAACAAACATGATCACTTCCAGCTTGGTAGTCATACGCCCAAGCAACAAACTTCACTTTGTGGGCAATAAACAAAAGCCCAGTCCCTCCCCATTCCAAAAATACCATATTAGTTGAATAAAGTTGTATATATCTCCATTTATGGGCCTCGATTGGGCCTAGCCCCAGTTTTAATTGGAACTATGCAATGGTACTACTCGAAAGGATACACCATTTAGTTCACCGAGACCTTGACTGCCAATAAATAATTAAACATATTCGTTTTAAGCATTGCCACTGATTTAGGTACAATGATTATAAAGCCATTCATGCTTAAGACTCCATCCTGAAATATTGTCTAGATCAATGATACTTTTGAAAATATCCAAACTTAATAATGCAAAACTTCAACAATTTTTTGAAGGAGAGATTTAAGCTATGTTTAATGAACAGTTTTCCAAAGAGATATCACCTTAATAGTTGAACCTTATTACCTGCTGCAAGTATGAATCAGTTAAAACCCCTAAGGTTGACTGAGCACTGTAGAATTAACCCTTATGCTGCTGGTGGCTAATTTGGCCAATAGAAAACGATGCAAAAAACCTAAAAACTGACTGAAATCCTGCACATCAGTGATCGATTTAAGTGGTTGTCCGTCGCAAAAACCTACCTGAAATGTGTGCGGACAACCCTTCCGTGTTTGCAGGTCGCCCGTTGTGGGACCTGCACTTCTAGCTGCTGTAAGTTTTGATATTGAATATTTTTTTTAGAAATGGCCCATTTTGTATCACAAAAATGAAGATCAAATTTTTCTCTGAAAGTGCTGGAAAAGGCCTCAGAATGCACCAGAGAGCACCCAGATTTCAAATTTTCCCGGGGGGGTGGGGGGCATGCCCCACGGGCCCCCCTGGCGTGGACTTCACGGCTACGGCCTACAGTCCGTGCTCTACCTGATAATTATGCGGACAACCTGAAATTTTTCCCAGGTTGCCCGGTACTCATCTGAGAGTACTTAGCGAGAGCTTTCCAATGAATACCAACATGACAGGACCAGACAGGTATTAGATGGTTTTCAGAAGTCTTTGTATCCTTGTGAGTTGGACGAAAGTAGCCTCAGCATTGGAAGGGTTAAGTAAGGTATGTTATAAAAGGTATGGATAAAACAACATTAAGCAGTTAAGGGCTGTGTTCTATTATTAATGGTGTTAATTAATTGAAAGCCCGAGTTATGGACTCATTAAGCTGTGAGTCTGATTAATCGCACAGTAACTTTGGCTGCTTGTAAAAAGCGAACTTCATTGGAACAATGTTGTGGCCGTGTAATCTCGCCATTGAAAGGAGAATAACTCCCAAAACCTTCACCAAGAAGGACATATTACCTTGTCTCTTGTTGCTACAGCTCAACAGGCATAATGTCAACAGCATCTTATATGTATGTGATTGTAAAGAAAAGTGTGCACACGCATAACCTATGCACAAGCTTGAGTCTAGTTGAGTTTTGGTCGCTGAATTTTTTGAGCGCTCTATAGCTTAAAAAATTAGACGATTCCCATCACTCCGGGACCTCAAAGAGAAAGATTTTCTTACTACACAGGTAAAAGTTCACGGGCCAGTTTTTCGATCCCTCAATATATCGACATTTCAAGGCTTGAAAACCTGTAACGGTCCCATTATTTTTATTATTTATACGGGCCCGTTATAACGGGCTCGTAACGGGCCCGTTATAACGAGCCCATTACGGGCCCGTTATAACGGGTTAACGGGCCCGTTAATTTTTACCTGTGTAGTGCTGGATGATTGATCCATTGATTTGCTATGATTTCTAATTGCTCGATATGATTATGTTCTCTGCTCACATGGTCAAAGTTTCCATTCAAAAGGGGCTTTATTTACCTTGAAAACCACAGGTAAAAGTAAAAGATTATTGTATTATTAAACATGAACTGACTTACTGTCACTGACCATTTATCATTTAAAATTTTGGGGTAATCATTGTTATTTGCTTGTTTTCAGGTGCAGCTGCCGGAGACACAGATTCGTCAGTTGTGCACCATCTCGCGCTCCATCTTTCTGGAGCAGCCCATGCTGGTCATGTGATCTAACCTCTGGTGTTATTTGCTTGCTTTCAGGTGCAGCTGCCGGAGACACAGATTCGTCAGTTGTGCACCATCTCGCGCTCCATCTTTCTGGAGCAGCCCATGCTGGTCATGTGATCTAACCTCTGGTGTTATTTGCTTGTTTTCAGGTGCAGCTGCCGGAGACACAGATACGTCAGCTGTGCACCATTTCGCGCTCCATCTTTCTGGAGCAGCCCATGCTGGTCATGTGATCTAACCTCTGGTGTTATTTGCTTGCTTTCAGGTGCAGCTGCCGGAGACACAGATACGTCAGCTGTGCACCATTTCGCGCTCCATCTTTCTGGAGCAGCCCATGCTGGTCATGTGATCTAACCTCTGGTGTTATTTGCTTGCTTTCAGGTGCAGCTGCCGGAGACACAGATACGTCAGCTGTGCACCATTTCGCGCTCCATCTTTCTGGAGCAGCCCATGCTGGTCATGTGATCTAACCTCTGGTGTTATTTGCTTGTTTTCAGGTGCAGCTGCCGGAGACACAGATACGTCAGTTGTGCACCATCTCGCGCTCCATCTTTCTGGAGCAGCCCATGCTGGTCATGTGATCTAACCTCTGGTGTTACTTGCTTGTTTTCAGGTGCAGCTGCCGGAGACACAGATTCGTCAGTTGTGCACCATCTCGCGCTCCATCTTTCTGGAGCAGCCCACGCTGGTCATGTGATCTAACCTCTGGTGTTATTTGCTTGTTTTCAGGTGCAGCTGCCGGAGACACAGATACGTCAGCTGTGCACCATCTCGCGCTCCATCTTTCTGGAGCAGCCCATGCTGGTGGAGCTAGAGGCTCCCGTCAACATCTGTGGCGACATACACGGACAGTTTGACGATCTAGTCCGGCACTTTGATAAGTGCGGCTACCCACCAGACTCAAACTATCTCTTCCTCGGAGACTATGTAGATAGGTAAGTGCAACTATTGAATCACAGTCACACTTATCAGTATGATGTCCTTAATACTTTATCATTGTGGTTGATTTTGTTTCTATTGAATTATGAATAAGTTACATTACTTATCTTTACAAAATGTCTGCTCTTTTTTTTGTCAGTGTGTTCATTTTACTTTCTATAATTTCTTAGTTAGCATATGGATTGCAATATCAAAGCAGTAAAACAAAACAGATTGGTTCAAAATGACAAAAGAAGCACAGACCACCTTGCAGCTAAGAAATAAATTGGCAAAATAGCGGTAGCATATATTTGGAACCTCTTCTGGCCTTTAGACTTCCATTGCAAGTGTCATGTATCTATGATAGTTAAGAAAATTACTTCTGCATAAATCATAAATTCCAAAATATCAGAAGTGTTGTTTGTTTGGTTCTGGCAGGTTCAAACCTCTCCTTGAAATACATTCCAAAACAAAAAACGTTTATATCTCCAAATCAGTCTGGCATTATTTTGGTGCAATAGGCATGAATGGGATAAAATGCCTTTATTTTTGTTGAACATTAATATATTATATACTTCTGTAAGAAGCCCCGCCAGATAGTCCTGGAAGTGACGTCAAGATATATAGTGTTGCTAAGCAATGCCTCATAAGAAGGTCAGCTGTCGCTGTTATCATTACAGTGAAAGTCTGATTGCCCTTGTAACTGTACCTAGCTCTCCTGCTGGGGAGCTGTGTGCACAATGGTGGTTACCTAAACATTCAAGTCACTTCACTTACTAGCCTTCAACAGTGCATTCATTAATCAATAATCAGGGACAAACATGCTTTGACAACATTGCTTCAATGTGATTAAGGCCCAACCTTCATCTTCTATAACCTAGTATTCCTCTTGTAAGGAAATTTGACTACAGTTTTCTGCTGATGTTCTAAATTTTTAACCTTTCTAAAGTTTGTTTTTAATCTTCATACTTTTTGTATGATTTGTTATTTGCCATAGGTTTGTTGTTTTCTTGCTGTTGTCAGTGATCATCTTAGACGAAAATGCAAAGTGTAACATTTATTTCAGTGTTTCACTGGAACTGTAGGACCCCTCAGGTGACAAATGGGTTTCATTTTGACTGATCATATTCTTACTAGTCCACCTAGCTTTAGAGCATACTGTTCACGTTCTGCAGGGCCATACCAGTTTCACTTTGCCTTGGCTTTGGGGGCTGGTATTTGCAGGCTCCAGCCCTAACTACTACACTCTATGTACACCTTCTCAACACATATGTTTTAGGGGACATTTCTATTTCATATATTCTAAGACCATGTAAATAAACACTCCAGGAGGTAGAACAGCTCATGTACTCAAAAACAAGGTTTCTCACTGTTTCTCATTGAAAAGCTCTAGAGACTGCATGCTTGCCTAAATCCTGTGTTGGGATTTGTTATAATTAGCCAGGTGCACATAGTCATCTTAAGACAGTGAAGCACACACAATCCAGTGCACTTACAGTGTGCCTCAAAACATCCCCACAACTCAAAAAAGCAGCCGTCTTTCTGCGCAGAATAGATTTAAATCATAAAAATCTGTGCATGTAAAGCATCTCTCCAAATTTAGGAAAATGAAAGGAGTGGGTAGAAGAAGTGGCATCCATCTGGCTGCTGACATGATGAGCATTTCCACAACGGCTCAGCTCAACTGGCTTCAAAATTGTCTTTCATGAATAAAGTTAATGACTTTGCTAATGCTGTACTAGAATGTTATCAATCAGAATGAAAATACCACATTGTAGAATTAATAAATGACATTTTATCTAGGAATTTTCAATTTGGTCATCAAGTTGTATTTCTTTATCTCCCCAATACACTATATATACAAGATCATGTTTTCCCCCAAAATATTCCAGTTCAGGACTAAATGCAGTTGGAATGCATATACTTTGAAAATAAAACCTGTAATTAAAATTGGAATAAAAAAGACTTTTAAAAATAGTATTGCTCAATCTTGCACATAGTCTCCTTGGTTTTATAGTGATTGCCTTTTTTTGTTTACGCTGCAAAGCTAGTCTCTAACAAAGAAATTCTAATAACCCAGATAAGTATATCAAACTGAAAGCTTTATGGATGACAATGTACTCTGAAAAGTTGTGCCAATGATATCAGAACGCAATTCCAAAATCTCAAGACTAATATAAAGTCCCATGAACAACAGTATGGCAGCCCACATTCACAATCCATCATTAGATTATTTTTATTGCATTTGCAGTTGTTTATAATCCGGCAATCAACTATTGCATAAGAATGCTTTTGCTAGCTTAAAATCTGGCACAATTATAATCGCAGATTTTCTGTCACCTTTACAATCACCATTGGTTTCCATGATCTCACCAGCCAGATCTCACACACTCAATCATGGCAGTTCTGGGCCACCATCACTCTTGCTTCATAAGTATTTTCAGAAGAAAATGAGCCATTATCAACCCATAAAAATTTTAATTATTCAAAATCTGTTGTACTGTCAAGCTCGTTTAACTTAGTACTTGCCTACCTAAGATTTTTAGGTATTCCAGACAAAAGCTCTGGTCCGAAATATGTCAGAGGTACTCAATATAGCATGCAATTATGCAAATGTGTGTATACCTTTTTAGACCCCCTTGGTGCTCTTTGAGTACAGTTACTGTTGCACAATTCCCAACCATGTTTCTGGTACAGGGAATATGAGGGTAGATAATAATGCTCGGACGATTACTCGTATGGTCGAGCTTTCGGTCGTCACGCCATGCTCGACCCACGGTCGACCATGCCAAGGAATGGTCGACCGAAAACGAGTATAATGAATTTAGCGCTAGTCTGTCAAAAGCAAAAATATTACACAATGCAAGTAACTTACCACGCCGCCAACCTTCCTATCTATCGAAATATCTACCATGAAATGAAAATAAACTTACCTTTATGTTGTTGTTGCTGTTGTTTCCTCACCTACATCTACGCAGCGCTTCTGCGTTGTAAACAACACGGCTGCGCATGTACTAATTCTATTACTTCCGGGGGACCGGCGCCACTCCTGAATTGTCCCGACATGGTCGACCATGGTCGAGTATCGGTCGGCAGCTTCTGTCGATTACTCGACCATGATATTTTCAACGATTCCGAGCACTAGTAGATAAAAGCAAAGTAAATTCCTTGATTGCCATTCTGATTGTGTAAATTGTGTGTGTGTGTGTGTGTGAACAGTCACCACCACCATGTAGTGTTATTACCAGTGCAGATTAGAGAGGGTTGATCTTATTGTTATCCATGTGCTTTGTTTTCCTTGCAGGGGGAAGAGATCTCTAGAGACTATATGTTTGGTCTTGGCTTATAAAATCAAATACCCAAACAATTTCTTCCTGTTACGAGGGAACCATGAGTGCGCTAGTATTAATAGGTAAGTATTATTTTTCTATATTCTACCATAGAGCAGGGCTTGAAATTCTAGTTTTTAGTTTGCCTCATAGGTTGTAGGCTGCAGTTATATGAGCATTAGTCTACACATCTCTGGGACCCAGGCAATAAGCCTTGCACCTATTGAGTATTGCTAAGCTTGATTATCCTAGTAAAAGATGGGAGGGGCTTGAAAATCACATAGTTGCCCACGCAATCAATATGTAAGGTCTACTCATTATATATTTTTGGGATCTCTGAAGTACAGGAAGTGTAATAAATATTATTTTAGATCCCTTGAGCGATTACATTTGTCACAAAAAAACTGTACAATGGATAATGCTGCAATAAAGAGCAACAATAGTGTTTTGCATTTGCTTGACAAAAAATGCTATACATTTGGTCTAAAGATTTCTGAAGTGATTAAAGTGTTGAGAGACATTTAGCAGTCATTGTGCAATGTATAACTACCCAGCTATCGGGGCAGCCCCATCATGCTAGGTATGGTAAAGATGTTTGGTACTAGTGGTGGGAGACATTGAGCAGTCATTGTGCAATGTATGACCACTCAGCTATCGGGGCAGCCCCATCATGCTAGGTATGGTAAAGATGTTTGGTACTAGTGGTGGGAGACATTGAGCAGTCATTGTGCAATGTATGACCACTCAGCTATCGGGGCAGCCCCATCATGCTAGGTATGGTAAAGATGTTTGGTACTAGTGGTGGGAGACATTGAGCAGTCATTGTGCAATGTATGACCACTCAGCTATCATGGCAGCCCCATCATGCTAGAAGATGTTTGGTACTAGTGGTGGGAGACATTGAGCAGTCATTGTGCAATGTATGACCACTCAGCTATCGGGGCAGCCCCATCATGCTAGAAGATGTTTGGTACTAGTGGTGGGAGACATTGAGCAGTCATTGTGCAATGTATGACCACTCAGCTATCGGGGCAGCTCCATCATGCTAGGTATGGTAAAGATGTTTGGTACTAGTGGTGGGAGACATTGAGCAGTCATTGTGCAATGTATGACCACTCAGCTATCGGGGCAGCCCCATCATGCTTGGTATGATAAAGATGTTTGGTACTAGTGGTGGGAGACATTGAGCAGTCATTGTACAATGTATGACCACTCAGCCACGGGGCAGCCCCATCATGCTAGGTATGGTAAAGATGTTTGGTACTAGTGGTGGGAGACATTGAGCAGTCATTGTGCAATGTATGACCACTCAGCTATCGGGGCAGCCCCATCATGCTAGAAGATGTTTGGTACTAGTGGTGGGAGACATTGAGCAGTCATTGTGCAATGTATGACCACTCAGCTATCGGGGCAGCCCCATCATGCTAGGTATGGTAAAGATGTTTGGTACTAGTGGTGGGAGACATTGAGCAGTCATTGTACAATGTATGACCACTCAGCTATCGGGGCAGCCCCATCATGCTAGAAGATGTTTGGTACTAGTGGTGGGAGACATTGAGCAGTCATTGTACAATGTATGACCACTCAGCTATCGGGGCAGCCCCATCATGCTTAGTATGATAAAGATGTTTGGTACTAGTGGTGGGAGACATTGAGCAGTCATTGTGCAATGTATGACCACTCAGCTATCGGGGCAGCCCCATCATGCTAGAAAATGTTTGGTACTAGTGGTGGGAGACATTGAGCAGTCATTGTGCAATGTATGACCACTCAGCTATCGGGGCAGCCCCATCATGCTAGAAGATGTTTGGTACTAGTGGTGGGAGACATTGAGCAGTCATTGTACAATGTATGACCACTCAGCCACGGGGCAGCCCCATCATGCTAGGTATGGTAAAGATGTTTGGTACTAGTGGTGGGAGACGTTGAGCAGTCATTGTGCAATGTATGACCACTCAGCTATCGGGGCAGCCCCATCATGCTAGGTATGGTAAAGATGTTTGGTACTAGTTGTGGGAGACATTGAGCAGTCATTGTGCAATGTATGACCACTCAGCTATCGGGGCAGCCCCATCATGCTAGAAGATGTTTGGTACTAGTGGTGGGAGACATTGAGCAGTCATTGTGCAATGTATGACCACTCAGCTATCGGGGCAGCCCCATCATGCTAGAAGATGTTTGGTACTAGTGGTGGGAGACATTGAGCAGTCATTGTGCAATGTATGACCACTCAGCTATCGGGGCAGCCCCATCATGCTAGGTATGGTAAAGATGTTCAAGGTACTAGTGGTGGGAGACATTGAGCAGTCATTGTACAATGTATGACCACTCAGCTATCGGGGCAGCCCCATCATGCTAGGTATGGTAAAAATGTTTGGTACTAGTGGTGGGAGACATTGAGCAGTCATTGTGCAATGTATGACCACTCAGCTATCGGGGCAGCCCCATCATGCTAGGTATGGTAAAGATGTTTGGTACTAGTTGTGGGAGACATTGAGCAGTCATTGTGCAATGTATGACCACTCAGCTATCATGGCAGCCCCATCATGCTAGAAGATGTTTGGTACTAGTGGTGGGAGACATTGAGCAGTCATTGTACAATGTATGACCACTCAGCCACGGGGCAGCCCCATCATGCTAGGTATGGTAAAGATGTTTGGTACTAGTGGTGGGAGACATTGAGCAGTCATTGTGCAATGTATGACCACTCAGCTATCGGGGCAGCCCCATCATGCTAGAAGATGTTTGGTACTAGTGGTGGGAGACATTGAGCAGTCATTGTGCAATGTATGACCACTCAGCTATCGGGGCAGCCCCATCATGCTAGAAGATGTTTGGTACTAGTGGTGGGAGACATTGAGCAGTCATTGTGCAATGTATGACCACTCAGCTATCGGGGCAGCCCCATCATGCTAGGTATGGTAAAGATGTTCAAGGTACTAGTGGTGGAAGACATTGAGCAGTCATTGTACAATGTATGACCACTCAGCTATCGGGGCAGCCCCATCATGCTAGGTATGGTAAAGATGTTTGGTACTAGTGGTGGGAGACATTGAGCAGTCATTGTGCAATGTATGACCACTCAGCTATCGGGGCAGCCCCATCATGCTAGGTATGGTAAAGATGTTTGGTACTAGTTGTGGGAGACATTGAGCAGTCATTGTGCAATGTATGACCACTCAGCTATCGGGGCAGCCCCATCATGCTAGGTATGGTAAAGATGTTTGGTACTAGTGGTGGGAGACATTGAGCAGTCATTGTGCAATGTATGACCACTCAGCTATCATGGCAGCCCCATCATGCTAGAAGATGTTTGGTACTAGTGGTGGGAGACATTGAGCAGTCATTGTGCAATGTATGACCACTCAGCTATCAGGGCAGCCCCATCATGCTAGAAGATGTTTGGTACTAGTGGTGGGAGACATTGAGCAGTCATTGTGCAATGTATGACCACTCAGCTATCGGGGCAGCTCCATCATGCTAGGTATGGTAAAGATGTTTGGTACTAGTGGTGGGAGACATTGAGCAGTCATTGTGCAATGTATGACCACTCAGCTATCGGGGCAGCCCCATCATGCTTGGTATGATAAAGATGTTTGGTACTAGTGGTGGGAGACATTGAGCAGTCATTGTACAATGTATGACCACTCAGCCACGGGGCAGCCCCATCATGCTAGGTATGGTAAAGATGTTTGGTACTAGTGGTGGGAGACATTGAGCAGTCATTGTGCAATGTATGACCACTCAGCTATCGGGGCAGCCCCATCATGCTAGAAGATGTTTGGTACTAGTGGTGGGAGACATTGAGCAGTCATTGTGCAATGTATGACCACTCAGCTATCGGGGCAGCCCCATCATGCTAGAAGATGTTTGGTACTAGTGGTGGGAGACATTGAGCAGTCATTGTGCAATGTATGACCACTCAGCTATCATGGCAGCCCCATCATGCTAGAAGATGTTTGGTACTAGTGGTGGGAGACATTGAGCAGTCATTGTACAATGTATGACCACTCAGCCACGGGGCAGCCCCATCATGCTAGGTATGGTAAAGATGTTTGGTACTAGTGGTGGGAGACGTTGAGCAGTCATTGTGCAATGTATGACCACTCAGCTATCGGGGCAGCCCCATCATGCTAGGTATGGTAAAGATGTTTGGTACTAGTGGTGGGAGACATTGAGCAGTCATTGTGCAATGTATGACCACTCAGCTATCGGGGCAGCCCCATCATGCTAGAAGATGTTTGGTACTAGTGGTGGGAGACATTGAGCAGTCATTGTGCAATGTATGACCACTCAGCTATCGGGGCAGCCCCATCATGCTAGAAGATGTTTGGTACTAGTGGTGGGAGACATTGAGCAGTCATTGTGCAATGTATGACCACTCAGCTATCGGGGCAGCCCCATCATGCTAGGTATGGTAAAGATGTTCAAGGTACTAGTGGTGGGAGACATTGAGCAGTCATTGTACAATGTATGACCACTCAGCTATCGGGGCAGCCCCATCATGCTAGGTATGGTAAAGATGTTTGGTACTAGTGGTGGGAGACATTGAGCAGTCATTGTGCAATGTATGACCACTCAGCTATCGGGACAGCCCCATCATGCTAGGTATGGTAAAGATGTTTGGTACTAGTTGTGGGAGACATTGAGCAGTCATTGTGCAATGTATGACCACTCAGCTATCATGGCAGCCCCATCATGCTAGAAGATGTTTGGTACTAGTGGTGGGAGACATTGAGCAGTCATTGTACAATGTATGACCACTCAGCCACGGGGCAGCCCCATCATGCTAGGTATGGTAAAGATGTTTGGTACTAGTGGTGGGAGACATTGAGCAGTCATTGTGCAATGTATGACCACTCAGCTATCGGGGCAGCCCCATCATGCTAGGTATGGTAAAGATGTTTGGTACTAGTGGTGGGAGACGTTGAGCAGTCATTGTGCAATGTATGACCACTCAGCTATCGGGGCAGCCCCATCATGCTAGGTATGGTAAAGATGTTTGGTACTAGTGGTGGGAGACATTGAGCAGTCATTGTGCAATGTATGACCACTCAGCCATCGGGGCAGCCCCATCATGCTAGAAGATGTTTGGTACTAGTGGTGGGAGACATTGAGCAGTCATTGTGCAATGTATGACCACTCAGCTATCGGGGCAGCCCCATCATGCTAGAAGATGTTTGGTACTAGTGGTGGGAGACATTGAGCAGTCATTGTGCAATGTATGACCACTCAGCTATCGGGGCAGCCCCATCATGCTAGGTATGGTAAAGATGTTCAAGGTACTAGTGGTGGGAGACATTGAGCAGTCATTGTACAATGTATGACCACTCAGCTATCGGGGCAGCCCCATCATGCTAGGTATGGTAAAGATGTTTGGTACTAGTGGTGGGAGACATTGAGCAGTCATTGTGCAATGTATGACCACTCAGCTATCGGGGCAGCCCCATCATGCTAGGTATGGTAAAGATGTTTGGTACTAGTTGTGGGAGACATTGAGCAGTCATTGTGCAATGTATGACCACTCAGCTATCATGGCAGCCCCATCATGCTAGAAGATGTTTGGTACTAGTGGTGGGAGACATTGAGCAGTCATTGTACAATGTATGACCACTCAGCCACGGGTCAGCCCCATCATGCTAGGTATGGTAAAGATGTTTGGTACTAGTGGTGGGAGACATTGAGCAGTCATTGTGCAATGTATGACCACTCAGCTATCGGGGCAGCCCCATCATGCTAGAAGATGTTTGGTACTAGTGGTGGGAGACATTGAGCAGTCATTGTGCAATGTATGACCACTCAGCTATCGGGGCAGCCCCATCATGCTAGAAGATGTTTGGTACTAGTGGTGGGAGACATTGAGCAGTCATTGTGCAATGTATGACCACTCAGCTATCGGGGCAGCCCCATCATGCTAGGTATGGTAAAGATGTTCAAGGTACTAGTGGTGGGAGACATTGAGCAGTCATTGTACAATGTATGACCACTCAGCTATCGGGGCAGCCCCATCATGCTAGGTATGGTAAAGATGTTTGGTACTAGTGGTGGGAGACATTGAGCAGTCATTGTGCAATGTATGACCACTCAGCTATCGGGGCAGCCCCATCATGCTAGGTATGGTAAAGATGTTTGGTACTAGTTGTGGGAGACATTGAGCAGTCATTGTGCAATGTATGACCACTCAGCTATCGGGGCAGCCCCATCATGCTAGGTATGGTAAAGATGTTTGGTACTAGTGGTGGGAGACATTGAGCAGTCATTGTGCAATGTATGACCACTCAGCTATCATGGCAGCCCCATCATGCTAGAAGATGTTTGGTACTAGTGGTGGGAGACATTGAGCAGTCATTGTGCAATGTATGACCACTCAGCTATCGGGGCAGCCCCATCATGCTAGAAGATGTTTGGTACTAGTGGTGGGAGACATTGAGCAGTCATTGTGCAATGTATGACCACTCAGCTATCGGGGCAGCTCCATCATGCTAGGTATGGTAAAGATGTTTGGTACTAGTGGTGGGAGACATTGAGCAGTCATTGTGCAATGTATGACCACTCAGCTATCGGGGCAGCCCCATCATGCTTGGTATGATAAAGATGTTTGGTACTAGTGGTGGGAGACATTGAGCAGTCATTGTACAATGTATGACCACTCAGCCACGGGGCAGCCCCATCATGCTAGGTATGGTAAAGATGTTTGGTACTAGTTGTGGGAGACATTGAGCAGTCATTGTGCAATGTATGACCACTCAGCTATCATGGCAGCCCCATCATGCTAGAAGATGTTTGGTACTAGTGGTGGGAGACATTGAGCAGTCATTGTGCAATGTATGACCACTCAGCTATCGGGGCAGCCCCATCATGCTAGAAGATGTTTGGTACTAGTGGTGGGAGACATTGAGCAGTCATTGTGCAATGTATGACCACTCAGCTATCATGGCAGCCCCATCATGCTAGAAGATGTTTGGTACTAGTGGTGGGAGACATTGAGCAGTCATTGTACAATGTATGACCACTCAGCCATGGGGCAGCCCCATCATGCTAGGTATGGTAAAGATGTTTGGTACTAGTGGTGGGAGACGTTGAGCAGTCATTGTGCAATGTATGACCACTCAGCTATCGGGGCAGCCCCATCATGCTAGGTATGGTAAAGATGTTTGGTACTAGTGGTGGGAGACATTGAGCAGTCATTGTGCAATGTATGACCACTCAGCTATCGGGGCAGCCCCATCATGCTAGAAGATGTTTGGTACTAGTGGTGGGAGACATTGAGCAGTCATTGTGCAGTGTATGACCACTCAGCTATCGGGGCAGCCCCATCATGCTAGAAGATGTTTGGTACTAGTGGTGGGAGACATTGAGCAGTCATTGTGCAATGTATGACCACTCAGCTATCGGGGCAGCCCCATCATGCTAGGTATGGTAAAGATGTTCAAGGTACTAGTGGTGGGAGACATTGAGCAGTCATTGTACAATGTATGACCACTCAGCTATCGGGGCAGCCCCATCATGCTAGGTATGGTAAAGATGTTTGGTACTAGTGGTGGGAGACATTGAGCAGTCATTGTGCAATGTATGACCACTCAGCTATCGGGACAGCCCCACCATGCTAGGTATGGTAAAGATGTTTGGTACTAGTTGTGGGAGACATTGAGCAGTCATTGTGCAATGTATGACCACTCAGCTATCATGGCAGCCCCATCATGCTAGAAGATGTTTGGTACTAGTGGTGGGAGACATTGAGCAGTCATTGTACAATGTATGACCACTCAGCCACGGGGCAGCCCCATCATGCTAGGTATGGTAAAGATGTTTGGTACTAGTGGTGGGAGACATTGAGCAGTCATTGTGCAATGTATGACCACTCAGCTATCATGGCAGCCCCATCATGCTAGAAGATGTTTGGTACTAGTGGTGGGAGACATTGAGCAGTCATTGTGCAATGTATGACCACTCAGCTATCGGGGCAGCCCCATCATGCTAGAAGATGTTTGGTACTAGTGGTGGGAGACATTGAGCAGTCATTGTGCAATGTATGACCACTCAGCTATCGGGGCAGCCCCATCATGCTAGGTATGGTAAAGATGTTCAAGGTACTAGTGGTGGAAGACATTGAGCAGTCATTGTACAATGTATGACCACTCAGCTATCGGGGCAGCCCCATCATGCTAGGTATGGTAAAGATGTTCAAGGTACTAGTGGTGGAAGACATTGAGCAGTCATTGTGCAATGTATGACCACTCAGCTATCGGGGCAGCCCCATCATGCTAGAAGATGTTTGGTACTAGTGGTGGGAGACATTGAGCAGTCATTGTGCAATGTATGACCACTCAGCTATCGGGGCAGCCCCATCATGCTAGGTATGGTAAAGATGTTTGGTACTAGTGGTGGGAGACATTGAGCAGTCATTGTGCAATGTATGACCACTCAGCTATCATGGCAGCCCCATCATGCTAGGTATGGTAAAGATGTTTGGTACTAATGGTGGGAGACATTGAGCAGTCATTGTGCAATGTATGACCACTCAGCTATCATGGCAGCCCCATCATGCTAGAAGATGTTTGGTACTAGTGGTGGGAGACATTGAGCAGTCATTGTGCAATGTATGACCACTCAGCTATTGGGACAGCCCCATCATGCTAGGTATGGTAAAGATGTTTGGTACTAGTGGTGGGAGACATTGAGCAGTCATTGTGCAATGTATGACCACTCAGCTATCATGGCAGCCCCATCATGCTAGAAGATGTTTGGTACTAGTGGTGGGAGACATTGAGCAGTCATTGTGCAATGTATGACCACTCAGCTATCGGGGCAGCTCCATCATGCTAGGTATGGTAAAGATGTTTGGTACTAGTGGTGGGAGACATTGAGCAGTCATTATGCAATGTATGACCACTCAGCTATCGGGGCAGCCCCATCATGCTTGTTATGATAAAGATGTTTGGTACTAGTGGTGGGAGACATTGAGCAGTCATTGTGCAATGTATAACCACTCAGCTATCGGGGCAGCTCCATCATGCTAGGTATGGTAAAGATGTTTGGTACTAGTGGTGGGAGACATTGAGCAGTCATTGTGCAATGTATGACCACTCAGCTATCGGGGCAGCTCCATCATGCTAGGTATGGTAAAGATGTTTGGTACTAGTGGTGGGAGACATTGAGCAGTCATTGCACAATGTATGACCACTCAGCTATCGGGGCAGCCCCATCATGCTAGGTATGGTAAAGATGTTTGGTACTAGTTGTGGGAGACATTGAGCAGTCATTGTACAATGTATGACCACTCAGCTATCGGGGCAGCCCCATCATGCTAGGTATGGTAAAGATGTTTGGTACTAGTGGTGGGAGACATTGAGCAGTCATTGTGCAATGTATGACCACTCAGCTATCGGGGCATTCCCATCATGCTATGTATGGTAAAGATGTTTGGTACTAGTGGTGGGAGACATTGAGCAGTCATTGTGCAATGTATGACCACTCAGCTATCGGGGCAGCCCCATCATGCTAGGTATGGTAAAGATGTTTGGTACTAGTGGTGGGAGACATTGAGCAGTCATTGTGCAATGTATGACCACTCAGCTATCGGGGCAGCCCCATCATGCTAGAAGATGTTTGGTACTAGTGGTGGGAGACATTGAGCAGTCATTGTGCAATGTATGACCACTCAGCTATCGGGGCAGCCCCATCATGCTAGAAGATGTTTGGTACTAGTGGTGGGAGACATTGAGCAGTCATTGTGCAATGTATGACCACTCAGCTATCGGGGCAGCCCCATCATGCTAGAAGATGTTTGGTACTAGTGGTGGGAGACATTGAGCAGTCATTGTGCAATGTATGACCACTCAGCTATCAGGGCAGCCCCATCATGCTAGAAGATGTTTGGTACTAGTGGTGGGAGACATTGAGCAGTCATTGTGCAATGTATGACCACTCAGCTATCGGGGCAGCCCCATCATGCTAGAAGATGTTTGGTACTAGTGGTGGGAGACATTGAGCAGTCATTGTGCAATGTATGACCACTCAGCTATCAGGGCAGCCCCATCATGCTAGAAGATGTTTGGTACTAGTGGTGGGAGACGTTGAGCAGTCATTGTGCAATGTATGACCACTCAGCTATCGGGGCAGCTCCATCATGCTAGGTATGGTAAAGATGTTTGGTACTAGTGGTGGGAGACATTGAGCAGTCATTGTGCAATGTATGACCACTCAGCTATCAGGGCAGCCCCATCATGCTAGGTATGGTAAAGATGTTTGGTACTAGTGGTGGGAGACATAGAGCAGTCATTGTGCAATGTATGACCACTCAGCTATCGGGGCAGCCCCATCATGTTTAGTATGATAAAGATGTTTGGTACTAGTGGTGGGAGACATTGAGCAGTCGTTGTGCAATGTATGACCACTCAGCTATCGGGGCAGCCCCATCATGTTTAGTATGATAAAGATGTTTGGTACTAGTGGTGGGAGACATTGAGCAGTCATTGTGCAATGTATGACCACTCAGCTATCGGGGCAGCCCCATCATGCTAGGTATGGTAAAGATGTTTGGTACTAGTGGTGGGAGACATTGAGCAGTCATTGTACAATTTATGACCACTCAGCTATCGGGGCAGCCCCATTATGTTTAGTATGATAAAGATGTTTGGTACTAGTGGTGGGAGACATTGAGCAGTCATTGTACAATTTATGACCACTCAGCTATCGGGGCAGCCCCATCATGTTTAGTATGATAAAGATGTTTGGTACTAGTGGTGGGAGACATTGAGCAGTCATTGTGCAATGTATGACCACTCAGCTATCGGGGCAGCCCCATCATGCTAGGTATGGTAAAGATGTTTGGTACTAGTGGTGGGAGACATTGAGCAGTCATTGTGCAATGTATGACCACTCAGCTATTGGGGCAGCCCCATCATGCTTGTTATGATAAAGATGTTTGGTACTAGTTGTGGGAGACATTGAGCAGTCATTGTGCAATGTATGACCACTCAGCTATCATGGCAGCCCCATCATGCTAGAAGATGTTTGGTACTAGTGGTGGGAGACATTGAGCAGTCATTGTGCAATGTATGACCACTCAGCTATCGGGGCAGCCCCATCATGCTAGGTATGGTAAAGATGTTTTGTACTAGTGGTGGGAGACATTGAGCAGTCATTGTACAATGTATGACCACTCAGCTATCGGGGCAGCCCCATCATGTTTAGTATGATAAAGATGTTTGGTACTAGTGGTGGGAGACATTGAGCAGTCATTGTGCAATGTATGACCACTCAGCTATCGGGGCAGCCCCATCATGCTAGGTATGGTAAAGATGTTTGGTACTAGTGGTGGGAGACATTGAGCAGTCATTGTGCAATGTATGACCACTCAGCTATCGG
Source organism: Maea johnstoni (assembly GCA_963942565.1). Taxonomy (NCBI): domain Eukaryota; kingdom Metazoa; phylum Annelida; class Polychaeta; order Spionida; family Magelonidae; genus Maea; species Maea johnstoni. The sequence continues at coordinate 203,296 of OZ012685.1, forward strand.
GGCAGCCCCATCATGCTAGAAGATGTTTGGTACTAGTGGTGGGAGACATTGAGCAGTCATTGCGCAATGTTTGACCCCTCAGCTATCGGGGCAGCCCTATCATGCTAGAAGATGTTTGGTACTAGTGGTGGGAGACATTGAGCAGTCATTGCACAATGTATGACCACTCAGCTATCGGGGCAGCCCCATCATGCTAGGTATGATAAAGATGTTTGGTACTAGTGGTGGGAGACATTGAGCAGTCATTGTGCAATGTATGACCACTCAGCTATCGTGGCAGCCCCATCATGCTAGGTATGGTAAAGATGTTTGGTACTAGTGGTGGGAGACATTGAGCAGTCATTGTGCAATGTATGACCACTCAGCTATCGTGGCAGCCCCATCATGCTAGGTATGGTAAAGATGTTTGGTACTAGTGGTGGGAGACATTGAGCAGTCATTGTGCAATGTATGACCACTCAGCTATCGGGGCAGCCCCATCATGCTAGGTATGGTAAAGATGTTTGGTACTAGTGGTGGGAGACATTGAGCAGTCATTGTACAATGTATGACCACTCAGCTATCGGGGCAGCCCCATCATGCTAGAAGATGTTTGGTACTAGTGGTGGGAGACATTGAGCAGTCATTGTACAATGTATGACCACTCAGCTATCATGGCAGCCCCATCATGCTAGAAGATGTTTGGTACTAGTGGTGGGAGACATTGAGCAGTCATTGTGCAATGTATAACTACTCAGCTATCGGGGCAGCCCCATCATGCTAGGTATGGTAAAGATGTTTGGTACTAGTGGTGGGAGACATTGAGCAGTCATTGTGCAATGTATGACCACTCAGCTATCGGGGCAGCCCCATCATGCTAGGTATGGTAAAGATGTTTGGTACTAGTGGTGGGAGACATTGAGCAGTCATTGTGCAATGTATGACCACTCAGCTATCGGGGCAGCCCCATCATGCTAGGTATGGTAAAGATGTTTGGTACTAGTGGTGGGAGACATTGAGCAGTCATTGTGCAATGTATGACCACTCAGCTATCGTGGCAGCCCCATCATGCTAGGTATGGTAAAGATGTTTGGTACTAGTGGTGGGAGACATTGAGCAGTCATTGTGCAATGTATGACCACTCAGCTATCGGGGCAGCCCCATCATGCTAGGTATGGTAAAGATGTTTGGTAGTAGTGGTGGGAGACATTGAGCAGTCATTGTACAATGTATGACCACTCAGCTATCGGGGCAGCCCCATCATGCTAGAAAATGTTTGGTACTAGTGGTGGGAGACATTGAGCAGTCATTGTACAATGTATGACCACTCAGCTATCATGGCAGCCCCATCATGCTAGAAGATGTTTGGTACTAGTGGTGGGAGACATTGAGCAGTCATTGTGCAATGTATAACTACTCAGCTATCGGGGCAGCCCCATCATGCTAGGTATGGTAAAGATGTTTGGTACTAGTGGTGGGAGACATTGAGCAGTCATTGTGCAATGTATGACCACTCAGCTATCGGGGCAGCCCCATCATGCTAGGTATGGTAAAGATGTTTGGTACTAGTGGTGGGAGACATTGAGCAGTCATTGTGCAATGTATGACCACTCAGCTATCGGGGCAGCCCCATCATGCTAGAAGATGTTTGGTACTAGTGGTGGGAGACATTGAGCAGTCATTGTCAGATGCACTGCCTTTTTCATAATTGATGTATTTTGCCATTGTTGATTTTGTTTGCTATAAATGTGATATCAATTGCTGTCCTCTTTTTTCAGGATATATGGCTTTTATGATGAATGCAAAAGAAGATATAATATCAAATTATGGAAAACCTTCACAGATTGCTTCAACTGCCTACCCATTGGTGAGTAAATTCATTGTGGTCCTTGGATTTGAGAATAAGACTGCCATTTGCCGCTAAAATGGCTCTGTGAAGAATGTGTGTAACTTAATCATGGTATGGAAACTTTGACCGCTGTCAGTAAAGCTAAAATCAGATTGAAATAGCAACTAATGACAGCAGGAGCTTTCATCACGTTGTATGCACCTGGGGGCTGATTCGCCAAAGTTGGGTCTTGGGTTAGCTGTCTAATCTTAAGGATAACCAGTGGCTAGCCAGCTAATTCTGGTTTCACAAAGAATTCTAAGACATTAGTTATTCTGTTGCCATGGAGATATAAGTCTGAATATCCAGCCTGCTAGGAGAAGTCTAGCCGTTCAGGGGCCGGTTGCACCAACACCCTTACAGCTAAGACTTAGGCTTAATATGTAAATCCATTGCTACAACAATGGCTATTAGCTGACCTAACAATGGCATCACATGCATAATAGGAAAACAGATGATGCATGTCACAACACATCCGATTTATTATGGTTGAATTATTATTCTCACCAGTTACGTCACCAAAAAAGACCATTTGTGTCATCCATTTTGTTAAGGAGATATGTCTCCTTCTCCTGGGTTAAGTGCTGCCACCAAGTGGGGAAGGCATGGACTAGAGGGCCCAAATTACACCCTCCAATGCTGAGGCTACTTTTGTCCAAAACACAAGGATGCAATGATTGTGAATATAAGGATATTGTCAATAGAGATGGCTACAATCATTTGTGCCATCCATTTTGTTAAGGAGATTTATCTACTTCTTCTTGGATAAGTGCTGTCACCAAGTGGGGAAGGTATAGGCTTGAGTATAGAGGGACCACATTTAACATTGGCCTGCAGCCTTAGGGCCGAGGGTCAATGTAAAACTGTGTCTAGGAAGTGACATGAGGAAATAATGTTATATCATATGACATGGATGGACCATTGAAGCAGTAGTAGTAGTAGTAGTAGCTATGGCCATGTTGTCTTGTGTTGTGATGTGTAGAAGCTGCTGCCAGGGTAGCTGGCTGGCTGGGTGGGCGGCCAGTGCTGATGTGTGTCAGAGCTGCTGCATACACAGCTAGCAGTCTGGGCTATTGATCAGCAGCAGCAGCAGCAGCAGCAGCAGCAGCAGCAGGGACCTTGGGAGGGAGAGGAAGCAAGCCAGTAATTGTTTGGGTAGACATCACCTCATGACCAGCTGTTCATATGCTGCCTTTTCCTTGTCACATTACAGTGTTAAAATCACTGGGTACGGAGAGATAGACCCTCTATAACACTATAGTCTCTCAAAATGAAATACAGAGTAGACATTAGGTTTGTGCTATAGTGGTATAAGGCCTCACTTACACCTGCATGTTTTTATTTCATTATTATTTTAACCCTGCTATATCTGTGTCTAATCTTATAAGGCCAAATAAAAATAAAAGTACGCTTCAGGGGACATAGCCAGAAAAAAGAGGGTAGGTAGGTAGGCAATTCTTTTTTTTTTTTTTTTTTTTTTTTTTTGAAAACACAGCACCTGTATCACTTTTTTTTTGAAAACACAGCACCTGTATCACTTTTTGTATTATTGACCAGTATTGTAAGCAGCTAGCACATCAATTAGTATATTCTACTTCAATAGTAAGCATTTCCAAAATAACAGTACAATGATTAGGATGACTAGAAAATTCTATAAAATAAGCTTCTGTAAAATGTCTTATTAAATTCAACTTTATATATACCCCATGCAAAATCATCAGCAAAATTCCTCTGGGTGCCACACCTCAAGGCCCCCAGAAGCCAAAGGGTCTACATGCTCTGAGGTGCATTCTAAGGGCTATCCTGCAAGCAAAATTGGCAATTTAGGAAGGTCATTTGATGTTTTTCACAGTACATCTAATGATAAAACATTTGAATTTTTTATCTTTTGAACAGATCATTGAAGGAAACTACAGAAGATCAATACAGGCAACCCATTTTATGTATTAATAGTGTTCAAAGGGTATAAGACAATGCATGGCTGTGTTTATTCATGTATACAAATAACAAACAGCAGGGATAGAATTTATTTGTATGCATCAAGAAATACAATGAAAGAAATATACATACAAGATCAGAGAGAGAGAGACTATAAGAGAGAAAAAAACAGGATGCATAAAGAAATACAGTAAAGAAATATATTCAAAAAGGAGATACAGGAAGATAGTGTTAAAATATGATGCACAGATTAACAAAAACAAGATATTAACAGGTTACAGTAATCCTATTTACTTGTTTTTGATAAGCCTGGTTAAGCCCTATCAGCTGTCAAACAGTGATCAAACAAATGAACTTAGATCTTGTCATTCTGCAAATCAACACAATTAAAGTTTGTTTTCAAGTCCATTTTCAGTATTTTTAGATGCCCACTTGGCTAGTTAATAGGGCAGAAGGTCAGTACATTATCCGCCCCCTCCTGAGGATTCAATTGAATGGTGCATATAAGTAAACCTGGTTAATCATAATTACACTCCATCCAAAACTGGTAAGAGCAATTGGCTACCAGTATAATCTACCACTAATGTTACAATACTACCTACTAGAACTGTTATGGTAGTGTTCATGATTTCCCAGAAATCTGATGCTTGAATGTTTATACTTGTTCATCAAGTTCTTAAAGTCATCCCCCACTTAGTAATCCAGCTGTCACGCGACCCGCAACACTCAAACAATGATTGCTTATCAGCTCAACTAGCGGCACCTAGCGGTGAGGTAATCACTCTCTTCAATTAAGAGAGGTCACATTAACTGCTGTATTTCCTGTTTGGCGTGAATATAAGCATGCCGTGAATAAGCATGCCGTAAATAAGCATGCAGCATCAGTGGGTCAGCAGTAATGATAGGAACCCCATGGGGAGTATAGAATCTTTCCCAGGCCACTATCTCCTTTTGTTATCAACTCCCTGTGAAGTGCCAGCGAGACTAATGGTGTCAGCCATGCTGGACGTAATAAAATTTTCAAGCTCGGCAGGTAATTGACAGGGTCGGTCGGGTCCCCGGAATCTTGATATTAATTTTACTTGGCCTAACTTACTGGTATTGAATGGTTCTGCAATATATCTGTATTGACTGTTTGTCAGGGCATTATGGGATTTGCAACGAGGCCTGAATATTTCACCTTAGGCTTTTGAGAAGCCTAGGGGCCTCTGTTCAATAATTTGTAGTCAGAAGGCATTTATCATTGTACTAATAAGTGATGATTCACCTCCAGCGGACAGACTAGCTATGTTTGTTTTTCAATCCAAGGCTGCCCCTATGAAACATGATAGTCTTCAGTCATATAGTGATATTGGAAGGATTTGATTGGGCGCCTTTCTTATTGCAATACAATCATACTGCAAGCCCCATGCTGTATATGTTAGATGATGTTGCATTCTAGAAATGAAAGGCGTGTAGTTCAATAGCTGCAGGTGGCTCCCTTCTAGTCTAGTAGGAGTGAAGAGTGTCCAAGTGCATCGTTTGTGTGAGACGTGCAGGGGGATTTGCAGGCAGTCTGTGGACCGGTGGGCAGGCAGCAAGCTAGACTTGCTACAAGTCTCTGTTAACATTATGATATACACTGTCTAAGCCTCACTGGTCTACCCTGAGGTGATTGTAGGCCTGATGTAGTTCTGTTTAAATCCCCCAGGGGGAGCCTCTGTAGCTGCAGTGGATACTGAGTTGTCAATTGCAGCTCCTGGTAATTAAACATTGAATCAGGCATCTAGTTGATTAGTGGCACATTAACTTTGATCTGACTCGACGGTCTGGGCGCGTGCCAGGCTAGCAGGCAGCGCTTCTCTTTGGAATGACCAACTGGAGCGCTTCAGGCAATGTGGCTCATACATATTTGTTAAGGAATGAGTGGATTGTTTATACATAGGAACCAAATAACACACAATTGCACTGATCTTGGGGTTTGTGCAGGAACAATATATGATAATTCTATACTTCCTGGTTTGTGGTATGAAGGCAATGCACAGAGGGGAGAATTTTGAGGTTCAGTCACTTAATAATGTGTTGTTTTATTTTGGTGATATCTTAACAATGAATCTTTGGCAAACTTTTTTCAAGATGAAATGTCAATCGAACCAACATCTCTCCTGACTTGAAGTATTTTGCTGATCTATGCTTAGTACTTTGATTTATTTTTCAAAATATCATTGCATGTAAAGGACACGTTTCAAAGTAAGCTGTCTGCATAGAGTGTTTAGCCCACTCTTCTTAATGAGTGAGATTAATGAGGGCGTTATTGGTGAGGTCTAGCTGTTGTGAGGCTGGTTGGTGACTGTGGAATGTAGGTGTTGATTACCTGTGAGCTGATGACGTAGGTGATGGTAGGAGGGCGTCTCAGGTATTCCAGGTATCTGTGACAGTAGCTCAGATTACACACAAATATCATCTCCACTACTCCAAAATGGTTAGCTTTAGGCACCTCTTAAGTCTTAACCCAAATACTGTGGTCTCGATTCTATACGCTTTTATAAATAAATTGGAAGTTTAGCCTTTAACTTCCTCAATATTTGGAGCAGAGTTGTTTATGACTGGTTCCAATTGATATGTCGTAGCTATTCATTGTTGATAATATATTTTTATTTGCAGTTAGTATTGGAGATTTACTTAGATTAGACTGGT